>VXAZ01005904.1:690854-701824 GCA_013399875.1 Gymnorhina tibicen | reverse complement strand
CCGCTCTGACGGCGCCGGGAGCGGCGGCCCCGCCCCGGCCCTGGCCCGGCCCCCTGCGGCCTCAGCCGGGCCGGCATCCCCCGCCCGCCCGCCTGGGCTGGAATGGCAGCGCTTCAGGCTGCCCCCGCCGGCCGCCCGAGCCAGGGTGTCAGCTCCGGCTCCGGAGGATCCAAAAATATAGAAACTAGGATTTTCTTGTATGTTCATCTGCAGTCAAGCATTGGAGGCTTTCAGAAAGAAAATGTCACCGGTCTGCAAAGCACCCACACCACGGCTATGATGTTTGAGCCAAATAATTTGAGCCAACAATCCAGATTTGGTTTTGTTTTCTAACGTTTTAACACAGAATCAATTATATTGGAAAAGACCTCTGAGATCGAGTCCAACCTATGACCATGTCAACTAGACCATGGCACTGAGTGCCACATCCAGTCTTTACTTGAACTTCTCAAGGGATGGTGACTCCGCCACCTCTCTGTGCAGCCCATTCCAATGTCCAGTCACCCTTTCTGTGAAGAAATTCTTCCTAATGTCCAACCTAAATTTCCCCTAGCACAGCTTATCACTATGTCCTCTTGTCCTGTCGCTGGCTGCCTGGAGAAGAGGCCAACCCCCACCCAGCTACAACCTCCTGTCAGGTGGTTGTAGAGAGCACTAAAGTCCTGCCCGAGCTTCCTCCAGGCTGAACAGCCCCAGCTCCCTCAGCTCCTCCTCACAGGACATATGCTCCAGACCATTCACCAGCTCCATTGCCCTTCTCTGGACATGTTCCAGCACCTCATTGTTCTTGAAGTGACAGCCCCAAAACTGGACACAGCACTCGAGGTGTGGCCTCACCCATGTGGAGTACAAGGGGAGAATCGCTTCCCTAGTCCTGCTGCTTACACTGATACATGTTAGCATGTTCCTTCCATCCATCCATCCATTCATCCATCCCTCTACACACCTGAAGTTGCTCAGTAACTGTCTCACTCACATGCATGTGCTGAAATTGCTGTGTAGCTGGAGCCGGGGCTCCATTTCTTAACCAATTTCTGTACCACACTGCTATCAATGAGGGATTTAGCATGCTCAAGCAGTGTTAAGAAACATTTGAAAGAATGTAGGAAGAGGTCACAGTCCAGCTCTGGCTCATTCTATTATTTTTACACGGTGCACAAAAGCCAAGGAGAACACAGGTTACTCACAAGTTACCTTGTGGGAACTCCCAGGAAGGAGGTGAGGGGCTTCTGCACAGAGGAAAGACGCTGAAGTGGGGAATTACACGGACACGCTTGTCTGGATGCCTCCAGCCAACTGTGCATGACCTGCAGAGGACTGCTGCCAAGAACCAGCTGAGTCAGTCCCAACACCGCTCTAGTGTAAGAATTTTAATTTGCCTGTTGCAGTTTCCTCGTGCTGGAAGCTGCCAGCTGAAGTTCCCATACAATCTGAATTGGGATAGAGAAGCCAGGAGAGGCAGCTTGAATTTTTCATTTTTCTTTCTGCAGTGAATTGGTGAAATTCAATTCACTGAATTGGTGAAATTCCCTGAAGGACTCCCTGCTTCAAAATCACACAGACCTTAGAAAGAAGAGGTGTTTTCAATCCATAGTCAAACACACGTAATTTTTCACATTTACCTTTGCCCATAGTTTAGCACAAAGCTAATGAACCCTGCCACATTTTTTAACAAAGAGACAGAAAATAAGAGTTCCTCTGCGTACCATGCAAACTTAAAAGCCATCCTCGCATAAAAATATTAGCTATACTTGGAGAACAGGCTAGAAAGCAAGTAGACATCGTCACTAGCACCCTTCAATTTAAATACAGATCTTGACAGCATTAAGAAGCAAAAAAATCATAGTTTATTTGCAGCTGATGACATTTTCAATCATCATCAACCAAAATACAACCTTTGTAAACAGCAGACTTGGACAGCTCCCCACGAAGGACTCTGGAAGAATGATGTTTACTACTGATACTCATTTAGTATTAGGAAATTGAAACAGCACTAAAACCCAAGGGACCAGAAGGGCCTTAGATTGCACCAGTGTTGAAGGAGGATGTGGAGAATCACCGTGTTATTTGTAGGCAGAGCAGTCTGAATTACCTGGGGCAAAATACAAGAAAACCCAGCAGGGCAGGAATGGATAGGCTAGAGAGGTTTTCCATTTACCTCATTTTTTAGGTAAGATTATGTTTTCTTCATCTAAGAAATCCGTAAGTAACGAAACCTCACAAACAGAGGGACGTTGTACTTCAACAGAGTACTTAGAGAGCTGCTCTGGGACCATTACCATGTTTAAAATTACTTCACATTTTCTTCAAAGGTGTGTAAGTATGTATGAACTCACCGCCAATTGTATTTGTGGACAACCCAGCAGCTGATGCTGTGATAAACAAAAGAACTGGGCTATCATATAAAAGTTCTGGAACAGATAATAAAGCATACTGTTCAAAACTTTTACTATTTTTTTAAAAGCCAAATCTCAGGTTATACATCCAGGAAAAGAACACAGAGCTATACCTTGGGAAAACAAGCCGTACACTGGGAAAACATCAGAGTGAAAAGCTACTGACTCTGAAGAAGGCATCAGGGTCATAAGGGACAGGGAACTGAACACGAGGGACCAACTTAACACGATGTGTTAAGTTACAAAATGTGACACTCACCTTGGAAGCACAATCAGTAGTGTACAAAGAAAGCAGGGATTTTACCTGTATGTAGACCAATGAAAAAATCTGCAAGAGGTTTATCTCCTTCCTAAAAGAAGACTGCAAATCTGCGAGGGGACTAAGGAAGGCAGGTATAACACAAGATTTTAGAAAGTCAATCCATGCATTTCATTGCAAAATATTAAAGGCTTTTTTTTTTTTTAATTTCAAATGCATTCCAGCAGGAAAACATGATACTACTAACTTCTTTGTAGAGCCATCCCCTTTTCTCCCAGAAGTGAAAACTGAAGTCAGATTCTATTCACCAGACAGACATGCTCTTTCCACAGAGGGATTACTAGCTATTGAAATATTCTATCAAGAGAAAACATAATTAGATTTTATGCCCTTTTCAAGAGCTGCTGCCTTTCTCTGGCATAAAAGCCTTCACAGAAGGTCAGACTAAATGAAAGGTGTCAAACTCTTACCGTAACTACTAATATAAAGCAGGAAGGGACCTGAATGTCCAGTCTCAGCTGATAAAGAGCTTTATGGAGTTTCTGCCCTTATATTGAACAATACAAATTTTTATACATCTGATAATCAAACCCCTCAACACACTACTTACCCTCATCTTCCTCAGCATGCCAGCAATCCAACAACCTGTAACAGATTTCTTCCTGCTCAGAATCCCAGAAATCATCTTGCTATAACCATTAGTGAGTTATGACTGCTACAGAACCAAACACCTGAGATAATTAACAAATATTAGACCTTTGTGACCTCAGACTTCAAAACTTTCCCCACCAAAAAAGCCTCAAAAATTCCTGTCACAAACTGACTTGGAAAAGTTCATATTCCTCTTCCTTGAGTGGTAATGAAGGACAACACAACACAATTTTACAGTAGCACAGTTTATCATTAGAACTTATGAATTACAAGCCAATTTCTGCTTTGCTATTTTTCCGTAGCTCCTTTTAAAGCAATAGTAGCAATATTGCAGATTTTTAATATCTTGTTCTAGGTCACAGAGATTTACTTGTATCATTTCCTCTGTTACCAAAAATCTTTAGGGAAATTACTCCGTTCCATTTCACTGCAGCCCATTAGTACCTACAGGCCAGGCAAAAAAGAATATTGCACATGAAAGCCTCCATCAGGACACACCAACCTCAGCTTGAAATAAAAATATATTTTTAATGTTTAGCTATGAAAATACATTATTACTTGAACTATAGCACCTTCTACTGACCTAATTAAGCAACTATTAAAATGCTAATCTTGTTGCTTCTTCCACTTCCAGTGTTCAAGAACATTATTAATGAATCTACTGTAAATCCTGAAATATAGTCCACTTCAAGAAGCTGCTCTCTACATTTACAGAATTTTCTTCCTAAAGACTGTCAACCAAGTCATTGTGGAGTGTGCCACTTACAGAAATAACTGGTTAATGATTTTCTGAGGATATCTGCAATAAAACTATGCCAGAGACAGAAAATTCAGCAGGCAGATTTGGACAAAGAAAAATAAGAAAGGATCTTAAGGTTTCTGGCTATTATTCTGTCAAGTACAATTTATGACTGGAATTAAGCTGTTGTGCTCTTCAGCTTTAGACAAGACACATATTTACAATAAATATATGTATGCTAAATGACCGCATATCAAGGCAGCACAGAATTCATCATGTTAACAAAGCTGCTACAGTTCTGTATTTGTATCTGTATTTGTAAATTTTCTAACCACAGGCTTAAGCAACAGATACTGCTTACCACCCACATTCTGTGGCTGCATTTTTAGATGATGACTTCATTTAATGCTCTTCTTATGAGTAGAAGGTGTCAATCTAGTTTGTTCCAGGCTTTCACTGAAAAGATATTATTTTAAAAGTTTTCTTTGAAAAAAAGCATCTCATCCAAACTGCTACTCTCCAGAAACTTTAAAAGTGAAGAGAGACTGGACAACCAATTTCTTATGCCACCCAGTGACTAATGAAGCTCTTTGTAATACAAATGCACCCATTCTGGAAGCAGAAAATATTTCAAACATGAGGGTTTTTTAAAGATGCTTTGTCTTTCCTTTTGAGAGGCACAACTTAAATACTAAATGTGTGATACTTTTTAAACATCAAACCCTTTCTTTCACTTTTCAACATATGTACACATGGGCCTTCGTTAAACAGACTCATGTTTATTGCTCTGTACTAACTTGAAAGAACAGTTAGCGGCCTAAAAGATTTTCAGAGTAAATGACCATAGCCTGCTTTTTATCATCATAAACATGTGAGCAGTTCTGCATTATGTGTTTACAGCTCTATAAATACAACTGTGTTTGCAGGATTGGACCACAGAGAGAACATTTTAATTGTTGAAATGAGATGTCGTAACACAGACAGGTCCTAATACTGACGGAGCCACAGCCTGCGACGTCAGTCTCAACAGCATTTATTTAGCACCCTCTGACTCTCCAGCACGGAAAACAAATGGAAGGAACAAGAGCAGCAGTGAAAGGTGTTTGCAAACTGTGCTCTTTACTTATTCAATACAAATTATTAGCACTGCTTATATTTGTGATTCTAAAACCAGTACAAGCCTTTTGGCACCATGTCAACCATTTGTCCTCAACAACCCCATTTCACAGATTCCGTCTTGCAAAATCTACCAAAGAATAGAAACATGCACATTTTTAGTAAAAGCCAGTAGTGTAGCACAAGGCACAAGCCAAAAACATCAATATGTTTAAATAAAAACATTTTGTGTATTAGGAAAAAAGCTGTCATCAAATGCGTAGGATTTAGGGCATTAATGAAATAAATTATTTTTCCCAAAAGAAGCATTAATATCTCTCAAGTAGGAAGCGCTCAAATCCCAAGACAATTATATAAATACTTATCTTAGACAGTATTATGTTACACAATATTATTGGAATTGAACAATAGTCCCTAGAGCAAATCCGTATTTTGATACCTATTACAGTATTTTCACACTGTCCTAGGTAGTTTAGTGAACCATTAGGAAGTTTTGATACTAACATTCTATTGGATCAAATAATACACATGTTCTGTTAATTACTAAATCCTTAAATATCCAGTGGATTTAATTTTAACACTTGATCTCCACTGGATCAAGCTGATTACTAAAAATAACTATGTGTCTGTCTATGATGCAGCAATCTTCCTGCTCCCTTCCAAAAGGAGTTGCTGCAGCACCATTAGGTGAGGCTTAGTGATTATGGCTGAGAAAGGAATAAAGATCACTTGAACCATCAACTAAAAACCCCTGCAGCAGGGCAGACCATGGAAGAGTCCTTGACTACCAAACCCACTTACCATTCCCACTCTTCTAACTGACATTTAAATACCTGCCATGTGGCTTTATATTTATTTTTAGTACCTTTTTTATTTTTTTCCCCATGGAAAAGGCTTGTGAGCAATACTTTGGAATTAGAGTGTTAAGTTAAAAATACTCTTATAGACATCAATTATCATTTTAGTGTTATGTAAAGAGATAATATGGTAACTAGGTTGTGGAAAACAAAGGATGCCTATAGCACTTGAACAAATGAACTAGCTTCCACATGATCAACAGAACACGAAAATGTGAAATCAGAGTTGATTTAGATGGCAAAAATAAAGTCCGACACATACAAGGAATACAAATATTCTGACTCACTACAGAACAGTTGCTTAAGACAGACAGAATTAAATAGTCAACATGTGCTCATTCACTGAAGTCATCAATTTTAGAAACAATAAGTATTGCATGTTATCTGTTCAGACTGAATGTAAATCAGACACTTGGCTATAACCTTCAGGCAAGAAAAGAGGTTACTACGGCTCTCTGCCCTCTCACTATTTCCTCATCTTCTTTCTAATCAGCTTGTCTGAAGTTATTTGAGTTTCCACGTGTAAGAGTTAGGCTAGCATTCATTTCTTAAAGGTTTGTAGAGGCAGGGACACTGAAGGAAGAAAAAGGGAATGGTCCTCTGGAAAAACAGTTCTTATACAGAACCAGTTAACATTGACCACAGTCATGGTTTAAGCACTATATAATGCTTCTTACTCCCATAAATCCCATTGCCTTACCAGTGTGGGACTGAAAAACATTACCATTCCCATCTGTTACAGGTTTATTGGGCAGCAAACCTACTGGAGAGGAAGCAGCTTGCACACACATTTTACAATCTTGGTCAACTCCTCATCTCTGAAAATAGTTCTGTTCTGAGAAACCCTCTGAGATACCTATCTACTAATGAAGCTCTTCCTCAACACATCAAGTGAACTCCCAGTTCCATACCTTGTATTATTTCCAATAATAAAAGATGATCAGAATTTACAGTAAAGTCACAAAAGACAACTTCATTTCAAAACAGAATGATAACTTCTGCAGCTTGTTCTGCATTTCACATTTTTATTGCAAGTACATGACAAGTACCCATTTTGGCCAGAACTTGCAGCTTTATGCTTGCCTTCCTTTTAACATTTAAATGCACATCCCGGTCAATCTGTTGGAATACTCAGGAGTAGATACCTTCCACGAAAACACTGCATGAAAGGACGCAGCAGGTACCATCTTCTTACTTTAGGCTCTGTTTTGTGTAGAGTGCTGATGAAGCCCGAATTCCCATGGCTAGGTCTCTTGACGGGGACCTTCAGTATCCCTTCCTTCCTCTGAATCTTGCCCTGGTATCCAACTGAAAATTGAAGTCAATATATTAAGAGCAGGTATTTTCCAAAAGAAGTATTGTAGAGTGTTTGTGCTACCTTGGCACTTTGTAACGTCAGGACAAAGGCCAGAATAAAGCTGAAGAAAACTAGTGATATAGCCAACAAGCCACAGGGCAATGAAAGAGACCATTATATGATCTTAAACCTCACACAAAATGAAAATCATGTGATAAGCTTCCTGTGCATTCTGAAATAAACAACCTAACATCATAAATGACAGAACAGCATAGTGGGATAGAAAGGAACACATGAAAAACAAAGTACGTAAATCTGCTTAGATCAGTTTTGCAAATGTAACTGATAAACTGAAGGAGGAAAATTCAGATTTGGTTGAAGTGAGAGTCACTGCAAATGTCTGTGAGGAGAGGGATAACTTAAATACACAAAGTTTCTCGAAAAAATAGAAATAAGTCACTAAAAAGAGAAATAATATCCAGCTTGTAAAATCTGCAAGTTTATTCTTAGTAATTACAGAAAAAGCATTTAATGAAAGGCTAAAGATGAATGTAAAGCTAAAATAAAAGCCACAGTGCAATACTTACAGAAGCTAAACTGCAAGTTCTTTCTCAATGCAGCAGAAAAACATACTTTGATCTTGGGAGAATTCTTGTGAATTTAGATAGCCAGTCTTGAAGATGGCAGTGACAGATTGCAACTCAGCCGTATTCTGATATTAATCTGAGGAGGTTTCTTCTATGACCATTAACTAACCTTCCAGAATTCAGAACTGCAAAACTTCAAAATTTGTGAAGAGCTAGACTCATGATGACACAGCTTGTCCAATAACCAAGCAGCTTTCACTTTAAACCTTGGCTCTACTTCAACATCTAAAGTTTACTCCTCTGATAAGACTTTCTCTTCCTTGAAAAGAAAACAGCATCTAGGCAAAATCCCTGATGATTTTAGCATACTGTAAATTATATCTGCATTTAGTGTCTAACTTGGTTTTGGACACTCTTTAAGTTTCACTATTATCACAAATTTGACTGAGCATGATTATTGAAATTTACAGAATTAACAGGACAAGAAAAACATCACTCATCACCCTTAAAATTTGGGACAGTTGAATAAAATCATTTAAGAGCCAGGCCTCTTCCTGCATGACTGGAGACATTTAGCTAGAAACTTAGTTTCATCAGGCTCCCTTAACAATGCATAGGCAGAAAGACACAGGCACATCACCTGGAGATACATATGTTGCTACTGCAGCTTTATGTAGGTATTTCAAACTTTCAATACACAGCATTTTCCCATCCACAGAAATAATAATTTGTCACTTTATGGATTAATATGGTTCATATAGGAAAGGTACAAAAGCTGCTACAACTAATACAAATTGGAAGAAAAATTTAAGGTACCATTTCAGCTGTACACTCTCTACTATGTATCACATCAGCTAAAAATAAAAATAAGCCCTGCACTTCCCATGCTTAGAGAGTTTTAATACCATCTTTACCGCATCTTAAATACGTTTTAAATGTTACGGAAACACAAGCACAAAAATTCTGGACAAGAATTTTTTGTCCTACAGGATAGTTCATTACATAAAATACAAACTGTTATTTATCATGAATTCTAGGACTCCAAGAACTCCAAGGACTCCAAGAAAATCGATGATTCAATGTGAATTCAATGCAAGATCCTGCTTCAACAGTGCAAGTCTTACTTCATTTCACTGAAATGTTCTCTATACAGATGCTTTTCAATGACCTTGTAGAGAAAAAATAGTTTGTCGATATTCTATCTTACAATTACCTGATCTACTAATACTTTTTAACCCAAAACTTCACTAAAAACAATAGTGAAAATACCTGCCTTACTTACTTGTGACATTCTAAGTCTAATGCAATTTAAACATGTGCTTTTCACAATTTCTCCTACTCTACAGCTTCTTCTTCGTGAGAACTGAGTACAACGTCCATAGTTTAATCAGGATCCAAAGGGAAGAGCTGTTCTGCTTAATGACACCTGCCTTCCTGAAATAAAAGTGCTTTTCTTCAAAAGAGGGGGAAGAGGACAGGAAACATCCAGGCCAGTAGCAGAAGACACATCACACTTACCATTGATCTTTTGCATGCAAAGAATGTCACTTGCAAACTCCTACAGTGTCCTTCCCTCAAGCATTGTTTAGGGCTTTTGTTTTCCTAGTAAATGAAAAAACAAAGGATTAAAAATTTGATTTCTGCAGCTCGTCAAAGAGACATCAAAATACTTCAAAGAATCATAGAACAGAATCACCGAATATTCTGAGTTGGAAGGCACCCACAAGGATCATCTAGTCCAACTCTTAAGGGAAGGCCAATACACGGATCGGACCCCCGACCGTGGCGTTATTAGCACCACGCTCTGGCCAACTGAGCTAATTTGGGTTGGAAGGGGCCTTTGAAGATCATTTAGTTCCAACTTCAGAGAAGTTCACTGGGGATTTCGCTTTGGTACGGTGACCTGCACTATTCTCTCAGCTGCAATTCCCTAAGCTGCTGCAAAAACGAGGTAAAAGGCCGTAAAAGGGCCACCTGCGGGTCTCTGCCCCCGGAGGGCAACCGCACTCACCTGCAGGACGCAGGGGCTCTCCAGCAGGCACTGCCGCAGGTCCTCCCTCACGCCGTCGCAGGCGCGCCCGTCCTCCTCCTTATCCTCNGGGGCGGGGGTCGCGCTGCGGACCGGGGCAGCAGGTGAGACCCTCAGCGCGGGGCGGGGCTCGGGGGTTGCGGCGCTGCCCGGCCTGGCGCTGAGCGCGGGCCTCGCTCAGGGGGGGCGGGTGTTTGTCAGCAGCGACGGCCGGGCCGCTCCTAAGTCATGGAATCGTACACAGTTAANGCATGCAAAGAATGTCACTTGCAAACTCCTACAGTGTCCTTCCCTCAAGCATTGTTTAGGGCTTTTGTTTTCCTAGTAAATGAAAGAACAAAGGATTAAAAATTTGATTTCTGCAGCTCGTCAAAGAGACATCAAAATACTTCAAAGAATCATAGAACAGAATCACCGAATATTCTGAGTTGGAAGGCACCCACAAGGATCATCTAGTCCAACTCTTAAGGGAAGGCCAATACACGGATCGGACCCCCGACCGTGGCGTTATTAGCACCACGCTCTGGCCAACTGAGCTAATTTGGGTTGGAAGGGGCCTTTGAAGATCATTTAGTTCCAACTTCAGAGAAGTTCACTGGGGATTTCGCTTTGGTACGGTGACCTGCACTATTCTCTCAGCTGCAATTCCCTAAGCTGCTGCAAAAACGAGGTAAAAGGCCGTAAAAGGGCCACCTGCGGGTCTCTGCCCCCGGAGGGCAACCGCACTCACCTGCAGGACGCAGGGGCTCTCCAGCAGGCACTGCCGCAGGTCCTCCCTCACGCCGTCGCAGGCGCGCCCGTCCTCCTCCTTATCCTCGTAGTACTTGGGCATGGCGGCGAACCCGGCGCTACGCCCCGCTGCCACCCGCCCTAAGGCCACGGCCGACCGCCGCCGCCATGCCGAGCGCTGCGGCCGCTTCCGGCGGGGGCAGGAAGGGACGGGGCGGCTCCGGGAAGGATCCCGAGCGCCTGCGCCGCGGACGGTGCCGGAAGGCTGCGGGAGGCGGCCGCGGTGGCGGTGCCGGGCGGGGCGGGGGTC
>VXAZ01005904.1:445376-689405 GCA_013399875.1 Gymnorhina tibicen | reverse complement strand
CCTCCCACTAGACCAGGCTGTTCTAAGCCCCATCCAGCCTGGCCTTGAACGCTGCCAGGGCTGGGGCATCCACAACCTCCCTCGGCAGCCTGTGCCCGTGCCTCACCACTCTCACAGTAAAGAATTTTTTCCTTATATCTAACCTAAACTTCCCTTATATCTCACCGTAAACTTCCTGTTTCAGTTTGTACCCGTTACTCCTTGTCCTGTCGCTACAGTTCCTGATGAAGTGTCCCAGCTTCCCTGTTTCCCCCCTTCAGATACTGGAAGGTGCTAGAAGGCCTCCACGCAACCTTCTCTTCTCCAGGCTGAACTGCCCCAACTTTCTCGGCCTGTCTTCATAAGGGAGGTTCTCCAGGCCTCCTATCAACTCCAAGGCCTCCTCTGGACTTGCTCCAACATATGTCATTGTTTATACTTGTGCTCGGTTTTTGTCACTTCAGCATTGCAGACATGGCCTGCATCGTGTGATTTTATTTGTAGCCCTTATTATGTGCAAAATCAAATACATTTTAAATTCTTTCTTTAGCAAGATGTTGCCAACCACGCTGGTTAATTCTGGGAGCCAGGGCAATGGTGCGCTGAGCCCCAGAGATGCTGCGAGGCACACGGCCGGAGCGAAACGCTACAAGTATCTCCGGAGGCTCTTCCACTTCCGGCAGATGGACTTCGAGTTTGCGCTTTGGCAGATGCTTTACCTGTTCACTTCGCCACAGAGGGTGTACAGGAACTTCCACTACAGAAAACAGACAAAAGACCAATGGGCGAGAGATGATCCTGCTTTCCTAGTGCTGCTCAGTATCTGGCTCTGTGGTGAGTGCAGAACAGACAGCATAAGGAAGAGGGAGGGAAAGTTTAGGGATGAATGTTTATTTTCCTTCTAATAGCACACACAGAGAAAAGACCAATTTGTATGGATGATCTTTTAATCAAAGTAGAACAGAAGAAAAAGGCCTAGCTTTTCTGAAGTTAAGGTGGGAAGTAGAAATCGGAGTAGGCTTAAGTGGTACTCTGTAGTTTTGAATTGATCTCTCTGTTGTGACTCATTTTCTGTTGCATTTTAAACTGCACAGTTCACTGTAACTTTACAGACAGTAGGAAAACCTTATGCCACACAGCAGTGTTTTTGTTAAAAAATACTGAATACTTGGTTTACATGAATATTATGGATAAAACACTGTTTTTACCGTAAAGGCCCTGATGAGATTCTGTATATTGCAGAATTAAGCTATAAAAAAAGTGGCTCATATAAATGACTGAACTGCAAATTCAATAAGTATTGTCTCAGTTGCCTTCTATTAAATCATGTATTGCTGTTCGTAATAGAAAAACTCTTAACTGAAAGAGAATTACACATGTGGTTTGGGTTAACAAGGAGCTTTTATAAAACAAAGAATGTTCTATTGCAGCATTGTGTGACTTTTTAAAAAAATAGTTTGAGTGGAGCATTACAATTAGACTCAAGTACAGATGAGTGTTCATATTATGAATAAATTGCATTATATCTAGTTTTTGGTGGGAAAAAAGTGAGCTGTTGGACTGAAAATCTCAGGGGAAAAATAAAAAGGAAACTGGAGATTTCATAACAGGATACTCAAAAAAACCTCCATCAGTTTAAGAGCTGATGCTTTCTTCTCCACAGCTGACTTTAATAATCTTTCTCTGCTTTCAGTGTCTACTGTAGGATTTGGATTTGTGCTGGACATGGGTTTTTTTGAAACAATAAAACTGCTACTTTGGGTTGTATTCATAGACTGCGTAGGCGTTGGCCTCCTGATTGCAACTCTAATGTGGTAAGTAGCTATTTCTGAAGCTGAGTTCAGTATTGCTTTCAGACACAGAGAATCCTCTGCTATTTGTGAGACATTTGGTTCTTTCTTTGGGGTAAACTTATACAAAAGATTGACCATAGGTTTTATGCTGCTGTAGTAATTGTTTCAAAATGGTACCTTAAAAAAGAACACACCTCTTTCTTTACAATTTCCTACAAAGATAAATGGTCAGAAGGTCTGTATTATGATGAACATTCCAGCTTATTTTCTTTCTTCTTGAGCTGGTTAATGTTCAGAAGTAATGCCAAATAAAAAAAAAGGTGATTTAAAAAAAAAAAGCTGTTTAATCAAAATAATGAGTGAAAAAGTCAAGTAGCGTAAGCCTGAGGATGATTCTGTTTAAGTAGGGCAATGTACACTTGGCCCATGCTTCTTGCTGAAGACTGTAGCTGGTGCCACTACAGCCACATCTGTTCTGTCTTGTGCTTGGCAGCTTTTTGCTTTGTTGGTAGTCGCTGCCAGTGTTATCCTCTACTGTCCAGAGACTTGCAGAAGTAGAGACGCAGGAGCAGGTCATTTTACAACCCAGGCCTCATCAGCACCAGAGATGTGTCCTGCAGCAGTGAGGGAACCATAAAATGATGGGAAGCTGCTGTTTCTGTGCTGTGGCAAGGGGAGGGCACCAAAGAAAGAATTTTTATTTTACAAGGAACTTCAGAAAGCAAGGGCATTTAAGAGTTCTTAGTGATGGAGCTGACATCTTAAAGTGATGATGATTGGAAAAGGGATAAATCCTGACAGTGGCCTCAGGAACTCCTGCTTATAATTGCAAAACTGAGAATGAGGCACATAAAAGAAATGTAACTGATAGGTGAAAGGTCCACCTGACCTATGCTCCTGTCTGGGACAGCAACCCATAAATTGCTTGGGCTACAGGTTATAGTAATGCTCCCTGCCACCATCCTCCAGCAATTTGTGCTTCAGGATGCAGTCTCCTAAGCCAGGAAGACTTTGGCAACTGCTGATTTTCCTCTGTCTTTTAGTCAGCTTCCTGCAGGCCTCAATATCAGTCACCTGGCTCGAGTTTGATTCAAGTCCCTTCTTCCAGTGCAGGCTCACCTTTTTTCCCAAAAGTTACCCCATTCCAATGAGTCTAAACTCCTTCTTGCCTCACCTCTCCCCACCTTGCACCCAGTCTCTGCCTCTTTGCAAACCCACCCTTGGCACAAAGAGTAGGTCAGAGGAAGCTTCCATGTAAACTCTGGTCTCTTATTTCTGAGCATGTGTTGACTTCTTGTTCCTCTTCTAAATGGGATAAATATTTTGATATCAGCAGAACTTAAGCCAAAGGAAAGAGCCTTGAGGCTCATTCAGTAGCCTGTAATACCGGGCAGTGCACATTGTGTTTGCACTTCTTCTCAGTAAGAACAAGCACATGTTATGAGCACTCTCCTGCCCTCCTCCTGTCCTTGCAGTGCATCAGTTCTGTAGAGATGAAATAAACCATCTCTGTGTGAGGTATGCTGATCCTGTACAAGCCCTTCACTGAAGTCACCTGCCTGTGTGTACAGAGAGAAGTGGCAGCTCATGGCTGCACTGATAAATTGTAGCACTGATCTCTTCTTTATAAAGAATTTTTGTTTCTGTATTACCCACAGGGTATTTCAGCTGCCTGTTGCATGCAGAGTATGTGATGATAGTTTTAACAAAACCATTTTAACAATAGTCTGGTCTGCATGATTCTTGCACATTTTTTTCCCAGACAGCGGAAACTTTTTGGTGGAGAGTTGGGATCACATAGGACTTACTACATCAAACCTATGTTTTGTCAGTCAGCTTTATAGACTCATATTAATAACAGTCTCAAATATCTTTTCATGTAGGTTCATTTCAAATAAGTACTTAGTGAAGCAGCAGAACAGAGATTATGATGTGGAGTGGGGATATGCCTTTGATGTACATCTGAATGCTTTCTACCCACTTCTAGTCATTCTGCATTTTATCCAGCTGTTCTTCATCAACTGTAAGTAGAATACTTTGAGCTCTCTGCTTCAAAATGGTGCACTATCAAAACAGCTGAAAGCAGTTATCTCTTGCAGATGTCATCATATCTGATTCTGTCATTGGGTATTTTGTTGGGAATACGTTATGGCTGATTGCAATCGGTTATTACATTTACGTGACATTCCTAGGATACAGTGGTGAGTAGCATCAACTTCTTTCGTATTTGTTTGACTAAAAAGAAGAGCATGTTTTCAGGCTATTGATTTGATCTTAGCATATTATTTGTAAACCAGAGGCTTAGCTGCATATTGAAGTAATTCTTTCCTTGTGGTAAATGAATTTTGATAGAAATGTACCAATCCATGTTTTCAGCTGGGTGGACATCTTAACCAAAGAATTTATATTCTCCACCTCACCAAATTCCCTTCTTGTGTTAGACCTGTAGCAGCACAACTTGGTTTTCTTGTTCTTCTGTAAATCCACCTGAAGATGTTTCCATTAGATAAAAATTCTGTAATGAGTTTAAGACCATAGGTTTAGGTAAAACAGTTCCCCAACGGATTTTGTGATAACAGTAGGACTTGTAGGGCAGAGATGTCTGAGGAGGACAGCAGAGCAGAACTAGTTTTTATTGCTGCCTTGCCTCAAGGCTACTCTACATGAAGCACCTTTTTTAAAGAGCACTACTTTATATTTGCTTCAATATTGCTTCTGTTTCAGCATTGCCCTTTTTGAAGAACACAGCTATTCTTTTGTATCCATTTGCACTTCTCATCATGCTCTATTTGATCTCATTAGCATGTGGATGGAACTTCACCAAGATGCTTTGTTCCTTTTATAAATACAGAGTGAAATAAAACCAGGATTTAATGTATCTAATGTTTATTTTGTTTCTACCTTAGCCATTTTGACAGTAAAGAAAAAATTAAGAACATTTTGTAAATGGTTGTAAATTTCTCTTTATTGTAGATAATTGTGTAAAAAAGTTTGAAGTGTCCTTTTTTTTATTAAAATATTTACAACAGTAAACATGTTAGCGATTTTGTTCAAATACTTTCGCAATACATTCCTAAAAACAAGTTACTTGTACATTTTTGTAGCTTAAATTTAATTGCAACAAGTCTATGTAGCATAACTCTTACTGCAGATACTTTGCACGTACTGGCATAAGCTCTACATTATGAGGGGTTTAAGTGACACCAAAAAGCAGTTTTATTGAAGAGTAATATTGGAATACCTTGCCTTGGGACTGTGTGAAAGTATAGGTCTTAACAGTGTTGCGATGGTAAAGCAACAACTGTCTCTAGATACAGATCTGTCCTCTCCTTGTATGAAAGATCGTGAGAACAGATTTACTTTAGTGACTACTTCAAATATACACGGACAACTCTGGCACACATTAAAAACAGTGATGAAAGGCACAATTAACATGACCCATATCAGGTTTCCAAAGATAGCAGCAAGTTTTTAAACCCAACCTCTAGCAGTCCAGTGGGTATAACTACATCTGCCATTCTGAGTGGCAGGTCAATGAACAGGGAAGGGAAGTACAAGTTGGTTTGGCTACAAAGGTGGGCTCATGGCAATGCCTGCAGCTGTGAAGTCCACAAGGCAGAAGTATAAACTGACCATTACAAACAATACCTTATGGAAAGTGAAGATGACAGCTTTCCAATGCAGTGTTCAGCATGAAAGATGAGCACTAGGGTTCAGTTTCCAAAACAACACAAGAGTAAACTGGTTACAGTAAGACAATTTCAATACTAGAATTTGATCTCTAAGGAAAAACTATAATTTATCTTAAAATACCAAATATGCTGGCAGTGCATCTTACAGTACTGTGTGTTTCAGCCACTGTTAAGGCTTGAAGAGATTGATGTTTCCCTCTCAGCATATGCTGAGCAACGTTCTCCTTTAAACAAGGAAAGCACTGAACTGCTGATCCATGGAAGGTGAAGGATTCCAGTCAGGATCTGCTCCCTCCCTGGCTAACAGCACAAGCTCCTGTCCTGCAGGCAGCTGCAGCCTAACTGTACACCTTTTCCCTAACAGGAATCCTAGCATCAGTGATCACCCACTTCAGTTCAACAGTAAAAAATACTTCATATTTAGTGCCCTGTGGTGTGATACCATTGAAGGACTCGGGGCCTGTGTACCTTCCCTTTAGAAATATCAAAGTTCTTCCCATTGAAAGAAGGTTTCATCACACTCAAAATTAAGCTACTTGAACTTCCAGCAGCTCACTGTTTACAGCAGAAATCAGCAAAACCGTTTAGTGACCACTAAGGTCAGAAGGGTGACACTCAAGGACTAATTCACCAGGTCTCCATGGGCTGTGTGTTTTACATCAGCAATCCATGCTAGCCTGAAAACACCAGTCGTTTAATAGCTTTTCAGCCTTATGCTGGTGATTGTAAAGATGATTTAAAAACACAAGGACTTTTTTCCCCCTTTCTAGCTACAGTTACTTGTTCTAGCTTTTTCAGAATACATCCTTCCTAGTAAGAACAAATATAGAACCTTGGGTTCATGTATTTTAGGGGAGCAAGGTTTGAAAATACTTCATTTTTCTTTTCCCCCACAAGACTAAAATCGTACTTTACAAGTTGGAGGTGAACTACAAATTACTAGGATACCTCATCTGGAGCAAGTATTTCCCACAAAACACAGAGATTACTGAAATTATAATATATTGGGCAAAAAAAAGAGAAAGAAACTGTTACACAGTTGTTTAATTTTTCCAAAGACTAATCAACTTCAGCTCATTCAAGGAACTGTGTTTCACACAGGCAAAGTATAAATTGCTTTGCTCTAAACTGACTCAAGGTATTTAAAAACTGCTTTGAAACAGTTAGACAAGCAGTGATACAACAGAAGACTCCAGTCGTTTCTTGGTCCATGAATCACGTCTATCTGAATTTTTCTAAGCTATCCTTAAGTACAGAAAAAATGCATAGATCTATAGGAATTTTTTCCATCAATGGAAACACACAGTTGAGATGCCTGCAAAAGCTCAAAGCCTTATACAGTGCTTTAGAAACACTCTTTAATTATCACATCCTGTTCACATTATTTACAAAGTTTTCAGTAGGATGACCCACTGAATGAGCAAAGCAAGATGATACTGACAGTTGTGTGTTTCCTTGGTCCCAAGCAATCCTGATCAGCTCAGAAAAGCAAGTGTTAGCATCAGCCAGTCTGTTTGGCATCCAGTATAAGAAGGTCATTTGCCCAGATATGAAGGTTTCTGGCTATGCCTTTGGTTTCACAAAAGTTTTCTTTTCTGAAGCTTTAACAGCATCAGAATGAGCTGACAGGAGCATAGGATAGTGCAGTTTATTTTGAAACACTTTCCATTATTGGATAGCTGTAAGATTCAGTGGCCTCAAGGGGATTTTTAAGGTCACAATAAAAATAACTTGAAATTGAATAACTTGAAATGTAGGGAGAAACTCCCCAAAAGCAGGTACTAGGCTTAAGCTGCTGTTCAAGATCTCTTATGGTAATAGTGTCCCTTACAATGGAGACGTGCAGGAGACACTGGCCCCACTGGTGTAGACCCAGTCACAAAGAGTGCCCGAGCTAAAGGCTGATGAGACAAACAGCCCAAGTGTTCTTACTTCAGCATACTTCCAAGAAGGAGACTTGCACCACTTTAGCCTGACTCGGGGACTGGAATTTAAAGGTACAAAGCCCAAAATAGCTGTCTGCAGAAATAATTAAGATAGAAAATATTTTCCTTGCTTTTTCTATTTCTCAGCAAAATTTCCAAGCAAATTTGCAGACGTACCTGATTACACCAGCTCTGAATTTACCTGGACCTATGAAATATAATTTGTATTAATGTGGCACATTTATCTAGGGAGGCTGTAAGCTCAGGAACATTGAAAATATTAAAGCAGCCCAGAGTATTTTCAACTCTTGCTACTACGACTCAATAAAAATGCACTAATCCTTAGAAAACAACCCACATTTTACCACACACTAGTTAATTTGTTTTGGATAAATTTCTTCTCAACGTTCTTGAAAACTAAATATACTACTAACCAGAGTCTTGCAATCAACGGGGTACAGGTTTTATGTATTTCAATATATTAGCAGTGATTCATCTTAACGACTGTGAAACATCAGGAACAGTGATGCTTTGAGAATAAGCACACAGCGTTCTTAAATAAGTGGTACCAGTAAACTTCTGGACTCAGGTAAAAATGGAAAAGATCACTGTCAGCAAAACTAATTGTATTAAGAAACTGCAATATCTAATGTATTTCTGCAGTCTGGATTGTAATAAATAACCCTAGTTTAAATAACTTGCATCATTCATTCACAGACACAGCTGAGAAGAAAACCTAAATACTTTCTCAGACCTTTGCTAGCTAATATGTGACAAAAAGCCATTGCATGTCAGTAATTTGATGGCAGGGCATTATACAAGAAACAAACAGGGCTGTAGCACCACAATAGGCTAAAGTCACCCACATTCCAAAATCCAGGCATAAGTTCCATTTATGTGACCAGTGCTTACCTTATACCCACTGTCTTTATGGGCAACACGAGCTTTCCAAGTAACATTTTATTTACATCACCTGATGCAATCAGGAAAAGTAAACAAGGTCTGCCTGGTATCTAACTTTTCTTGAATTTACACCAGTCAATCTAAATAGAAGATCTCACCTCTGTGTACAAATCTTGTTTTCCCTGTATCCCCAGACAGCACAGCTAATCTGCACAACAATCTGTAGAAGTAGTTAAGTTCTTCAACTAGAATATTGTCGAACTGTCAAAGCTATGGCACAATTCTCCAACAAGGCAGAAGAGAAGACAGGTTGACGCTGTAACCCAGTGGTGAGGGCTTGCAGTGCTACAGGGGCAGGTTTAGGCTCCTGCTCCTTATAAACGTGTCACGAAAGAGAGGCCAAATCTATCAGCCGAACTGTAATGGGGAAGTACAAATTCAAGACCCCTGCTCTAGATCAGGGAACCTGCAACAGGTTTTGTGCATCTGTGCCCTGATCACAAAGACATTAAAGGTCTTTTCCAACTTAACTGATTCTATGATTCTATGCTGGGGGTAGCAAAGTGTGGTTTTTTCCACAGAGAAAGCTGGCCAGGTTTTGAAATGTCAGTTCCAGGAGGCTGGTTTACAGCACAGCTGAGAATACCCAAGCCAGTGTGGATGCCTCCCTCCAATGTCAATCAGGTACTTCATTCCTATTAAAGGGAGGAATTCCTACCTCTCTTTTTCCTGGCCATTTCTGACTAACTGAAATCTTCCCATGCCTGAGTCCTTACACAAAAGCACCTAAGCAGAAGGGCTCTTAAGAAAAGCAGCAGCATTAGTACTGCAGCAATTCCACTACTCTGATTGTAATCCAGATCACGTTCTGTTCCTGACCGAATTTCTGATTCATTTAAGATTACTGTTGTTTCCCTTGAAACAAAAAGGGAGGGTACTAACTTGAGGCCAAATTCAGTTCCTACTATAAAGTTAGAGTGAGTTACCATACTGATCCATAAAGGAGTCAAACGAAGACCTTGTTCTTGGACAAAGGAAGAAAATAACTGTAATTACTCACCAATGTATCCAAAATAAACACCGCAATAACAGAACTTTTTAAAAGGAGGCCTCTGTAGATCAAATGTATCTACTGTTCATTATTTTGGTAAAAGGTAACCTCTTGTCACTCCAAAGCAAAGCTGGAGAATGATTTTCTTCAGTACAGAAAATGAATTTGTTCAGCCTAGGAAATGTTTATAAATATTTTTAGAAAGAACTGGTTTGGAGTAAAAAAAAAATCTTCTAAAATGCAATGGATTCAATCTAAAATCACTGCAGGTTAGTACATAATATGAAACAAGACATTTCAACATGCTTTTTATGTGGCTACAAACTGTACATAGTGGAATTTCATAGCCCCAAAGAATAATGCTCTTCAGAACTCTGTTTATGCCTCTGAACATCATTCAGATTCTGTGTATAAAACTACATAATTTAGAAACTTAATCTTGTTTTTTTAAACATGGCAGTATATTTGAAACATGGTATTAATTTATGTTTGCATCTCCAAAGAAAAATGTAGAAAGATAACTTAAACTAGAGAATTCATAAAAAAACTATATCAATTTAAAATTTTACTGCATAAAAATATGTACTTTTCAAATTATTTTAATAAATTAAATATCCCTAACATTTTTCATATATATCCCTGACAGTCTATAAAAGAGGGTTCTTGTTATAGAAAATAAATGGAACTCCGAAAGTACCCCCTTCATAAAACTTATTTAACAATAATTATATTTTTTTCTTCTTCAAGGAATGTAACAATATGTACAACTCTATATTACTATACTATCAAAATAGTACAGGTTAAGCGTAGCAGGGTTCTGTAACCATAAGATGGTAAAGTCACATTATAGTGGAGGACAGCTTGGGCCTCGGACGAACGTTATCAGTGTGGAGCATCAGTTTCTGGATGGATCAGATAAGAAGGGGTAAATACAATCTTCTCATCTACAGTAGATTTCACAAGAGGTAGAGTTCAAGTGAAAAAGAATGACATTTGGAATAAGGTGCATGCTCAGTATTTTCAATTTGTGACTTGCTAAGGATGTCAGATTTTATAGGAAGAGTTTTCAAGGATTCTTTCTTTTTCCTCTAAAGCAGATTTCCATGATCAGTTTGTAATCTTTTTAATATGAATCTGAAATAGAGAATCAGAAAAAATAAGTCATTGTTTAGTGTATTACATTTCTCAGTAATAAGAGGTAACTAGTGTTAGCCAAAAGTCTGAGCTTCAAAACAGAATGAAGAAATCTCCCACTCGTCATTTATGTTTTTAAATGTTCTACCACCTCTTACCTCATTCAGAATTGCCCAAACGGCTGAATTTTGTATCACCGAAAGCCGGAATGATGAAATAGGATTTAGGTTGGGGTCAACTGTTCCTTCAGCTACGCCATTTTCAAACTTCCCTGCAAAAGAAGCAAAAGTACATTCAGTTAAGTCCTGTTCAACAAACAAACTGAAGTACGAAATCCAGGAGATGTATCTGTAGTATCGCAATTCACAGGTGAAACTACTGTCATTCCCGAAACAAAAGGCAGTGAGTGATTTTGACATCACATCCAGTTCTGCAGCAGCAAACAATATGGGGCACATCATCAGCACACACCAATCTGAACAGGATTGCACATAAGAATAAAAGCTTTGCAGCTGTCTGAAGGCATTACCACCTCAAACTCTGTGAAGATTTTGGCACAGGTATTATTTAATATCATGGAACTAAACATGATGCCTTTGGCTTATGTGTTTTCAAGGAGGATTAAGGACAAGAGATATCATTCATGTGTAACATACTCCTATTTAAAGCATCTTCAATTATATTAGGATGAGTAACAATTCAATTTAAAAGCCCAGTTAGACTTCATAGTTAAACAATATAGACAACAACTGTAATTTATTATGACAAAAAAAGTGCTTCCAGTGTAACAGGACTGCCCAAACTGTGTCCAGCAACTAATTAAAATCCATGAGTAAAACTTCTCTCCCTTGCCAACATGTATCCAGGCACCTTCCCCAATAGCCACTTGGCTGTTGAAATGCCAGTCTCATCTTATGACGAGACAGCTGATTGTCTGTAGAGTGGGTTCAAATCCAGGCCAAGCACACAGCTTACATCGAAGTACTTGTGCAGTCACAGGACAGAGGAGGTGATCTTATACAACCTGGAAATGTCTCTACTATAATCCAGGTGATCAATCCTGGCAGAAAAGTTGGATGTAGCTGCACTACAGCTAAGAGTCACAAGAGATCTCTGTTTAGTACATCCGTCTCTAAAAAGAAATAGTGAACACAATATTAAGTAAAGCCTACAGGGTCATGTACCCAAAAATGAATGAGCAAAATTCAGGTTTAGGTTTGTTTTAGTTTTAATGAAGATGTCTTTAACAGTTGCAATAGTAAGAATACACATTTTTTTCTACTGTGCCATACCTATCCTGAAGTAACCATCCTCTAAGCGTTTGTCTTTGGTTTCTTTGCTTAATACCAGTTCTTCATTCTGGAACAACAAAGCATAAATGAGATAATTTATTTTGACATATGACTTTGCCAGAGAAAGACAAATGTTTATGCACTTTTCTTATATATTCAGCATCCATTTTTTCCAAATAATTAAGGAACAGCCTGGAATATAGTTATCTATAGCCTTACACAAGCCAAAACAAAACAAAACAAAAAGCAAGATAAAAGAAGGGCATTACATGTGGTTTACAAGGNAAAAAAAAAAAAAAAAAAAAAAAAAAAAGGAAGAGCAGCAGTGTTCCAGAACTGAACAATACTTGGCTTCAAAGGAGAAAAAAGAAGTACTCTAAGTGCCCCATGTAACTCACATGGTAACTGCCACGTGAACAGAATACTTAGCAGATACTGGCATACCCAGTAGGAGAAAAGCAAAGGCAGGATCCTGCCTTCTTTTTCTCTGACTTAACAAGAGCTTTCTCTCTTAGACAAATGAAAATTTACAGCTTACTGTTTGATCTAAGACTTTGGGTGAGATGGAAAGCCATCAGACCAGCAAGGGAAGCACCACAATTATCACTGCCTCACTAATAAGGATGGGGATCAGTAAGTTTTTTTAATAAGCACAAAAAAAAAAAAAGTAGAGCAGAGCTTGAAACACAGCTTGAAAATTACAACCATAATCCAATACTGAAAGACCCACTCCAAGAATTTCCCAGGAATTAACTAAAAATGCTTGACAAAACAGAGATTAAATTGATCAGCCTTTTTTTTTTTTTTTTTAAATTCCTGTTTTGAAGTGAGGCGGCTGAAAAAGTGGTGGGGATTTTTTTTTGTTTGCTTTATTTATTTGGGGGGGCAGGTGTTTTAGTTTTCTTATTTTGTGGTGGTGTTGTTTGGGTGTTTGGGGCAGCTTTTTGTTACAGGTTGTCTTGAGGTTTTTTTTAGTATGCTGCTTGAGTCCCAGACAAATCCAGTCTGGGGGCACTCTGATTTCTAAGGGTTGTTTTTTGTTTTTCTGAATTCTACTTAAGGAAGATCAGGGTTAAAATACCTGAATGGACTTCTAGCTCTACTGATGTCCAGGGTGGAGAAACAGGGCCCTCAGGAGCTGCTGTCCTTACACGGACAATATTTTCTGCTGTCACCAGTGGCTTAGGAACAGGCCAGATGCAGAATTTTCTGTTTACCTTTTCCACAAACTGCATCAATAGCAATAGAACCTCTGTAGCATTTCTTCCTTAAGAGATGCTCCAGTTTGACAGGCACTTAACAGCCAAGTAAAGCCAAAAAAGAGATGCCTGATGCACATTTTTGCTCATTATCTTGTGCATTCTTGCATTGTGGGCTTAGATGAAGTGGGCTGCTGCTGTTTTTGTGGCATGTATTTCCACAGGTCTTGGGAAACAAACCCCTCAGATCTTACAGTATCACACATCATGTTGTATAATTAGAATTAAACTAACAAATTTCTTTTTAAGGATGGGGATACTAAGAGTTTCCTATTTTTGCCCATTCCAAGGAAGGCAGATTGGGAAAACGGAGATGTGAACTTTTCTATGATTATTTACTTAAAAAAATAAATAAAAAGAAAGTTAAAAAAAAAAAGATTCAACATACAGCAATTTCGGCATAGATTTCATGATTCCTACACCAGGTATATGGGAGAAGATAGAAATATTTTGCCATTTTAATACTAAATAAAATAAACTTGTCTGAAGTAATATCTTAATCCTCTCAGACTTTTGTGATATATATAGTTAGCTGTAATATCTAGTTGAAGAAAAAGAACCCATACCATCTGACTTCAAACAAGAATATACTTTAGATAGTGTAGTGCTCTCCTGTGGTAAAACTGACTGATTTATGGGGAAAAAAATCAGAAATCAGGAGAAAGGTACAAATTCTGTTTAACAATCTATATATTTCAGTATCTAATGGGTTTGGATGTGTGTCAATCCCTGAACTAAGACTTTCTTACTAAGTCAAAAAGCAGATTGATCTAGGTTTCCCATTTCCCAAAATACACAGGAGAGGGAAGACTCTTTATTTTTTTGTTTTAAATAGTAGCAGTCAACTGGAAGAAAATGACCTTGTTCACCTCCAAATTACCAACAGCACTTGTGCAGACTGCACCCTTAATGAACATCTGAATAGTTACAATAGTCTTCTGTGAACATACCCATTTAAAAGAAGGAAAAGTATGAGAACATCAGAACATAAAGTTCATACAGTTAAAAGAAGCATTTATGTCTCCTCACCCTGTTAAAAAAGTCAATAAAGAGACTTTGCTTTTATCCTGTAATGGAGAAGACACAAATCAAAAAATTCATACCTGAAAAGGCAAAACTTCTACAGTTGTGTTTAGAAGTATGTCTCCTGGATGCTCTGGATTGCCACTGTGAAACAAGTACCTATAAATGAAAAGGAAAAACAAGACAGTCTACATACATCAGTCAGAATCAGCTGTGTTGCTGTCTTACATGTTAATTGTCACATACAGATGTTACAAGGATAAACATCATTTTTATACTAGGCCTACATCAGCCGGGGCTGAGATGGTTTCACATATTACTGTAATTGGAAGGGGTCAAGTTTTTCAGTTGCTAAGGAGTAGTTGGGCAATGTTTTACAGAGGAAGGGAGTTTGCATCATCTGCTCTTCCTAGATTGCATTACACAAAGCTGTAGTCATTATTATTGCCTGGCACACACTGGTATCACCTCCACAAGCAGGAGCCCTGCCTTCCTTCAGCCTCTCCCCAGCACACGTCCCCTTCTCCCCGTGCCCAGAGGATGAACTCTGCAGATCCATTCTGAACTAGTTCTGGGAGCTTAGCCAAGTCAATATTTTGCCAGGTGAGTGTTCCACAAGTCCGTCTCTCCACCATGGTTCATTGCAAAATCTCATTGATGATTGTGCCAGGAATTCCCAACCCACATCCACACCCTTCATGTTACCTGAATTCAAACTTCTATTCCAAAGACAGATTTATTTAAGAAAAAAAAAATTTCCTCAAAAAAAACAAACCAAAAAAACCAACCAAACAAAAAACCCAACAAAAACCCAAACCAAACCAAACCAAAAAAACAAAACAAAACAAAACCCCAAAACAAAAAACCACCAACCCATAAAGAAACAAACAAAAAACCCCCCAAATCACAAAAGCCTGTTTTTGACATGTATACACACATAAAAAGGACCTTTTTAAACCTGTACGAAGACCCTCACTCAGTTGTGCAATTAATTTTTGTTTTTAATTGGACAGAGAAGGTATGTTTGAAACAATATCTAAACCATCCCTATGAGTATCAATCACTGAGGTGCTCAGACTCTAGCTGCCTATTCTGAACAGCTTTTGCAGTACTGCACATGTGTAGATAATGTTACAAAGGAGACAGTTTAATTCCTCTATATATAACAGGAACTTCATGTTATTCTGAATACGTATTATGTAAACCAGTAATAATATTTTTTTACCACTAGGTGGAATCAATGCTTGAAAATTGTTCACTACTTGACATTTTTTCTAGTGGACTAGAGTTAATTCAGATTACTGTCATAAACTAATTAGATCCTACACCTACTCAGATGCCACTTTTAAGAAGACTATTTTAATTTTATTATGTTTAAATGAATATGTAAAAATCTATCAACACATTTCAAACCTTTCTTCAACTGGAACTTAGATGGTGCTTACTGTTAATTTTTCTTCAACATTAAATATGTCACCAGCCAGAGACAAAATCAGTTCAGAAATTATCACTTGATTAAAATTACAAACATTAGCTCAATTTGCAATTTATTAAGATGCAGTTAGAGATGTAAATTCCAGTTTGTCTTTATCCAATATACCTGAAGCCAGGTTAAGTACCTGCCATTAATCCATACTGCATAGCTACAAGACAAGTAGAAGGAAACAGCGCTCTGACCCTGACTCAGAAATGTCTGTGACCCCAAAATGATAGAAGTTTTTTAAGAAACTGCACACACACGTAGAACATTTCTTTTATCAAGGCTCAGGAAAGGAGTAACACCCCACATTGTGGTACAAGAAAGCCACACTGGTTTCTATTGCACGGCTTTCAGCAGAACTGCACAACTGTACTGCAAAACACAACTGGACTGAATAAGCCTCAGCACTGTATGTGTTTCAAGAAAAGAAATTTCCACACTGTAGTTTAATGTAATGGTTAGTCAGTTCCAAAGTATACAAGCTACCTAAAACATCCGCAGTTCTTCCAAGACAAATCTTGTGACTTTTTCTAGACATTAATGACATCCAAAAAACCCCAATAAATTATTTTTTCTAAGAAGATGCGTTCACTGTACATTTCAATAGTAAGCAAAACAAAACTCTCAGGAAAGCTGACCGGAAAACTAAAAGTGCATTCTGCTGTCTTTTGACCTAATAGATCTAACTAGCCATTCCTTAGTCTGTCAGGTTCTTAAGCAGTACTGGGCAGTTTTTCTCTTGAAAACACTGAAAATTCTAAGGACACTTAATTTAAAATGAAAGTGATCAAACACTCACCATCTAAGGTATTCCCATCAAATGCTCCACCCAAACCACAGACATGCTGCTTTTCCTTAGCACTTAGTTCTGAGAAGACATACCTAAAAATCCACGAGGAAACTCCCTGTGATCTGTGATCACTGTGCTCTAAATGAACAGAAATTTGCAGTAATTGGAGGTTTGGATGGGTTTTTTGGGGAAAGTTGGGCAAGGGGGAAGCAGTAACACTGAGGGCTTTGTTTGTTTGTTTGTGAGGGGTTGTCATTTATTTATTTGGGTTTGTTTGCTTGTTTTTAAAAACAACCCTGCAAGCACACAACCACAGCCAACCATTTTTCCTACTGTGCTATCAGCTTTGAGACTGAGATGCAGCTTCCTCCCCTCAGCAGTTGTCACTCCATTAGAGCAATGCACTCATGAGTTGGCACAGTGCCAGAACAATTTACAGCAATAATTAATCAAACCCAATTTCCAGATTTCCATGTAATCAAACCTGCTATTTTAGTGTATTTTCTATAACTATCTGTTAATCCATATGCACACACAAATGTAACACATGCACATCACATTTTAAATTATGTTTAGAAAGGAAGGGATATTTTTATATCTGAGTCTTGCTTCAACACTTGACAGATAACACCTACTTTGACATTAAAAGTTACACATATTGAAAACAGAAGCCTAAATACACATACACAGTCGATCCAAAGCTATGATAAATATTTTGTTTAGAAATAAAATTTACCAATTAGAAAATTAAATTTAAAATAAAATTTACCTTACATCAAACAGATATTCTACAGCTCCTAAAATAAGTGTCATTAGCTATTCTTTTGTAAAACTTGCTTTCCTGACAGGGGAGATATTCCAGTGGAGATTCATTGGAAATGGGTTGAGAGAGTAAAACTCATTTTGAAACAAAGGTCAGTTAAACCTCCCATCCCAAAATCCTTGAAATGGCTTTTAGGGAATTTATCTCTCCTCACATATTTATGTCTTTACCTTCCCAAACGTTTTGGTTTTGCACTCTATATATGCCAAGACCATTTTTACAAACTTGCTGTCATGCTAAATATTTAACTGGACAAGAGAGTATTATGGGTTTCTCCCTCCCAGGTGGTGGGAAGACTCTTATGTCCCCTAACTAATAAACTGATTTATTCATCTGATATTTCTTAAGTAAAACAGACTTTTCTAAAAACCACAGAGTTATTTGCAGGACATGTAGGGTTCTCATTAAATCACTAACGTAGAGTAATCCAGCTGATAGCCATAGTATTACAAGGTTGGGGTTGTTTTCCTTTTATTTAATTCCTGCACCAGTAGTAAGATGTCTGGCCCACTCCTTTTCTCTTTCAAGAGAAACACTGGTTTATAATTCGACTGATTGATCTTAAATGTGTTTTCCAACCTAAATGATTCTATGATTCTAAGGTTTTCAGACTATGATAGGTATATCTCAATACAGATACTGAAAGACTTGGAAATAGCTTTGCTTTCAACTGCTAAATTATTTTGATACCTGTCCTGAGATTTACACGACAGTCCATGTAAACAGTAAAAACATGGTTTTTTTCTTCCTAATTACTTGACTTTTTTCTTTGGCTAGAATCACTAAGATTTCCTTGTCTACCTGCTGCTTAAACATAACACCTTCTGAACCATTCCTTGAAATAAAAATTCTGAAAGCCATGGATCTTTAAATATAGTAATCCCAACCAAACACAAATTCACCTCATGTTAAAAAAAACAAACCCTATTATTGCCTTATGGAATATTACTTCACTACTTTCTTAATTACAAAATACAAACATGAACACAATTGAACATTTTTAATCAAGTCATCAGAGAAAAGTAATTCTAACTTTAAACTGCTGAGTATAATACTAATGTATCTGAATCTAAGAGAACCTTTTCTGCTGGCAGGGTCTTTTTGAAGAGTCACAGGTCAAAGATAATCAGCTACTCTAGATATTCAAACACAGAGACAAACCTCCTCTCTACCACAAAATAATTAAATGTATGAACTCACATACATTTTGCTCATGACCTCAATGTGGTATGAGATTAAGAGGATGCTAAGCATTAATATTTCATGTAGCATAAAAAATACACAAAATTTCAAGAGCACTGAAGGTTTAAAAACAAACACACAAACAGAAAAAACCAACACCAGTCACAAACTAAATGGAGCAAAGTCAAAGCTGCAAAGAAAACTTCTGTTTTCATACTCAGTGACTTCAGTATTTACCCAAGTTGAGAGGTTGACTTGTTGCCATGGAGCTAAATACACATATAAAATCAAGACAAATAGAGGGGAAAAACCCCCCAGCCAATAACCTGAAGCAAATATTCATACACATCCTAACACACAAAGGGAGGGGAAGGCAGAAGTGTGATTGTCATTAACACACTGACAAAAGATCCCATTAGTTTGCCAATGCAGTTAACTCTTAGGGTACTTCAAAAGCCTACACTCAGGTTCAGAACTCCTCCAATACTGAACACCCAGAAAGATTCTCACCTTTTGTAACATGCCCCAGAAGATTTATAAATTAATATTACTAATCTGAACTGTTATCTTTAATATTCTTTTAATAGCTAAATTTTTTCATTACCTGTGCTTTCAAAAAAACAAAACCAAAACAACTATACACACCTCTACCCTTCTCCTAATCTTGCTTATAAAGGGATGTATCTCTCTTCTTTCTCTCACATCGAAGCATATTTAGGCCCAAATAACTATTATTCTATTACCCAATTTGATTTTTTTTAGGTGTTAAAAAACATTTATATTTTATTTAAGTAAAGTGCTAATTATTTTTTAATCTATAGAAAGTGTTTTAATTAAGTGTTCTCATTAAAATATTGAACTCAATACACAACAATTTTCTTAGTAAATTATGGCAGCTTCATAAAAAGAAATAGTATACAAAAATTCTTTAAACAGCACAATTCACAGCCACTGTCAATATATCTGCATTTTGTTTTGAAGGAAACGAGTTATCTCACTCTTGATACTAAACACAAATATTCTAAGAATATAAGAATGCAGGCCTTTGTGCTCTGTAAACATCAGGACTCAAATCCTTTTCTTCACATATCCTCCTCACGCCTCTTTTTAACAGTCTGACGTATTTTAGTATATCCCATTTTCAGAAAAGGAAAATAGGTAGGAAGGCAGAGAGGAAATGTTTCCTTCCACATTTGAACAAATTATCCATAGCAACATGCAGCCTAAGAGTTTTTAATTCTGCACAACATGAATTTCTATAAAAGCCATATTCAGTCAGCAATTTTTTGGCTCTCTACAGATGCCATCATCCACTGCAAGAGTCATTATTCACCAATTCTATCCAGCATTTTTGATCACTCGATGCAAATGTGGAAAAAGAAAACTAATCTACCTCCTTTGTGTCACTTTCTCAGAATTCTAATTAGGAAGTGTTATTCTACTGTCACTGGTAACCAGTATTAACCATGCACTATTTCCTCATGTAAAATACATAGCAGATGAATAATTTCTTGTTCTTCTCTCAAGCTCAATTTATTCTCCTATTCTTCAGCCTCTTACTGAGTCATTTGAAAAAATTGCTCATACTTCCAAAAAAAGTGTAATTCCTCCAGTTTATATATATATGCATCTGCCAGACACAATAGGTAAGCAATGTAGTGGGAGCTTTTCCATCTTGTTGTTATAATTCCCAGTTTGGAAAAAACTTTTTTTTGTTTGTTTGGGTTTTTTTGCTGCGGGTGATTGATTGTTCTTTTACAAGGTTATTTCTGCTGAATTTTTAATCCAGTGAGATGTAGAAAGGCTTTGTTGGGGTTTTGGGCTTAGTATGTGTGTGTGTATATATGTGGGTGTATGCACATGAACATTTTTTACCCGTCCAGCTTGGCTGGGGAAGCACAGATAACTCCATTCAATTTTATTACACGCAGGCATTTGCCACCAATTGAGATTGCACTCGGGTATGTGGCCTCATCACAGGCTGCAAAGATGCAATTATGACATCTCAGAGACTCCAGTCCTTCTGGAAGTCACGTGAAGTATTTTAGAGTCTCTCAAGTGGCATTAGACATCTAACATTCTGGCAACAGCGTTAAGCCTCCAAGATTTCTGACTAAGAACTATAAATCCAGGAACACTGCCAAATACACAAATCTTGGATATTAGTACTGTTAAGGAAGAAGCAGCATGTCCTTGGCTTAGGCAGCTCTTTTCTTCTGTCTCTGATCCATACTTTGAGTTTTTTTTCCCTTTTCATATGAAGTCCTTGCCTCATTGTTATGGGCAGAATTCCATGCCCAGAGCAAACATCATCAGTGCCTGGGAGCCTGCCTGCCAAATCCCTGCTGTCAGTGCATCCATTTGAGGATGTTCTTCTCATTAGTACAGAAGCTTATGTAAACAGAGAAACCAAAGACCCCAAATTCTCTTTTATGTACACTGAAAGTATTATCCCACTTGAAATGTACTGAAAAACACCAAAACATTTAAAATAATACATTCAGAGATTTTCAAGTACTTCCTATCAGCTGACCTGACCATTACAAGCTTAATAAAATGGCGTTGCACTTTATTAGCATATACATTTAGAATTAAAGATTATTTCTAAATCATACACTCTGTGTGTGTCCACTTACATGGTTCTTGAGTTAAAACTGCCCATAAAAGGTTTAATGTATTGGACTGACGGTGAGATTCTACACTGACCAGTGATTATGAACAAAGAACAGCTTATACATCAGTCAAGTCACTGCCGTGCTCATCTAAAACCAAAACAATTTTGCAGTTCCCTAGGTTTTGAGTGGTTGTTACTGCAAAAGCAAATGATGAGGAAGTTCCATTTCCAGCTGTGGAAAGCTGTTAGAAAGTCTTTTTCCGTTGTAATACATTTGACCTTGTATCCTTCTAGCCAGAGGAGGACTTGCATCCCATAGGATGGATAATTTATTACATTTTGGATACAAACAAGACTGACTGCTATGATACTTCTTTTCTAACTTTTTTGTACTTAAAAAAAAAAGTTCATTTTATTTTTCACTGCTAGAGAACCTGTTTTAAAAGCTGTCTTTATTTTCCTTTCCAAAATATCAGCCACCCATCTGTCACTTTTTATGCAGGTGTTTTTCAGCACTGTCACAATAATTTCAAAGCAGACAAAATAATGTCTATGTTTAGTTACCAGTAGCCCAACAAGATACTACTCACATTCAATACATTGATTTTTTAGCCTAAATAGTCAAATATATATTTTCTTGCATGATTATTAATTTTGTGTTGTGAGAAGATGCCATGGGAAATATAACTGAGGTTAATATCTTGTATTCCCTGCGATTCCAATGTCACCAATACAGAAAATTAGATGAATAGTCTCAAATACTGCACAGCCAGTATCCATGCCAATATCAGAGCAGAAGCTAGTAAATGTAATGTACAAGCTGGTTTGTCAAAGTATTAAGATTTCACTTTAAAACTGAAATTCCAGTCAGCAAGTTGTACCTTATAAAATCACTGTATTAATAGTCAATGTCACATTAGGATGACTACTACTCAGTAACTTGCTAAAAGGAGAGACCAACCAACGATGAGGCAACTACAGAGTTCAAAGCAGTGATGGGGGAGAAGGGGAAGGAAAGAAACCCAACACTACAAACAAAAACACATTGCCCCTCCCCTCAAAAAAGCAAACTGCTAATCCTTTTGAAAATATTCAAAGTAACGCTATGAAGCAGTACTGCAGAAGAGTCTGGAACACAAGTCCTATGAGGAGCAGCTGAGGGAGCTGGGGCTGTTTAGCCTGGAGAAAAGGAGGCTCAAACTCTCTCCAAATGCCTGAAAGGAGGTTGGAGCCAGGTGAGGGTCAGTCTCTTCTACCATGTCTCAGTGGAAAGAAAAAGAGGAAATGGCCTTGAGTTGCATCAGGAGAGGTTCAGATTAGATACTAGAAACACTCTTTCACTGAAAGAGCAGTCAGGCATTGGAATAATGCCCAGGGAGGTGATNGAGAAAAGGAGGCTCAAACTCTCTCCAAATGCCTGAAAGGAGGTTGGAGCCAGGTGAGGGTCAGTCTCTTCTACCATGTCTCAGTGGAAAGAAAAAGAGGAAATGGCCTTGAGTTGCATCAGGAGAGGTTCAGATTAGATACTAGAAACCCTCTTTCACTGAAAGAGCAGTCAGGCATTGGAATAATGCCCAGGGAGGTGATGGAGTCACCATCTCTGGAAATTTCCAAGAGGCAAATGTATGTGGCACTTAGGGATATGGTTGAAGGGGTGCTGGGTTGATGGTGGCACCAGATGACCTTGAAGGTCTCTTCTAACCTTGATGATTCTGTGAAGCAGTTACATACAAGAAACAATGAGCCTTATATTTTAAAAATATAAAGCAAATTTATATATGTATACTAGTGAGGTTGTGGTGAGTTTTGGTTTCTGGTGTTTCTTTCTTTTTCCACAGTATAAAATACATAACTTGTTTTTCCTGCAGCTTTTTTCTTTTAAAATAAAGATCAGCATTTGAAATCCATTTATACTGAAGCAAACCTGAAGCTCTTTTTAAAAATATCCATTCTAAATTCCTATTGCAGAAAAGCTGACAAGTGTAAATATAATCTAATTGAAACAGCCATAGGTTATGCACTTCCAAGGGCTTTCTCAAAGTAATTAGTGTTCTAATATGTTCTTTGAAAACAACATCTGATTTGTGTCAATCACACCTGTAGGGAGGACTCTGAAACTTAGTCAAAAAAGAAATGGTTGTGATGGTGATGGACACCAGTATCACTTAAGTGCTGCAATGGAATGTCTTTCTCAGATGTGTTTTGACTGGTTCATAGAGAAACTCTTAAATATAGCTGTCAGTTTTAATAGTTAAATCTGTGTTTGGAACAGCAGCGTACATACCAAAACAGCAAAGTGGATTTCAATAATTATGTAACAACCTGAGGAAACAGAAATTCAGTATTTCTTATCTTTACAATGTAGGCTGTTCTGAGCATTTAGAGAACAGTCCATCCCTTTATTAAAAAAAAAAAAACCCAACCAAACCAACAAACCAAAACCAAACCATACCTTCAACACTGTTGGGCAATTTGTTTTTAAGAGGAACATCCTTCAATCTACTTTCCTTCTCAAGGATTTTCTACTGAAAGAAATTTATGTATTTTCTTATTGCAAATGATGAGACCCTAGATTACTATTAAGAGACTTCAGCGTTTTGGCTGGAGAACTTTTGCTTGGAAAAAACCTAGAAAGCTTCAGTACAAGAGCTGTTACTAGAGTAAGCATTAGAATGTTTCAATTTACACATCCCTGTTCTCCAGGTATGATTTAGAACAAGTACCATCTATTTGACCGTTCAGTATTCAGCAGGAATCTGCCAGCCAGGTCTTGCATAAAATAGGCACAAATGTACTTTTTTCTCAGTGAAGTGAGCTCAGTTCTCACTTTAAGTTATTAGGAGATCCTTGCCAGTGTTATCCCTGACAGTATTCTCAGATCTCAAAAATTAAATATTTAAAGACTTAATGAAAGCTAATTACTGAACTGCAGAAAACTCAAATTCAGTTCAGCAAAACATTTGGTGTGGAAAAATAAACTACAGGAACAAGTCAGTGCTCTGTCACAGTGTAATAGATGTGCCATTTATTCAGTCAGAGCTGTGGTCAGTATTTCCATTAAAAAACTTCATCATGAATTTATTATAGGAGTTACTAAGCAGTTACACCTCAAACTGACTTGGCAGACAAAATTTCCTTTAAATTCAAAGAGATCTCCTATAACTTAAAAGAGAAAAAAAAAGAAAAAAAAAAGAAAAAGCCTGTTGCATCTTTTCACAGACACAAGATTGCTATCAAAAGTGTGTTTTCTACTCTTAATTCCCACCATCAGATGCATTTCCCCACCAGCTAAATTCTCCTAATGCTCAGTCCATTTTCCCTTTTCTGTGTTACAACCTGCCACTCAGTTTTATTTTTGACTGCCTCAGGAAGCATCCTTGAAGTATCAGGAAACTCCACTGCTCTACTAGACCTGCACTTGCCAAATTCTGCAGCTGCTGCTCAAGTTAAGCAGACAAACAAAAACAAGTCCCCAAAAATTTGAAATTACAACATCTGGAAATCTAATCAGTCACTGACTCCAGAAAGGCGAAATACTGTATTTTTGAGGACCCTGTGGCAATAGAAGCTAAAATTCATAATAAACTTTGAAATGGGTTACAATGATAGCTGAATAGATAGCATCATTCTAACTTGTGAACTTCCCTTGAGGAAGCAACAGAATGCAAGATGTTTCCTTACATCTAAAACTAAAATGCATTTCTTCAATAAATAAAAATAACAAAACAAAACAAACAAGGAAAAACCAAAACAAACCACCCCAAAACCAAACGACCACGCAAAAAAACCAAAGCAAACAAAACAACCCCCAAACAACAAATAAAAAAAATCGCACAAAACCAAAAAACCTCCACAAAAAGCATACAACCACAAAATCCCCCAAAACAACAACAAAGAAAACAAACAATAAAACCCTAAAACCAACATTCCCCCCCATAAAACAAAACAAACCCCCACAAACAAATCCCAAACCAGACCAAACAAGACCCTGAAAACCCCCACTTCTTCCCCCCCCAAAACCCACACATATAATCGTTTACTGCTAAGATTATTCTTAACACAGCAGATAGATGTAACTACCTTAGGCCTGGCCACAATTTTCCAGGGCACAACAATGAACATTTTCCCACCTTTTACACAGATAATTACTACTTTCTCATTCCCCTAGTTCCCTTCAGCATTAAGGCAACAGATATCAAAAAATGTATTTTTTAAACTATTGGCACAGAATAAATATTTTGCCTTTAATCTAAGGAAGTATGGCAGTTATGTTCCTCAACACATGCACCTCAGGAAGCTAACCAGGAAAGTCTTAAAGCATAGCAATCAACTGAGAGAGTAATCTGACATCTCTAACAACAACCTTGAGTTTCATAGGGCAGACTAGTTTGGAACAACATCATAATAAGGGAACTACTGATCCTCACTGTTGTGCTGAGCCAAGGTGAAGACTTAGCCTTTGATTATGTACCAAGGTACACGAGTTGACTAATTTGATTCAGTTCAGGACAGCAAAAAGGGCTCCTTCACAAGAAAAACATCCAGTCAAATTAATTCAAAGAAACTTTGTTCTACCAGGCTATAGGTACTGGCCTAAAAAGAACCATAAGGTGTGTGAAGTAAGGAGAAAAGGAATCCACTAGCACAACAACACTTAAACAGACATTAAATAAACCATGTATTTTGTACATCTTGTATTACTAAATTGGCAAGACAGTAGCCAGCAAAGCAGCAAATTAATCTCAATAAAACTAAAGGATGACTAATCTCTACAGTGCTAACTCTATTATCCTTAATTAATCTGACCAGTAGTTAAAAAGAAGCCACCTTTAGTCCTCCAACAAATCTCAGATGTTTGTATTTTGAAAGCATGCACCCCCTTTCTTTTTTGTTGCATTTTAATATTTTTTAAATAGGTCAACTTGGAATCTTAGCACAGTGACTTTTTTCAAGCCCTAAAGCTACATCTTAAAATTATTACCCTTCAGAGTTCCCAGCTTTCAGGTCTGGGGACATCCTTACATGCTCCAGCAAGATTGCTGATCTGAACAACCAAGGGACCAAGGCCAGAGGGCACAACATACTATACCACATCCCATGCTGTACAATTGCTCTGTAATTAGAAGCAGACTAACCAAATACAAATAGAACCAAATTGGCTTCTTTTAAGCTCTCTGTGCCAGAGAAGCACTGGTTTTGCATTGCATTTTTCAAAAAGGCTCCAGATTAAATGAAAAAATTTTTTTAAAAAGCAAGACAAAATTTACCATAGTAAAAGAATTAGACGGAAAACAATAATGATCACAGTTTCAGCTAAACTCCAAATGTCCTACACCATTTCACTTGAGGTTATAATGACAGCCCCAAATTCTACCTTCAAGCATTCTTGGCACAAGCAACTTCATATGTGAGACCAACGGCAAATATTTACTAACCTTTCTACATTGACTGGCTTGTCAAATTTAAAGAGAATATAATCTCCAGCAACTGGTGTGACAGCCCAGAAAAAATCTTCCCCTACGTAGGTTTTTTCTAGCGTATGCCCCTGGTAGACTTTTAAAGACGTCGAAACCTCTGCAGGTGGATTCACGTGGATTTTATGCAGTAATGGTTTCAGGAAGTCTTTATCCTAATTGAAAGACAGACAAACATGATGCTGGTCAGAAAACCTTGTTTATTATGTTCTTTTCCCAAGTGGTTACACTTAATACAAACATTGGCATAAAATGGAAAATGAATGCATTACTCATTTTAGGTGCACCAGATCTTGTACTGATTAGTAAGATGGACATGCCACCAAAGTAAAAAAATTAATAAAAAATATCCCCTAGCAAAAATGCACATAAATAAGCTTGACTAGCACTTCTTCTACTTTATAGTAACCAGTCTGCATCAGATTTAATTCCAGCTGGAGCAAGATACGTCATGCTTAAAAATGCAAGACAACAAGAAAAGGCCTGTTTTCTTCATTGCCACAATGTTTTTCATTTAATCAGCCTGCTCTGTAAAGGAAGGGAAATATTGTCTACTAACTGTGAGTTTCTGGATCTTCCCTGCTAGAGAAGAGTGGAGGCCAACATGCTGGAAAAGAGAAGGCCTGAAGCGTATCCGTAGGTTAGATTTCTGTCGATCACAATGTTTCTGAAATAGTGGGGGGAAAAGGTAAGGGTGGGATAAAAAAACAAAAACAAAACAATACATTAGTAAAAACCAACACAAGGTAAGAACCTAGGCCTATTTATCCAGTTTTTCTTGTTTTCATTCCAGAAATCTACCAAGATCGCTGTACAAATATAATACTGTTCAGGGTTCTTGCACAGAATCCATTTATTCAGTCTCTCAGCAAGGGTGTTACTTGAGAAATGAAGGACCAAAATCTGAAGTTCATTCCCCATTTGGAACCTTCTCCAAGACTGCTGTCCAAGCAGTGACATTCTGCAGACCTCGCCGGCGTTACAAGTGTAAGTTTATTTTAGGACTGTTACACATAGAATCTAACTAGACTTTTGCTTTTCATCCTTACTGCACTCATCTCCAAAATCTGAAGCAATTAACAGTTATGATGCACCTGAGAATTGTCTCTCTCAAGTTCTTCTTCAGATAAAAACCTTGGCAGGAAGAAAGACTCTTCCAGAACATGCAGTAACTATAATGTACACTATGCTGGCTTTCAGCTCACAAAAATCAACTCATTCATCATCGTGAAAACATTTTAGAAGCTTTATAATAAAGACAAACTTACAGCATCTTTCTCAGGGTTACACACTTTCACCCAGAGGATATGGTCCAGAAGCCAATCAATAGGTTTCTCCTTATAAAACATAAATATGAACTCTACAATAAGAGTGATATCTGGAGACTGGAACATTTTACCTGTGGGTGACATTAAGAATAACTGGAGTTACTTTAGATTAGAGATAACATTGTCTTTTGAAATCAGTGAGATAGCAGATGATACATTTGTGCCAAGACAAGAAATGTTAGCAATCAACAACTTGAAATTTCAATGTTATTAGAAGTTCTATACCTTTCAACTAAATAAAACAACTACTCAAACAAGAACTTGTTGTCATATATCTTGGTGCTATCAAAATATTCCGTGTATATTCGATGTACCACAACACAGTCTCCTTAAGAATAGAAATTATCAGTTTGAGAAAATAGAGAGAGTTATGGATTGGCATCTATTATTCCCCATGTCATGTGTAAGCTCAAGCACCTGAGACGAGGAGCTCTTTCAAGTGTTACCTGCCCAGTCACACAATTTCAGCTTCTGCAGGTACAAAAAGCAGAAATGGAACACCTACCACTAACTTCAGATCCTTCTGGGCAGGAAATCAAAGGGAAAGAAGGAAGCTACCAGAACATATCCAGAGACAATGCAACTCAAAAAGAGACATCCTACAGTGACCAGAGTTATTTTTCTGCAGTGCACAGGCCATCAATGGGACTTCTGTGTGGCACTGTGCAAAAGGATTCTTGGGAATCCTGCAGCCTGTGAGGCTTAAAAGAGGCCCTTGCAAAAGAAGGAAATTTACTGTTGATGAAGAAAGTCTACTTAATATCAACATGAGCAATCACCTACATGGTTGTGGAATACACTTCTCTGCCAGTTAAGGTGTCTGAAGAGAAAGGTGGCCAATACACTGGGCTATTGTGTCAAACCGAATGCAGCACTTGAAAAATGTGCCTTGTATGAAGACACTGCTACCAGGAGCAACACAACTGGGAGTGGGGCAGTCCAAGGCTGAAGACAGACTGACAAGTGCTTGTACCAGGGACTGCACTGAGGCACTGGAACAGGCTGCTGAGGGCTTAAGGCAGCATCCCTGGAGGTTTTTAAAAGACGTGTAGATGTGGCACTTGGGGACACGGTTTAGTGGTAGGTTTGGCAATGCTGAGTTAGTGGTTTGACTCAATGATCTTTGAGGTCTTTTCCAACCAAAATGATTCTATGACCACATGCCAGCTAACATCCCAAAGGCAGTTGCAGATTTCAAAGCAGATTCAGAAAACACCAGGTTCACAGATGAAGTCTAAAGTCTTTCCTAGGTTACAATGGAGAAGGCAAGGAAGAAAGACACTACATAACAATGGATCTCTCAGGAAGACACCAGCTGAAGTGATTCAGTTTTGCAGGTGTTGCTGAGATGTGGGCAGTGCTGGGCTAAACAGGGATGGGTTCTTTGGGCATGTGTGCATCAGTGGATCAGAGTCCAACAGAAGCTCTTCTCCCATGCAAGTCTTCTGTATCTCCAAATTTTGGAGTCCTGTACAACACACTAACACACAGAACTCAGGCACAAGAAATGTTTTGGGGTTTTTTCCCCACTTGCGAAGAGGCCTTCGTAGGCTTTCTAAATAACAAGTTCCACAAGTGGTAGAGGTTCTAATATTTTCTCCTACCTCTTAGGAAAACCAGCTGGAGTAGACGTTAAGAGGAGATCACTTAAAGAGCCTTGCCCTTTTCAGAAAGCAGGACTGATGCAATCTCTTTTCTTTATGATTTGTGCGAAACTGGATAAGAACAAAGCCAGTGAAAGAATACTCAATGGCAATTCTGAGATGAGTTTGGAGGTGTCTGAGTGAGACTACATCATTATGCCATGCAACAAATATGGAAGAAGCATCTCATTAAAGTACCAATTATTTCACCTCTTAGAATGATGCTAATACTCATTATAGTAGATCATTTACACACTGGGGTGGAAAAGTAAATGTGGTAAAACATTAACTGATCGACATTGCTATATCAAAGTTGTCTCTTACAGAAACTTTTCATCCAGCCCTTTATAAAGCAAAAACATTGTCATCACTTTTAAGTGGCTGTTGCAATGAGGTCCTCTAGGTATCTCCACATGAAGATACTCTGTAACTAAAATTTGAAACTCCCACTACTCAAGGGACAACTCCTACTAAGCTAGGGACAATTTCAAAGCTTTATTCTTAAAAAACAGAAGAAGGATGTTATTATTTTTATTAGTACATTGTTAGTATTTACACACTATATTACCACATTGTTTGACATTATTTGTGGAAGTAAATATTTAAAAATGAGTAGGAAACAATCCTTAGATCAGTTAAATGTTGTGTAAAATAGTCATGCAGAATAACAGCTTTCAGCTTGTCACACTTCCAACTAAACAGACCCCAATTTTCCTGGTGATTCATCTCTGCCTACTGCTTTCAATGGCATAGGGCAGGAGAAGAGAAAAATATGGTAAGCCCTAATAAAACACCAGCTAAAAATGGGACTAATCAGATGTTTCTGGGATTTTTATGGGACTGAAACCATCATTCATAGGTGACACCTGCTGAGGCAGTCTGTCAGTCACATCTGTTTCTATAAGTGCAGCTTTCCACGTGGTGTCAGAGGAGGCACAATACGATGAGAGTCAGAAGACAGAAATATCCCCACAATATTGCTCTAATCTCAATGCAAGCAGACTGAAGAGACAGTATCCTCTTCCAGGATCTATACACAGCCATGATGTTCTAGAATCCTTTTCCTCTTCTACCCAAGGACAGAGCAGAAGAATCACACTGACGTTTTTTCCTTTGACTAGCTCATTTTCTGAAGAACACACGGATTATCACCTTTACTTGTCCCCACTCCCAGACCATGTCACTTAGAACTTGGCACGAAGGTACAGGATCCTACAATTAAGTAAGCTGAGAACGAGACTGAAGGTAAGAGTAAGAATTTACTCTTATCCATAATTTAAGTTATCCTAATTTTATCTAAAATAGAAACAGGATATCAAAAAATTATTTACTTCCACATGGCAGACTTGTCTAGGACCAGAGGCAGTCTCCTCTAGGCCGGCACTCTACTGTCCACCACGCAGTCAACCACCCCAGACTTGGGGAATAATCTAATTTCCATGGTGATGTCACAGGGCACACCAAGGAAAAACAAACAAGCAAACAACCAAAACCCAACCAACCACTAACCAACCAACCAAGCCGCCCTGATACATCCAACTGCAGCCAGTCAGAATAAGCGAGGTAAGCCAGCTGTACCTGCACTGGCATCTTTAGACCCAAGTGGCCTCTCTGCATTACACTGCCCAGCACCATGGAAGCGTTCAACAGTGGAGACAAAGTCTTCTCACATTAATTCCTAATGAACACTGGAGCAAAGATGAACAGGAGACACCCTGATCCCAAGACAAACCCTTGTGTTCCTTCAGTAACCACGGACAGACACCCACATACCACTTTCTGAAATGCTGTCACCACCTTCCACACACAGCTTGGCACAGCTTGGCCCCAGCCCCTCATGCCTCTGCATAACATTGCCTCACTCAGCTGTCATTTCTGTCTTAGGACACCACCAGCACAGCAGTTCTGCCTTGGATCCATGTCCCCCTTTTTTCCATCAGAACAGTCTTCCTACAGCAGCTCAAAACCAGAGCTCTGCAGTGAAGTCTCTGGTAAAAGAGGTCTTCAAAGCTCAGGATCCCTGACTGTCCACACCTCGTCCTTGTAATGGAAACCAGCCCAGTACAACTCCTACTGCACAGATCCAACACCCAGCCCCTCTGAATCCAAATCAGCCAAGCCCTTGCCTAGTCTCTCCTAAGCAAGAGCAGCAGCAGCAGCCTGGTTTCCCTAGGGCACAGCCACAGCCCAAAAACACGTGGCAGCATTTGCCAAGGTCCTTCTGTTGTGCAGCTCCCATGCAGCAGCATATGAAGAAAATGCTGTGAGCCACAGAACTATTGAGATGCTGCCCAAATCCAGCCAACAGATTGCCTACTGGCCATCCCCAATATGCAGTCAAAAATCATCAAGCCAAAGAGACCTAAGCGAAAAACTGCAGTCAACACACACTGCCTCAAACTGAAAACTCTGTGAAAGAACTGAAGCGATAGCTCATCTTGCACCATGTTCATGCACTTGGTACAGTACATGGGAACAGACATAAATCCAGGACACTCTGCTGACAAAACTTCAGAGCTTTCAGATTCTGGGTGCACACAACCTACCATTGTGAATAAACTTCAAAATCTGAAAGAATTAAGAGTCAAGAGACAAAGCAAGATCTTGCTCCGTAAAACCCTAGAGATACAAAATGTAGACTTTCTCCATATTATTTATTTATATTGATAAAATTGACAGTCAGCACTTTAAAAAAAACACCTGTGGAACACTTTCTGCTATTTATTGTGCCCTGCCAAGATCTCTATTAATTTTTCAGTCCTTTTAAAGGCCATCCTTAGTAAATTATTCTAGCCCTCACAGTATTTTGCTGGCAAATACAAGGCACACACAAAATGAAACACTTTGTTTTCTAGTTCTCTGAACCATGAATATCTAAATAATTCATTTTAATTCTTCCACATGAGCATCACTAATACTGAGTCTACACCAAGAATAATTTTACACCTGCAAGCACATATTCTAGCTGTAGCTGAAGTTTTCAATGCTTTCTCTGTTAATGATATGCAAATTACTGGCATTAAAACCAGAACCTCTTTGAAGTTATTTAAAGCTCAAATGTTTGACTTGGTCTACTCTTTCCCAAACTTCAACTATGTGCACAGCGTGAGCAAAACTGCAATCAGAACAACTTAAAATAATCAGAACAACGGGCCTTAAAACATCAGGGCACAATAAGACTCAGAGGAACTGTATAAGACAACCAAAAGGCCATTTCAGACCACTCCATTACATGTTTGTGACAGCTGGCATTATAGCTACAGTGCAAGGACTGCAGTTCCTCTGGAAAACACTTCAGCTCACAGGCAGTTAGAAGACAAATCATTATTCCTCATAAAAAGCTAGTAGAACTTTGCTACATTATGTCACAGGGCTCACAGTGCAAACCAGAATCCAGAAAAGCAAAAGATACATCTCCTTCCAGAGAGCTTCTTAAGGAAACAGCATACATCTCACCCATTATTTATTAGATACTTGACAGCACTTAAGACTATGCTTTCAGTATTAAAAAAAACCAGAGGAACAACGTCTGTTCTGTGGCAGAGGTGACAGAATTCTATAATCCTGCTGTCAGCCTAAATAGCTACATTTGCCACTTCCTCATGTAGCACTTGCATAAATTAGATATTCAGTTCAGAAATACACTACAACAAAAATTCCCACATTTTTACCTCGCAAGCTTGCAAGCTAATCAAGGTTTCCAACAGCTAACAGTGAATCAGCCACACCTCTCTTTTGGAGATATTATTTCTAAATCAGTAGCATGTAGACAATAGTTGCCCAGGGAAGCTGTGGATGTTTCACCCCTGGAAGTGTTCAAGGCCAGGTTGGATGGAGCTCTGAGCAACCTGCTCTAGTGGAAGGTATCCCTACCCCTGGCAGGGGAGTTGGAACTGGATGATCTTTAAGGTCTTTTCCAAACCAGGCCATTCTATGATTCTGTGAATTGAGTGTTCTAGATTCTCTCATGGACATCTACACATAAAACTCATCCCCAGTTACAAACTCCTGTTGCTCTTCCCAAAGCTACCTGCATTACCAAATTACCACACTATCAGTCTGCATCAAGATCCATAAAGGGATAGCAGAGATGAGGCAAATCTACATTACTTGCACAAAATTTCCATGCAATATATGGTTATAGCACACCAATGTGTCTCAGAGTCAAAAGTTTTAGTTGCTTGCATGAATACTAATTTTTCTCTCAAAACTTAAAAACAGGGTAAGTAGCTAAATTGGGAGAAGAAAAAAATCTAATTTAATTTTCTAGGTAGAAAAGCAACATTAAGATGCGTAGCCATAGCTAAATGCATCTAAAATTCTACTGATATCATCTAGTTAAAATGAGGCAAACAAATATGATACAAGGAACAAAGAACAGAGATGCAAGCAGCAGGAGCTAACAACTAAATTTAACTACAGCTAGTTTCAGAGGCCACACTGACCAGAAGTATACAGACAGTATAGAAAAACAAGATATTTTTAAACAGTTGTGCTTTTGATTAAGCCAAGTCTCAGTATTAAGAACTATTTACCTACCCCACCAGGCTTAAACACTGTGCCCTCTATAACAGCACAGAGAACACAAAGTGGGGGGTGAAACACACAAATACTAAAATACACAAATAAGCAAGTTACGTGACCTGAAAAACAACTGCGTGAGGTAGACAGTGTTTGCCCTAAAGTTTAAGTTGGTTTTATGCACATGTGACATGTCATTCTTACAAAGTGGCAATTTGCAAGCGAGCACACTCTACTACTAAATCAGGCAAATGTAGAATAAATGTAAATTCTATAGCTCCAGAAATTTCATACAGAATTTACACTTAAAGTGCAATTAGACTGGAGCTAAAACTCAAATTGTGGACTTAGTCTGGGTTAGTTTTTAACTGTTCAACAGTAGAAACAAAGTCTTATCAGATGCTGTATTCAACCAGTCCCTGTTACATAACAGAATGTTGCGAGGGGTTCCCCAGCCAAAGAGACAAATTTACTTAGGGCAAGATGTCAGTAGACTAATTAAATTCTTATTTTTCCATGATAGGCAGCACAATTTCCTACTGCTCCCCGCTCTGAGGCCACAGAACCAATCCCATAAGTATTTCAGCAACAGTGGGATGTTAGCCCAAAGCAGTTACGTGATGGCCAGGTGTACAAGGAGACTTCAATCAGCCCATTTCCTTTTCTCCCCCCCATTGTTTCTGTAGGTTAAACTGGCAGACAAGTCCGGAAAGTATCCTTCTGTACCCTAACATAGCCTGTGTGGGGGATAATTACTGTTTCCCTTTCTACTCCAGGAACCTCTGAGACCCCGAAAGTCAGGGAACTATTGCACACCTGATGCCGAGCTGGAAACAGGATAGCACTTACTCAAGTAGTGCCAACATTCTCAGTTCTCAGTATGACCATTATGGGTCACTGAGCTAAAAATGAAGCCATTCTCTGGCAAGTAGATCCAAAGGAAAGAGAACAAGAATTTCCAAGAGAATGACAGCATTCAGGGCTGCACTTTTATCCATTACACATAGGATTTTCTTTCTGTTCTGAACTCAACTTACAGCCTTCATACTGGAATCATTTGTGTTGACCACAGGAATCTCCAAAGTCTGCCCCAGCTTTTGATTTTTCCTTGCATATCTCCATCTTGTCGCTTTCAAAAAGATCATGAGACATCACTGCAGCAATGAAATAACCTTTTGATTTGTAAAATCCCTTCAAAACTTCTCTTTCATTGCTTTTCTGTTAAGTCTAGTATCTCTCAATGAAAAGATATTAGTGTAAGAGCAAAGAACTGTAATTTCCACAGCACCCTGGCAGTCGATCCACAACAACCCGAGATCTTGCATTAACTCCTCTCACTGTTGCTCACTGTGAATGACAGACTCTGACTGCATCTAGGAAGGAGCAGATTGTCATAACTTCTCCTTCATGAAGTAGAAAGACGGAGATAGAACTGGCTTTGCAACAAACTGATGCCTGCTAATTCTTGGAAATTTTGGCACAAACACCAATGAAGTTATTTTAGGTGGAGTTAATTTTCATGGCTTTTCTTTGCTTCAGTCAGCTGTGTTTTAATTACATTTTCATTTTAAGAGCAGCTAAATTAAAAATAAGTCATGCCTTGCAGTTTAATTGTTAGTATTTTTATAAATTAACTTTTGGTTATAAAAATGCCCTCTTTTCCAACAGTTTGAGTTTGCCTCAGTCATACAAAATTATATGAAACAAATGAGGGGCAAAAGCAACAACCATGAGCTAAACCAGAGTTCCTAAAAAAGGTAATGAATTTCTACTTCGTGGTCTATTTCCAGTACAAAGAAGATAGCTTTGAAGTCAGATCACTGTTAATTCACAGTCTGAGTATGAATGTGTTCTTCCAAACTGCAAAAGTGAACATTTTCTTACCAATGAAACCCAGCTGAGAAAATTCTAGAATCATCCAATCTTCCGAAGCGAGCTGAAGCGCAAAATTTTTTATTGTGCTGAAATAATTCTGCTTGACAACAATGTCATCTTCAAGCTAGAGGAAGGTAAAAGTGATATCAACATAAGTAAAAAAAAAAAAGCACTAGCAAAGCAATAGAAAAAAGTATAGCTAGGAAATACTGACTTATAATATATTGCTAACACATAGCCATATATTTCTAATGCTAGCACTGATATAAAACACAGATGCCATTGCCTGGAATAACTATTGTAGGGATCAGTCTGTCTGTTTGTGGAGAACTAATACAGAGTCCTTCTGTAGTAAAAATCCACACAAACATATCTCAACTTCTTACTTTAGAACACTGCTTTTCCAGCTTTTTTCTTCAGAGGAAAATCATCCATGAAATAATGTTAGTCTAAGTGACATCATCAGAACAAGTAGAATATCTGCATTATTTGTACACAAACATGACCATTTACTCATAAATGTAAGAGCACTGTAAGAGTTTCTCCTCTGAGACAAGAGGCTAAGAGACACAGTGTCTGCAGAGGTGGGATTCATTTCACCTGTCCAACAAAAGCACAGGTGCATAGTCCATAACCACCCAGTCCATGCAGCAGAACTGCCAACATGGGGTGCTACAATCCCTTTAATTCATAGCAAGTGCAGGCCATTGCTGCATTAAGGATCCTGCTTCTCCTATCCCTTCTCACAGTGCATTCATGCCCTCCCCCTTGTGCTGGCACTATTATTTCTGCAGCTTCCCGGTATCAAACCAGACTGTCACATGTTATTGGCTCTGCAGCTTCCCAGAGAGCTGAGACTCCAACAGCTCTCAGAGAAGAGTCAGCATAGCTTTGTGAAAACTAGATGAGATGTGTGGGACTTTACACCCCAAGGACATGGGCACAAAGTCTAAATAAAGATCATTAGTGCAGTTACTAAATCTGCAATACCTGTAGGTAAGACTTCTACTTCAAAGCAGAAACACACGATAGGAACAATTTGGAGCTAAACTGCACTTTCGAAAGAAAACAGATTTTAGCTTCATTTCCACTCAAAACTATGCTGGCATTTTTTTTGCCTAGGCAACTCAACAACAATTAATTTGGGGGACAAGGCAAAAACAGTAGTTAAGCTGCTTGGATTCCTTCACTTTTTTTGCTAAGCATCCTAAGATATGTGACATAAGACAAATTACTTTCTACTTCAGAGACCATGAGACAGTGTCCTGCTCAATTTACTTCCCCATATACCATAACCACCATACTTAATGCACCCTTTAAATTATGGGATCAAGTTATCTCTGTTCTGTGTAGGTTCTTCTGATGTGTCCAACAACATTATTTCTGGAGACTCATTTGAAAACTTGTCTCAAGATAAAGAAGAGAAATTTACCTGAATGTAATAAACCCCCTTTTTCTGGGCATACATCATAAGAAAACAATAATCCAAGTTTTGTTTTGTTCTCCATCTGAAATTAAATTGAAAGCTTAAGGTTTATGAAAAAAGGTTATTTCAATACATGCTGGCAATATAAAGTAAATTTCACCATGAAGAATGACACATATTAGTGAAATGTTAGGACAGCTGCTTTTGGCACTGTTCCCTCAGGAAATCCATTGTCTGAGAAAAAAAGGAACAAAGCTCTCACCTTTATGCTTTAATACAGACATCAAACTGGTTTAATTTGAACCTGACTTTGTGACAACTGCCTGACATTTCACTAAAAACACATGTGCATTTAAAATTCGACATTTAATTCAACAAGAACTAGTGGGTTTTACCCTGTATTTCATGAAGAAAAACAGTAAACAAGGCTCTGATCATGCACAGACCAGCATGTAGCTAGGAATGAGATGGATTCACAGAGCACTTTTAGCATCCCCACACTTGCAAGAATTACAGTAAGAAAACATTTCAAGAATTCACATCCCACTTGCCGTTTTACAAACAACGAAAGTGTGGGTGTGGGAGGAGATGGGAAAAGATCTGGGGGAATAAACCTACCTCACTCTCTCTTTTGAGTCTCCAAATGTTTCTTTCAAGTTTGTCAAGTCGGGATAATAAGTTGCAGGAGGGGCTATTACTTCCACCAACCCAGAATTGATCTCTGTAGAAAACCTGTCAATAGAAACATCCTGAAGTCACATGAGAGATTCTGAGTCTGTAGACTTCCTGCTCGCTTGCTGTTGGAACAGTTACTGTGTCTGGTTATGAGGACTTGTTCAAATGAGGCATATAAAAGAATAGTAATATAGAAAAAAGTATTGTTTTCCTTAGCATGTCCTTCAGAGCACTATTGCCTCTTGCCAATCAGAATCAAACTAAATTCTAAACATTTTTTTGCCTTTTTCTCAGAACCTAGTGATTTTTTTCCACAGTTCTCTTTGAACATACAGAATACAAGGCCCTAACACAGATGTCACACATTTCCGTTCATGTTTAAACAATCCCATCTGTTTACGTTGCATCAAGTAATTTAATCCCACTTACTGTTTTACAGTTTAACTGACTGAATCACTGCCTCTTAATTTGTCATCTCTTACTATTTTGTTCAAAAGTCCAAAGCCCCAGGAAACAAAAAGGCATGATCTCTTATTGTTAGAATATTTTTTAATTGCTTATTACAACCTGATTTAGTTTATAATCAATAAAAAAAGAAATCCCCAAATAAAACTACAACTTACTCTCTTTCCAGGCTTGCAACAACACTGTTAACGTAATCAAGATCAGTCTGCAAAAAAAAAAGAGACAAACAAAAAATTAATAGACAGTTCTGGACTTTAATGTCAAAAGAACAAAGTAAAAGAAACATTGCAGGTGGGTGTCCTTGAAAACCACTTCCTTTGCGTAAGATATTGGAGCAATACAAGAACACATCACACATGTAACTATGTCTTATCTCTAATACGATACCTTTTTAGTAAACAGAGGGGAATAATTATCTCATATCTGCACTTAACAGAAAATTGTTAAAACTCACGCTCTTGACAAAATGATCACCGAGCGTTTGCGTAGGAAGAACTTCATATTATTATTATACATTAATAATAATATATAAGAAAATGTTACCAAAGAAAGCTTTCTGGAAAACAGTGCATTGAAAACACACATACACACACACACACACACACACACTCCCTTCAAAAGTACATTTCCTAAACTTTGCATTTAAAGCAAATGCCCTAACCACAGACAGCAGTGAACCTGCTGCCTTTCTGACTAGGGTTGCTTTTTTGCATCAGAGACTAAACTAGAGGGGCTACCAATCCTATCAATCACTCAGTTCTCATAGATGCAATGATTCTAAAAATTACTTGTTGGTGAAAATACAAATAGTGACATTCTGGAAAAGTCTAGATCATCTAAATTGCCAGCACTGACCAATTATTCAACCTGGCTGTACACATGCATTCCAAGAAAAGAGAGTTTGTGAACTCATAAACGTGACTGAAAACCTTGGTCTTTGTTATACTTATTAATCTAATGATTTGACATACTGTTTACATTTTTGAAAAGAATAATCTATAAATCAACCCAGATTCTGGCTCATGAGGATTCTGGAGAAAGAGCTGTCTTTGAAATGCCAGAAACCAAGGAACAGTTCATATTTTTTCTGATGAACTTGTAACTCAGGATATCTTTAAAGGATTATACACAGAGAATAAATCCCTCCCACGCATTTCTATAGAACTGTTAATCTTGTTTGATAAAGGTGCTTACCCTTTGATCTTAAAAAATCACCATTTCTATTTTTTAAAGACTTATTTTTATGAAATCAAATATAATGCCAGTGACGCATGCTTTTCAAAAAGGCCAACAACAGCAGAGGATTTCTTCCAAAAGCACGTTTTAAATACCACAAGAACATGTGAGTAGAAAGTATTTCTCGTAATTTGTCATATGTATTTTCTTCCTAAGTGTTATGCCTAGTGCTGGGCAGAAGTTCTAGTAAGCTGGTGAGGCGTTCACAATTTAAAACTCGTCTCACACTGAGTTCCACACAGGGAGACTCACAAGTCCATATGGACCTTGATATATCATGGTTTAAATACTTTTATAGATTGTTCATACACATTTAATTAATGGGTGTTAGACATAACTTCTTCTGTTTTGTGTAACAGTTGCAAATCACAGTAACCTAGTGACTACCTAAAAATAATTTTAGTATATCCATCTTAACTGAAGCATTTCTTTTCCTCTCTTTTCAAAACCCTTTAAACATCAAAAATACAGAAATTGCAGTTCAATCATCATGTGAAAAGACAAAAATTTGCATTTCAGTTGGCATGCCAAACTTCAATTACCCAGTCCAGCATTAAGAACTCCAACACATCCAGTACAGTCCATACCATAATTGCATAGAAAAATACAGGATTTATATATATCTACATACACACACAGCAGAAACACAGCTAGTTTCTATTCAGTTTTCCAGAGACTAAAATAAATGCCAAACTTCATGCCAACTGGAATCATACATTTGATCACAAGCCTGTGCCTTAGTGCACATCTCCTTAGCGGGAACATAGTTTTGACCTATTTTCCAGACTACCATGAAGCCTTGCTACTGCTTGTAAAACCTTACACTCATATACAGAAAGCATCACAATCAGAAAAAAAATTCCAGAATAAGAGGGTTTTTTCCCTACTTCCCACTATTTGTCTGCATGCTTCACATGAAAGGCTGGCATTTTCCCAGAAAGAGCTGCAATCATAATAGAATGACATTAAAAAGATGCAGCTTGTAGTCTTCCAACCTCACATTGTAGTCTTGGCTGATGTCACACAAAGTCAAGAAGGTCTGGTCTAGCTGCTATGCACATGAGATACAGCAAATACCACTGCTGCTTAGTAGGTAACCTTTCCTTCTCAATCAGAAATCACTGCATCACTGCAGTGCAAAAGCAGATGACACTTTTAGAATTAAAAAGAACATGCAGATTAGAAGAGTTGATGCCATTTTTCACATGATCAAATGCATTAAAACAATGGTATTCTGCCATCATTTTTAAATAAGCAGTTGTATTTATATCTACCAGCAGCATATGAGATTCAGAACCAGGATTTCAATGCAAAACCCTTCCCCTCAGGACAGCAGGTTGACCGTCCTCTTTCCACAACAGAACTTCAAGAGACAATCAACTCCTCTCATTGTCCAGTCTAACACTAAGTAGGATCTTTGCCAACACCCTTTGCTACGGACATGTCCCAGGAAGGTGGCAATTCTAAGTTAATTCACACAATATCATGAAATAAGTATGAGAATATGCAACAAATTTGATCAAGCTGTGACTACACCCAAGGGAAGAGTTAAGTAGACAGAAGACTTTGCAGGGTAGCAATGGAAGGAAACCTAGAACAGCTAAATTAAATCTAAGGATCTTTCAAGCAGTACCAATAAATTCAGTCAGCAACTTAAAAGCAACAGAAAAAATCCATTATTAATCAAAATCTATTCCCCATTTTCGAGGAATAAAGTGTTTACTGCCTTGATAAAATAAGATACAAGGTCCTCTTTATCAGTCTGAAGGACACGAGACTACTCGTCTCCAAGAACCTTAAACAGGACAAGAAAAATCCAGATTAATAAAAAGAAGTCATCCATGAAAGAAAATGTGTAACTTTTCTTTAGGCTTCCAGCGAAAATCATCTGGTAGATACTAGGTCAACTTTGGAACAGACATGACAAACTTAAAATCTGTTTCATGGTATCAGTATGGTTTGTAACTATTGAAATGAAATGTTGCTGGTGATCCCAATATGATACAGTTATGAATGCTTTTGTCTATCAAATCCAAAGGAATTATCAAAACTATAATTTTTTCTTACTAAAACTCCTAAGTCTCCTAAGTCTGAAGATCCAAAAAAATCCCTAGGAATTTTGGACCCATAAAAAAGAAGCACAAATGAATATTTTAAGAACAAATCCCTTTAAAGCAATAAAGTGCAAAATTGTGTTAGGCCCCAACCAAAGAGTTAACACTGCCAGCCGCAAAGATGCATCTTACCAATGAATCACATGAAGCCTTACAAACAACTTCGTCCTGGTGAGTGGATCTCTGAGAACTTCATAATGAAAGGCATAAGTAGGGATAGCTATTTTAGTATCAGCAGTTCAAATCTTTCGGTCTGTTCTTTCTTCCTAATCATATGAAATTCCTGATCTTTAATAGAATGCAAAACACTTGAAGTGAGACTTCCTCCTTTAACTACTCATACCAGACCAAGGATTGATCCCAATCAGTAGCTTGCTTCCAGCAGAGGCAGCCATGAAAAGATACATAGCAAAGAGTAAGAACAAGACACACAACACCCCCTCCTGCTATCATCCACGCTCCAGCTACCTTCAGCTCAGGTTACTTCCTGAGACAGACGTGATTTTGTGTATTTAATATTCCTCAGTAAACTCATCCTCAAGGTACCTCATTAGCATCCCCTTGAGCCTACCTAAACTTTCTACAAGAAAAGAAGATTTTAGCTTAGGAGATCTATAGAGTTTCATAAGCCTGTGAACATGGTTGTATCTAAGGTTTAACTCTTTGCATCAACAATTTTGATGACAAATGCATATAGAGTTCTTTGATGAAGCTCTCTTTGAAAAAAGCCTCAGAGTCTGTTGAAGAACAAACTAAAGTTGCAGATTCTCAGTGAAATAAGTTTTTAAATTTCCTCTGTTTTTGTAAAATGCTGTACTCCAATTCTCTAAAGCACTTTTCTCTAGTGCAGGCGAGGCTGCACGTCAAGTTTGTGGTTATTCTAACATTTGAACATTTGTCTCAACAGACATTGTTATTCACAACAAATACAGAAAGAACCAGTGAACTTTCCAATCTTTTCTATTGATTTTCATGAGCGAGCGTGTGCACAGCAAAGCAGCAGAATACATTAGCTAGCAGACAAAACGAGAGGTTAGAAAATTCTGATGAACAGCTAGCCAAATGTCATACAAAACCAAGATTTCTACTTTTAAGAATCAACCCTTTCATACTGTTAAATCCTGACTTCACACCCTCAAGAATGACAGAAGGTAGACTGTTTCTCAAAATGTAAGAAAAACCACAGCATTTAAGACCAAAGGTTTATTTACTGTCCTAAGTGGCAGATGCATAGAAAAAAAAGATGCAATCATAGAATCTCTCAAGCTAAAAAGGACCCAAAAGGATCATCAAGACCAACACCCAGCTCCTCGCAGGACTACCTAAAACTAAACCATATGACTAAAGCATCACCCAAATGCTTCTTGAACTCTGACAAGCATGGTGCCATGACCACTTCCATGGGGAGCCTATTCCCATGAATGACCACTCAGTGAAGAACCTTTTCCTAATGTCCAGTCTGAACTTCCCCGATGCAGCTTCACACCATTTCTATGTATCCTGTCACTGCTCACCAGTGAAAGGGCACCAGCATCTCCCTCTCCACTGACCACCTCAAGGAAGCTGTAGCCTGTGATGAAGTCACCTCTCGGTCTTCTAAGTTGTAACAAACCAAGTGACCTCAGCTGCTCCTTCAAAGGCTTGCCCTTGAGGCCTTTCACCATCTTGGGAATTTATCTGATCTGTTAGATTATCCAGATCTCAATTCTTAAATGAAATCTACTAGAAGTCTCAAATTATTCAAGAACACCTTTCAAAGAATGAAAAAAATACCTGAGAAACAAGCATGATAATCTGCAGTGTGGTCATTTCATTGCTTACTAATTACATTTTATTTGATCTTTCATCATCCCCATAGAATGGGAGTGGAATAATTTCACCACCTATTTCATATAATGACAAGCAATATCTTACAGCCTTCAGAAAAGGCAAAGTAAACATTTATTTGCCTTGAAATAGTGAAAGTACATACGAGTATCATTACCTATATACAAGGCCCTAAAATTTACATAGGAAAAATCAGCCACTAATGTGGCATTCAGACCTATTTTCGGATATTTATGCAGTGAAGACAAAGCCCTAAGGAATAAAAGTGCAGCAGTGGCTTCCAGTGGTTGCAGTAGTGTATGTACATAAACAAAGCCTGTGGAAAAGGGTAGTATGATCTTTTAGAGTTCAACAAATGCAGCTGAAAAAAATTTCTTTTCAGGAATACAGCATCTTCTTTCAAATCTGAAGCAGTGAGTTCAAGTTAAATACAGAGAACATGAGACCAATATGCAAAGCAAAGAACAGGAATGAGAATACTGCCATAACATTACCAGCTAATGTTACGTAAGCAAAATGCAGCCTGTGCCCTACATGAGCTAATGACTTCATCTCTTCCTTACTGAAATTTCCCCCTCTACCACACAGGCAAGAAATTTCTTTTTGTCTCCAGCCTTTTCTATGATTAACCCAATTCAGTTCAGGACAGGGTTTCACGATGCAAAAGCCTTTGGCAGCAACAGCAGGAATACCAGTATAGTCTTGTACCACTCCACTCTTGTTTCTCCCTACCCTTGTGCCCTGCCTCTCAGATCTTCAATCATGAGGGCACATACCCATATGGATTGTGCTGCGAACCACAACACTGTGTCAGAGAACAAGTTGAGTTTTTAAGAAGGCCAGCCAGAGCAAAACACATCACGGGACAATTCAAGATGCAAGTTATGCTAGTGTCATACAGCCACTACAAGTTTTGTGCATGTTGCAGATGAAGCCTGGTTTGTGGAGTCTGAAAGAAAGCAGCATATACTGCCTGGCAGCATGGGAAACCTTTTGTTGTCCTTGGGAAGCCTGTACATTGTTGAAATGGTCTAGACTGCTCATCTTCCCGAAGACAGGCAGTTGCTGTGTACAGTCTGAAGTACCCTTCTACAATTTGTGCTCTTTATTTGGAGGACAGAAGGAATTTTTAGGTCAAGGCAGACCACTGTAGTAAAATTTGACAGTGTTGTCCAAAATTCAGTGTCAGTTCAGTCCACCATACAAGTATGAAGCCACCTGCAACAATGCTTCTGAAATAAGATTATTACTGTTACTTCCCACCTCACAAACACCCTAGATGTCACCAGAGAGATCAGACATAACTCTGGCTATCAACAGGGATATCTCTTACCAGAACCATCAGGCAGTTATTGTGGCCCAGGTGCACCTCAGCAAGTATCTCAGAGAAGCACTTCAGTCATTCCAGCCTAGGGCTTGAGGAAAGAGCACAATCCTGGATTTTATCTTTGTGCTGAGATACTAAATTTGTCTCAGGTACATTGAAGTTTTCAAATCCTGTCAAGGATCTTTTCTTACATCTAAGAAAGATTTTTATCACTGGTTTAATTCCTTATAAAAACTTTGCTAGTCACTGACATGAAAAGAGGAGCATAAAATCCTATGTTGGTGCCTAGTTTCAGCAGTCCATACTTCTGCGTACCAAAGCTTAGGTGACAAAGGAGCAGGGGGACTGCAAAAACAGCATAAATATCTCAAATTCTCACTGAAATGTCAAGCTACCTTTTCAGGTTCAAGAGCTGGCAGTGCATCTCTAAGGTGTGTTCATCCTGATGAGTTTTCAGTGAGATGTCCAAAACAAAGACTGCCATCTGTGTAGGCCTTTAATATTATTTGGTGTAGATAATGTATCTTGACACAACAGCTTTGATTTTTTTTTTAAATATAGATACATTGCACACATACATATAGCCTGGTAGATCTTAGAGTGTACATGCATTTCTCCAACTCAAGTTGCACGGTCAGATCTTTCAAGGACTAGGAATACACTCTCCAGGGCAGTTTCAAGAAGGGGCAGCTCACAAGTTTTCAATAGTTAGCAGAAAGCATGAACATCTCTGCAGCTGGGATGATGCTAATACATCCAGGTTGAGAGCAACAGAGTCAAAATACTCTTATTTTCTATCAAGAGAGCTGCTGATCAGAGAGAACTATAATTCAGGCCCAGAGCAAGAAGAGGTGAAAACACAGGCTCATTTATTTTGTGGAGAAGGCTTACATATTGCGCTGCAGTGTTAATACCTACAAAATGGGTTCAGCAAGGTTTGACCCAGTATGTGCACCCAGTCCTTAATTTGCTGAGGCTTTGTTCATATCAGTGCACAGGATGGTACCTTGCTTGGTGCTTGTGTCACACTGACCCAACCAGGACAGAAACTTTTCCAAAGAAACAAGAAATAAAAAAAGATTCCCCACAGAAGGAGCACAGAGAAAACACTTGTAAAGAACAACATCTTTTAATTTAGCAGTCACTGTTTACATAAAGAGATAACACAGTGACAGTAAAAGATAATCAAGATATGCAAATTTTTCCAGCTTAAGTGAACTGTATATACATGAAACAACAGAGTAAGATTTAAAGAAGCAATATGTAAGAAACTATAACTTGTGGCCTACTGCTCCAAGAACAAATGGCTGGTCAATGACTATCTAGTCAGATGTAATCAGCAGCAGAGAGAAATAGCAAAATGCTTTTGCATACCTGTAGTGTCTTCCAGTTCTTCCTGAAATTATTTGTCCTTCTGATATTTTTGGTCAAATCAAGGGCTCACAGTCTTTCCAGCATGCACTGATTACTGTTTGTACAAAAGACTGCGCTAGGTGCAGTCTCTGATTAATGAAGTGGACTGACAATAATTTCTGATATATTTAGAACAAGTCTAAGATGCATTTTCTTCACTGTAAATGAGATCTCCCCACAGAAAAAAACCGCAACATTTTGTTTAGGAAAGTATTCTAATTTCTCTCATATTCAGTAGTGTGTGTATATGTACGTCTGTTGTTCCACTATGATCATTTAAAGTACTTCAAAACCATGTTTCCCGTGTTAATTACAAACCCTATTAAATAAAAATACTAGACAACAATTTTAACCCGGAGTTCATGGTTTCTTAAACCTAGAGTCTATGGCTTATTCTGAAAATAAGTTCCCATACAAAGTAGGTTGATGAGATTTGAATCGTTTGTTTTCAACTCACATGAGCTAGAAACTAGCTACATAGTGAGGGGGAATAAAAAGATTTTGAAGTACTAAGGTATAATGAATCATACCTATTTATTAGTCATCCTAATGAATACCTGCAAATTATTCTGCCATAAAGTTATTTTAACAAATTGGAGAACACAGACATATGTCAGTAACTAGGACAATTGCACAGTTTACTGTCAAGCAATTCTAGTAATTACTGAAATTGGTGATTAGTTATCACATCATCTGAGATATTTCAGAGTTTCTTGAACTTCCAGTATGGAAATTTACTGTGCATAATTACACTACTGAGAAATATCCATAGAGTAAATGAATATGCAGATCTCTTTATTTAGCAACCATAATGCATCTATATATACCAGCTCATCTGTTTACACTGTTGATGCTGTTTGCAGAAGGCCACTAGCCTTCTAATTTGTTTTCTAGTAAAAAATGAAATTACAAGAAATGAGTGAGATTGAACTACTAAAAAAAATAGCAGTATTAGAAGAGTTTTTTAGGGTGCTTAGCACAAAGATATTACAGTCCATGACTATGGCTCCTAGCAATGCTTCTTAAACACTGTAAATTTGATTTCTCAAATAAAGATAGCAAGAAATGTACTAAATTTTTTTAAAAATACTATTTTTCCTAAAATTTTCTTGTAAAACCAATTTTGTGGTCTTGTGCTTCTTTTTTTGTCGTTGCTACAAGCTATAGACAAGGCACAGATAGTAATTTTAAGCTTATTAGCAAAATTACATAACCTCACCCTATGACCATTTCTTGCTGTACTTAAACTGCACATATGTTTGAGCAGAGGCCATACCTTTTTTTAGAAACTTTTGCCATCATTTTTAATATAAGCATAGGCGGTCCAAGTTCTAATGTATTTTTAAATAAGCCTTTATTATGGCACATGTTAATGACAGCTATAGCCTAATGCATTTTAGGCTAGGATACTGCATAGACAAGGCTATTTTAAAGGCCTTTTGTTTAAGGAGAAACAGAAGACTACCAGAGAAGCAGGCCTTCCTTTAAACAGCCAGAGGAAATGCTTAATAAACCTACACTTTTCATCTTGCAGAAGAAAACTGAAATATACAGAATAACTCAGAAAAAGCACAGCATAATTCAGGGTGAAGTATTTAATGCACTATATTAATCATTTAGAGAGCTCCCTGTAGCAATTACAAAGCAAGACATAAGACATGGAGCTTAAGAAAATAAAAAACACGGTCCAAGAATAAAAAAGGAAAGATAATAAATTGGATGGAGTAAAGAAAAAGAAATGCAAATCTAACAAATGGTTACAAAAGAACAAAAATTTAAACTTTGGTTCTTCAAATGTTCCTGTACATTCGTGACTTGCAGCGCCCAGAAGAGGTACCCAAGTAAGCACACAGAACTGCTCTCAAAGAGATGGAATAAAGAAGTAAGACACAGGGGGTAACTGTACCCCACTCCAGAGCCAACCACACAGTTCTCCGTGGGCACAGGAGCAGTAGCTCCCAACTGAAAGTGTTCGGTTCACTTGCGGTCACTTCTGCAGAATCACTCCTAAGGTGAGAGAATTCCACACTACCTCAAAGGAAGAAAGTTATTCAGCTGTGGAAAACCCAGCTACAGCAATACAGCTCGTCTAAGGAAATAAAAGATTTTGCAGATGGGAACACTTCACTCCTATTCCCAACTTTGCAGAAGACAGAGAACCCAATGGTAACAGACAGACTTCATAGCTCAGACCTCCTTAAGCAAAACCAATGAAACTTCAGTTTTAAACCTTGAAAAGAAGCCACACTAACAGGCAATAAAATTTCTCCAACTAATACAGTCAGGAAAAATACAGCATTCCAGCAATTCAGAAAGAATTCTGTTCCCCTGATATTCTCCACCAAGAGATGTTTTTAAAGCACTTTTTTTTTAGAAAAACAGTACCTAGCCAGAGAGATAGTTTTTGACTGGCTGTCAAGAAAAAGAAAATAGTGTTTTCTAATGCAAATTGCTCTAAGAAATAATTCTCAGATAAAAGCAAAATGTTTACAAACTTTCCAAGGAAAGTTCTAAAATATGTTGATAATAGAACTAGAAGTATTAAAATGCCTGGTTTTCCACTGATTCACCCCTGAATGGACACTGGCTCACTGAATTAAAACCACTTTCAGTTATAATTGGGGATTTGAATTTTCATCTGTGCACTTATAAAAGACTGTTTCAGCAGAGCACTACAGTTAGATGGATGAAGGTCAAACATAAATATAAATTTCCCACTGTCCAAGTCAGACTTCCGAGAAAAGCATAGAGAACAAAATAGGTACATGCAATTCCCAGCATCCAACAGAATTATTTCTGAAAGTACTCTATCATTTTCCTAAATTTGATTTCCACTAAATCAGAGCCAAACTGAACAAACAGTCCAACTGAACACTGAATTAATCCATTAAAAAGGTCTGGGCTTCAAACATCCACATTGTCCAGAAAATTAATTCGGTAACAATCTGTGCCTCCCTCACATCTCAAACTGCAGCACTCATTTGACAGAGGACTAAGCAGTAGCATAAAGAAAATGGAAGGAATCCTCCCTTACAACAGAATTCCTTAGCCATTATTCTTATGTTGAAAGAATTAGCACATCTTTGTCACTATGGATAAACACAAGAAGATTTGCAAAATAACCACTCCATTGAATCCATGTCCACTATTCCCCTGATAAACAGAAAAAGCTGGGCTCTTCAGGATCGTATCTCAGAAACCCAAGACTGACACTTCCCTTTTCCTGGAAGAAGAGAGCCATCTCTCTACATCTTGAAGAAAAAGTAGATCCTCATCCGTTCCTGAAAGGAGTGTTACTTGTGATTAAAGGCAGGTTAGAAATTGCATTAAAAAAATTTAAGTGATTACCTCTCCTATAAAGACAACCATAACGCAATCCAGTTTTTCTTCAGGGGACAGCTTATCAATAAGGGAGTGGAGAGTTTCTGTAAGGTAAGACTTGACTTTTCTTTTCACTGTAGGTATTCCCATTACAATGGAAACTGAAATCAAACAAACCAGAAAGGTACTTTTAGTGATTTCATACACAAGATAGAAAACAAAAAATCTTGCAATAAGGCACTGCTTAAGAAATGCAAAGGATTAAAAGGTGGAGATAACAGTAATTAAAAATAGATTAAAAATATGCCACCCAGCATCACGAGCATGACTAACAATCACCACCAATGCTCAGAGCAAACACAGCAGCCAGAAAAAAAAAATCCTAGACATGCCAGACTATTGTGTAGGGCTGATCCTGACTGGACACCAGGTACACACCAAAGCTGCTCTATCGCTCACCTCTGCAGCTGGACAGGGAGGAGAAAATGTAACTAAAGGCTCATGGGTAGAAATAAGGGCAGGGAGAGATCACTTGCCAGTTACTGTCACAGGCAAAGCAGACTTGAGGAAGTTAATTTATTACTGATCAAATGAACATAGGCTAATGAGAAATAAACCCAAATCTTAAAACACCTTCCCCTCACCCTTCCCTTCTTCCTGGGCTCAACTTCACACCTGATTTCTCTGCCTCCTCCCTACCAGGAGCACAGGGGCATGGGGAATGGAAGTTGGAATTCAGTTCATCACACATCATCTCCACTCCTTCTTTCTCCTCAGTGGAAGAACTCCTCAGACTCTTCCCCTGATCCAGCATGGGGTCCCTCCCATGGCAGATGGTCCTCCATGAACATCTCCAATGTAAGTCCTTTCCACAGGCTGCAGTTCTTCATAAACTGCTCCAGCATGGGTCCTGTCCATGGGCTGCAGATCTTCAGGAACAGGTTACTCCAGTGTGGGTCCTCCACAGGGTTACAAGTCCTGCCAGCAAACCCGCTCCACTGTGGGCTCCTCTCTCCATGGGTCCACAGGTCCTGCCAGAAGCCTGCTCCCGTGCGGGCTTCCCATGGGGTCACAGCCTCCTTTGGGCATCCACCTGCTGTGACATGGGGTCCTCCAGAGGCTGCAGGTAGATTTCTGCTCCACGGGCTGCAGGGACTTAGCTGCCTCACCATGCTCTTCACCACGGGTTGCAGGGGACTCTCTGCCCCAACACCTGGAGCACCTCCTCCCCCTCCTTCTGCACTGACCTTGGTGTTTGCAGTGCTCTTGCATGTTCTCACTCCTCTCTCCAGCTGCAATGGCCCTTGAGCAGCTTTTTCCCCCCTCTTCAATCTGTTATTCCAATGGCTCTGGTCTGGCTATTGGTTCTACTGGACACAGGGAAAGCTGCTGGCACCCTCTTACAGAAGCCACCCCTGTAGCCTCCCTGTTACCAAAACACTGTCACACAAATCCCAATACAATAGGAAATAATCATCAACCATGGTATTAATCAGGGAAGGTGCACCAAGAGTGATTAAACTCCCTAACTTAAGTTAAACTGATTTAACCATTCTTCATAACAAGTACTTAACTTCTCAGAAGTCATCTTTTAAAACTATACTGCTGAAAAACTCCATTACTTTCCTTGCACCTGATTTTGGTTCTTCTAAAAAAACAAGTCCAGGAAATCAGAATTGGATGGAAGTTCCTCAACGAAATTCCTTATCTCTGACAACAGCACCACAACTGCAAAGCAGTATGTCCCCAGCTACAATGTTATTAACACCATCTTTCAGCAGGCCATCTGACTCCTGTGTTCCTTAACTTTTCCATAGTTTTTCTTCTGCACTGTCCCCAGGGCTGGCTACCAACTGGGAACACCACAGATAGCAGCAGGAATACGGTGAAAGGATAAAGCAGACTTTATGAAGTCCTGAAACCTTGAATTTCCTCCCTCTGTTTAATTAAACAAACCTGATTCCAATTTCTATTTTGTAATTCCAAATATTCCCAGGGGGACGTAATATAGACTTCACTTAAAACAATAACAGATTATTAGATTTTTCCTCCTTTAATAACAACATTGAAATAAAAGGTATTTATAGTCAGAAAAATAAACCTGTAGCCTAAGCCCACACATCTGTCATGAAGGCATGCCTTCTGTTAAAAAAAGGAGCAATCAAACTTACTGAAGTAATGAGCTAGGAGTAACTACAACATTGAAGTTTTTTTCCCCTCCAATGACTGTCCAGATTTTATTAATGCAATTACATTTGATTATCCTAGTTCTCTCAACTTTTAATTTATACCTTGAAATATGCTGTTTAGAACAACAGAAGCATCAACGCTAAAATAATTATATCCATGCATGGTTGCCCTGCAAAGTTGAAAAGCCAAAGGGATATATCCATTAGCAGTTCAGAAACTGAAATGCTGGAGCTCTGTTTCCTTCTAGTTACAAAAAATTCATCCAAACTAAATGCTTCTTAATGTGTACCTTAACACATCATGGGGTGTGAGTGAGATTATGCAGAAAAGAGCAAAGCTGAAACCAAGCTCCTTTCATCTCGGATTCAGTGCGAATTCAAAGGATATCAATATCACACAAGTTAAATGAGATGCCCTTGATCTAACAAGAAATGCAGTAAATTCTGTGTCTAAGACTAGAAGGTCCTCCAGATATGAAACATGAAATAACCATCATATCAGCATACCTCCTGTCCTTCCAAGGCCAATCTGCACAGAAGGTTGAAGGCTTCCTTCATTTTTCAACAAATGAGGCAAATGGTAATAGATATTTGGCACTTGAAGAGATTTTCTACTTGTTAGCTCTTTTAACAATTTCAGCGTCTCATCTGCAAACATACAAGAAATCAGTAATGCAGAAAACAAATAATGCAGATTTAAGCAACAGTAAACAGAATAAAATTCCAAGCTTGGTCCTAACTGAAAGCCAGAACAAATTGTGCACTTTTCTGAGGCATTATATCTACAAAGGAAGCCTTTTCTTATTTTGATTTTTTAAAATAAATGATGGCCAAGACTATTCTGCACCCATAAGCTTGTTACAGATACAGTGAATACTTATCCGATCACATGAGATTTAGTGTGAATTTACAGAAGTAAAGAATGCTCCATTTATATAGAGGGCTGGTGGTTTTGTTGGGTTTTTTTCCCAGTTAATCAAATGGGAGACTTATTTGCCTGGATAATTTTTTACTTTTGCTTACAGAGGTCATCACCATTCAGCAACACTACTGCAAATAACTTTTCACAGCTACAAATATATATTGGAATACACTGCACATGCAGATACAAAATTAAATAGCATTAAATATACAGTTGATATTTTGAGTATTCCTCCAAAAAAAAAATTAATGCAAATTTAATTTAGCCCATTAGAATAGAATTATCCTATTAGACTCCATTAGAATCATTTCTTGCTCTTTCATTAGAATAATTTCTTGCTCTTTTGTGCAACTGCCTCTCGGTATGTCCAGGTGGCTCTCAAAGTTGCAAATAACAGTTCTTAAAATTACTCCACTGTGCATGTTGATTTTCTTGCATCAAGTGTGAAAACAACTCATTTCAAATGACAAACATGATAGCATATGGATCTTTGAAAACTTACGGGCTTTATAATATCAAGTTAAGTAAAAACTGTACTCAAGGTTTCTTGAGATAAAATTGAGAAGAAGTAAGAAAAATAATGCCATAATTGTAATTCCTCTCAGATTTTGAGCAGTGCTTCTACAAAGATAGATTGGTTTAGTTGTGGATTTTGGTTCTGTATGTTTGGGGATCTTTAAAATATTTATTTTTAGGTGAAACTAAATTCCTAACCACTTCAAACTTTGCAAAAAGCTTTGTAAATAGATGCCATAAGTAGATCTGTCTGTTTTGATAGACTCCAATACAGGCATATTTTATTTTTCCTGCTAACATTTCTTTAACTTCATCTGGCATAAATTCTGTCGAAGTATGACAGCTCTTTGTCTGAATGAGTAAGGATCTACACAAAACAATCTGGAATTCTCTCAGCTTCAAAGAGAGCAAATAGTATTATGTATACTTAGGTGTATTAAGCTTAATAAAAATCTATCTAATACTATGTTCTGAGCACAAAAGCTCAGTAATTCAGCTGGCTTCCCATTATGGCTCTACATGGAAAAACATGGATGTCCATCTCAGCTGGGATCCAGGCATGGTAGAATGTTAAATGAATCAGTACTTTCAGCTGCATCAGAAGAGAATAACTCCCTATAACTATATTGCCTATAAGCAAGCTAAGTCCATTTTAGAAACAAATGTGGTAAGAACTTAATCCTAAATCCAGAATCAAAATTATTTGACCTCCTCCAAGGTTTCCTTTAAAAGCAAAAACACATACATGAAATAGGAAGACAAGATTTATAGAACATGCTAAATGTAACCTTTATCTGTGCAATTCCTGGAGATCCAGGGGACTACTGAGATCAGGCCATTAGTGCCAGACAGCAATTCATGATTAATATCAGCTTTGGGGCCTATAATTACAACCACTTCCCCACCAAAAAAAAAAAAAAAAAATCTATCGAAAATAGTAAATCATAGCACAAATGCAAGTAGACAACAAATTCAAAAATCTTGTTCCAGGCTTCTGATTTGCAGAACACTTTGGATTTCAACTCCTTATTAGACCAATACAGTGAAATTTCTGCAACCTACCAAGTCAGACCCCTTGACAGAAAATCTGTACTTATTTGTTATTCATTTTCCATCCACAAAAATCAGAGCAACTAAAGCAGTAACAATGTGATTTTAAAAGTTAACATCAATAGTCTGGTGAGTATTGCAGTGTCTTCTCTAATATTGTCAAACAGCTCAGGTAAACCTGAGCATCAGTCTCCAAAACAGGTAAAAACTTACGTAACACTTTAGCAGTTTCATCACTAGTTATTGAAAAGGTCGTTACCTGCACTTTTTACAAATCATAACCAATACTTTAGTCTATATGATTTTACACCCTCCAGTTGACTTTTAAACATATTTTAACTGCTTTGAGTTCAGCCATTTCTTCTGTTTGCTCACTTTTCCCCTCTATTTAAAAAGCAATGTAAATTAATTGTCAAAATATATTCAACGTTATTAAATAAGTAACCAGAAGTTCCAAACTTTGGGAGCTAGGGGTGGAGTAAGTAATTCCTATCACTTTAGGGACTGAATAAAGGTGGGTGAATCATTAAGAACAACAACTGGAAAAAACCAAAAAACACCCACAGCAGATATAACATATTACACATTCTTTATTCACACTGCTGAACAGTTTCACTTGGCTTTCCTGGTAGCAATTTCTTATTCTATAGTAATAAGAAGAGATACTGGCATTGCAGAGGTATAAAAAAATATCTCAGTCAGAGCGTGTACCTGAAAAATTATTCATGGCATTCTTGCTGCCGTTTGTTTCCGCCACCGCCCGCCTGAACTGCTCCAGGATGGCGTTGAGCTCGGACGAGCGCTGCAGAGTGCGGTGCTCGGCTATGCGCAGACGTTCCTTCAAAGCGTGAAATTCCCGCTGATAGGCAATCAGCTTTTCTAGGGAGACAAAACACGGGTCGGGTTATTTTCGGAAACGAGCAGTACTGACAGATCCGACCAGCGTCTAACGGCGCTCAGCTCCGCGGCACCTGGGATCCACGCGGGAAGGCAGAGCCCGGCACGGTCCCACCTGAGGAGCTGGGTGCCCCAGCGCTCGCAGGGCGCAGCGAGGGCACGGCGAGCTGCACCGCACCGGGCTGCGGGGCGGGCACCGAGCGGGGCATGCCCCTCACCACAGCCACGCTCCAGGGCAACCCTGAGTACCCAGCACTCAGCGCCACAGGGCGGTTCTGGACCATTTCTTGGAACAGAGGCCCACAAACCATTTCTTCTAAGAAGCCACGCAGGAGTGGCCCCTTACAAGAGCACAGGTTACGTCTTCTAGGAGACCCCTCTGAATACTTTGTAAGAATGAGTGGAATGTGACAGTATTTTAGGCACATCAATTTTAATCCCAAGTTTTAACTTTATAATATGGGCGGTGCCTGACAACTGAAGAACAAAAATTTTTATCAAAATTCTGCTAAGGTTGATACATACACATATTCTTGAAAGGGGACCGAAAGGAGATGGAAACACCAAAACTGATTTGCTGATACATTCCCTTTGCCCTTGACATCCATCAAAGTAAGTGTGCCTGGATGTTGCATCCTTCCTTCTTCCTACTGCTAATTTCCTCAAATCTACTCACCATCATCACTATCACCCTCCTTCAACCAATCCACAGATACCAGCTGGAGTATTTTAAGTGAATTTGTAACTCATAATCAATATTCCAACCACTCAGCTGACATCCACAGACATATCTCTTTTGTTATTTACCTATCCATTCCTAGTATGCATATTGCAATGGTAGGGAAGCAGAAGTTTAGCAAGCAATTTTAAACTCTTCCTGTTGCTATATTACATAACACATGGGGCAAAAAAGGAATTAGAGTCAACTTCCCTTGTTAATAAGGCTCCTTTTCCTCCAAATTCTTTCAATTTACATTTATTTTCTCTTTTTTTTTTTGTAGTTGAGATGTACTGCTCTGATTATGTTTACAAAACATAATTAACTAAAATGCCCTCTGTTTTAAAGACGGAAAAATAAAAACATAGTTCACTATCTCTTAAAAACATTTTCCTTGTCAGCTTTATTTTCCTTCTTTCATTAAAACCAAATGGTTGTTGCTTTTGTGCCAACGAAGCCAGAACACAGATGCTGGCCCACAACACAGTGCTAGGCACACTACACACTGCTGACTGAATCCAGACTGCTATTTGAAATAGGACTTGATACTTTAGTCAGCAGCACTTAGAAGACTGGGGGAATTTTTTGGAGTTTCTGGCAAGAAGGACATTCTTACTTGCCAGTGATAACTAACAAAGTAGTTCAGTCCTGATGCTTCCAGTGAATTGTACCGGTATTGCATTTATGGTACCTGATAGCTCAAAAGCATTAATTCCTTTAAGAAATACTAGACAAGTAGTCAACTTCTCACAGTTCATTCAACCAGACTTACCTGGGTTAAGGAGGCTGTTCTAAAAGATACATAAACTCCTGGCACCTACCCTTCAAAAATACATGGCGGATTTTTTGTTTCATTAGGCACAATATTATTCAGTCAAGTAAAACCAGAAAATCCTAACATTACAAATACAATAAGATTTTAAGTCTACTACCCTCTGAGTATTTGCCTAGTTATTTATGCAAAATGAAATAAAAAAATAATTCTTTGCTTAAGTAAACTTAGGTGCTCTAAAACATTTACATCTCTAACACTGTTAGAGCTAGCTCTTTTCATGTTTTTGGAGATTAATGTGTAATTTGGCATTTTGGTACTTGTTTTATAATATGACTATCTGTACTTTTAAACTAAACAAATCAAATGTCTAACACATCTTTAGCATACTTTCAGTATTTCAAAGATCAACTGGTCAGATATTTATTGCTTACAAACAAACAAAAAACACAAGAAATTTTATCTCATACTGAAATGCACTTGCAAAGGAGAAAATACTTCTTAGACTCCTACAGTACCACCATTAATGGTGACCACATGTCCCAAACTTTGGAAAAGCACCCCTTAAGGCATCAGGAGTTTATAAATACTCTAATTTGATTTTCCAGAGTTCCTAACTCAGTTCTTGGGAATGAGCCTACAAGATTACATTTAAGAATCTATTTTTATTTAAACTTTGACTGAGCTCAAGTTTGGTAAAGAAAGTCCTATTTAACTAATTTTGTATCATTATATGATAAAATCGCACTCCTCATGGATGAAGGCAAGATGAAGGAAAGGCAGTGGATGCTTTTTTCCTTTTTAAATTCTTAATAAGGCTTTTGATACTGTTCCTCACAGCATGCCTCTGGACAAGCTGTCCAGCTGTGGGATGAGCAGGTTCACAGTGCCTGGGGTGAAGACCTGGCTGAAGGGCAGAGCCCAAAGGGCTGCAGTGAATGGGGTTACAGCTGACTGGTGACCAGGCACCAGCCACCCTCCTCAGGGCTCCTCAGGTGATAGGACACATGGGAATGGTCCTAAGCTGAGCCAGAAAAGGTTCAGATTGGACATGAGAAAGCATTCCTTTACTGCAAGGGTGGTAAAACACTGGAACAGGCTTCCTAGAGCGCATAAAGTGTTCAGGAGGCATCTGGGCAATGCCCTTAATAACACACCTTAGCTTTCGGTCAGCCCTGAAGTGGTCAGGCAGTTGGACTAAATGATTGTTGCTAGGTACCTTCCAACACAGATACCCTATTCTATGACAAGGTGACTTGTAAGCATTGTATATACAAAAATGTCAACAGTGTACCTGATAATATCAAAATACATTTGACCATTTAGTGTTTTATTGTTCATAGAGTCCTCCAAAACTGAAAGAAACGGAATTGATTTCTTGTCCAAAAGTGTGAAAACACTTTTTTTGATTGCTATTACAGTAAAAAGGAAAAGTATTGAGCCTCAAATCACTGGGGAAACAGAGGTCAGTGATTACCACAATGAAAAAAAGTTTCTTTTTCTACAGGATTATGAATTACTGTTCTTATTCTCATGCTGAAATCTAGTGTTATTTAAGAAGACAGAGGAATGAATTCAGACAGTAAGTTATTGCCCTTACAACACTGATGAAAGAACCCCAAACATATCTGTTCTCTGACAAACAAAACATCCCTCTAACAGCAGCTGTAGCCAATATCAAAGACATTTGGTCTCCAATAATTTCAGCCTACAAGCATATTTTTATTTAAGAATAACATATTTTTTTTCATTGAAATGAGAAGGTGATGTTTTTCCATAGTTTTTTCTGGAAGCCAGAAAGATCAAATAAAATAAATATCTTGTTAAGAAATTACTTGAGAACTGAAAACGTTAATTCTTCATCATTTTTCTCTTAAATTCTAGTTGGTTCAGCAAAACTCCAGAAGCTAAAACCTAAATATTTTAGCTGGCCAAATGCTGTGCAGTTCTCCCAAAACTATGTCAACTGAACCAGTACTTTTTCAACCTTTTTTCTTTGTTGCAATATGTTCTCTTAAATATGCAGAACTTAGAATTTAGACAAACTCACTTGAAAGTTGATGTAGTATTTTGAAAAATGAAGAGTCAAATAAAACTCTGGAGGTTTACAAGTTCTTGACCAGAGATGAAAGCTCTCATCCTTCTCTGGGTTATTTACAGCTCTCCTACTAAATAACTGTTAAAAAAAAGAAGTTATTCCAAAAAGACACCATTGGCCCAAAATTACAAACTCAGTCCATTCTCCTCTTAGCCATAGACAATCTTGACTACATAATTTGTTTAAGAGTTGTCTAAATTTGAAGAAAAATTAAAAGTTTTAAAGCATGGAGCTTCTGAACATCTCAGCATGCATCTAATTTCTTAGTCTGGGCTTTTGTACTTCTTGAAAAATCTGTTTACGTACTTCAAACCCTGCTTTTTTTAATAGCAAAGAGCTTTCCCTTGGGATAAAAAGGGACAACAAAGTAAAGGAATAAGAAAATAGGCTGTAGTTTGAGTTAAGAAAAATATTTTGCAGAGTATTTCAGCTCAACTGAAATAGCATAAGTCTGAATTGCAGGTAAATTACCAGCAGTGTCAGAACACTTGCTGTATTCTAATTCCAAATGAAATATCTACTGAACAACAAAACAGAAAAAATACTGTGGAAACGCAATCAAAGCAATTTTAAGGCTATACAGTTTCAATGTCAATAAAAATCATCAACAGCTCTGTTTTTTGTTTATGTTACTTTTTAGCAAAGTTAGATTTTTTTAATGCCCCAAGCCCCAGTGTTTAAGGGGCATTTGGACAATGACCTTAACAACATGCTTTAGCATTTGGTCAGCCCTGACGTGGTCAGGCAGCTGCACTAGATGACCATTGTAGTTCCCTTCCAATTGAAACAATCTATTCTATTCTAGCACGAAAACTGTATGAAGAAACTATTTGAGTGCACTTCTAAACTGAGTGGAGTTGCACACATCTATACAATCACCAAACTTCTTTGTTACATTGCACCAGGGAAAGGAGGTACAGGCAGCACGTAACCAGAGATGGATTCAGACCCTGTAGAAATAAGCTGAATGGTGGACATAGAAAAAGGGCTAGAAACCATCTAAAAAGGGAAGCTGGCATTCCTGGCAAACTCTGTGAAGCTTGACTCCATGTAGCCTGCAACAGACATACTATGATACCTTGTGAACCCAGTAAAAGCCCTGCCAATCTCTACATTTAAAAAAATAAACAATAAGCTTTGGTTGCTGTGTTATATATGCACGCTTTTTTTTTTTTTTTGGGGGGGGGCAGGGGGGTTTTGTAAAAGGAAACAGAATTGCCTGAAGACCCTTTCACAACCCAAGAATGATTCAGTATTTCTCAGTTAGTTTTGCCATTATTCCTCAAGGAAAGCCTTGACCGTCTGCTAGAAGAACTACAGTCTACAACATAAAAAGCAGTATGAAAGCTTTGCAAGCTGTTCTTTTTCTTATCTTATCATTCAAGCAGGTTCACAAACACATTAAATCATAGGCCATTTTCACAACTGGAAATTGAACATGTTGAACTAAGATTGTTGAACTAAGGTGGCTGTATTCACACAAGTAAATAATTAAATAAATAAAAGACAAGCTATCATTTACTCAAGAGCTCTGTATGAGTATGGCTGGTTGTATCCAAAGGCAGATGCAGCAGACAAGATCAGGAAAAGCTTTATGACCTTCCCGTATCACAAGCAGGCAGCTGAGTCTTCCTTCAAACTCCAAACCAGCTAAACACTCAGAGTGATGGATCTGCCACACAGACAAAAAGGTAACCAGCCACAGACTTGGCACTCAAAAAAGACAGCAAGCCAAGCACAGAGGGCTTAGCTTTGCCAATTAATTGTAGGCCTGATTCATATTTCTGCCCTTACCCAACTGAACCGTAGAAACCTCACCCCCCTTTTTCATTAAACAACAGGAAGGATTGACTGTTTCTGACAGGTTTCTGACACACAGACAAAAGGCTCTGGTTGGCAACAAAGCATTGTACACAAATACTCAATGAGTAAAACACGTAGAGAAGGAACAGATACCTGATACAACAGGACTTTTCCTCTATCCAAGGGGGGAAACTTTAAATCATTATTCAAATCAACAGTGTATCACTGGCAACAGTCCTAAATTCACCAATATAACAGTTTATGGCCCACCTTAATGACAACCCTTTCAGCTTTTACAAGATACAGGTTCTTTATGAGCATGTCTCATTTTTCTGTACACCCCGTTGAAGAGTTATTAAAATGCCATTAAATAAATGTTTGAGTCTGTGAGAACACACTGTAGTAAGTGCTAATTGAGGTATCTCTGTGATTAGTTATTCTACAACTCATTTAATCCCATTACAGAAACCCTACAGTAGTTACCATCATGCCATGGGTAAGAGACACTAACAAGCTTCATGTATTAATTCATTACATCCCATCAAGGATGTTGATCAGTTTACAGGTTGATACAGAGTAGAGCCCTTAAACAGCAGCGAGCTTCCACACTGGGTTTCATCCAGAGTCAGTGGTGAGGCAAGAGGAGGTCACTCTTCAGTGAACTGGGGATTTGTCAACACGCCAGCCAATTCCCTCTGGCACGGCTCTTACAGGAACATTTCTTTGTTTGAGCTACACGAGGTATAAAATTTAAGTTCTGCACTTCCCGTAAAATCAGTTCAGATGCTTTATGTGATCCATGAAGCTGTAGTATCAAGTAAATCACTATCCAGTAAGTCATGATGATACCTGCATGGACCTGCACTTCAATCCCACAGATGTAAGCAACATGTACTTTTTAGACCATGCTTGGTTCATAATACCCAAGTACCTTACAAGCCATCACATTTTTAATATTTCTGATAAAATACTCATCTTCATCTCATAAAAGCAGATACCCTTTTCAATTAAAATCCTGCCATGCTAATATGTGGCAGACTAAATTATTTCAACTGTCAGACAAAAAAAGTGAATTCCTCCAGTAAATAAAATAAAATTCTTACTATGCTAGCACTTAAGTAATTCTAAACTTCGTCTTAAAACTGACACTTTTTTTGACAAAGGCTACACTTTCTCTTTAGCACAGGTCTTGCAAAATATAACTGCAAATACAATTACCCAATACTGGGATACAGAATTCTGTTCCTACTGCACTGTACACTCATCCGACATCCACATAAAGATGCACAGACAAAAAATACATACTGGCATTTACTGAGAAAACACAAACATTGCTTCCATTGCCCTTTGGAAGTGACTCCAGAGCTCAGAAGATATTCACAAGGCACAAATGAAGCACTGCATTCTCAAATGTCTGACCGAGGGGAGACAAGCGGAGGAACTGTCAAACCTATCACACAGGCACAGACAAAAAGCTATGTCCACACAAGAGAGATATTAAAGATGTTCCAGAATCCTCCTGTGACATTTAGACTTACAAAAACAGCAAAACCTTGTAGAAAGCTGAGCTAATTATCAAGTGTCAAAACCCGCACATAGGCACAAATCATATTTATAACCAGCAATGTCAAACAGGGAGGAGTAAAGAAGGTGTTAACAAAATTTTTAAACCTCAAGCGTGCTTACAAATCAGATTCTGACTAGTCTCAAAACCGGCAAAAAGCTCGTATATGGTGTCCTTGAAATGTTACAATGTATTACCATGGATGACTACTCAACATAAGCTAATTAGCTTCCCTCCTCTTAAAGGGAAATTAAAACCTTTTATAAACAAGTTATGATGAGGTATAAAATCCAAAGCAGAAAAGCAATCAACCATGCAAATACAAATAAAGCAGTATACTGTAAAGGTTAACAACAAGACATGCTATAAATAAAAGCTCTTAAGAAAACTGCTCAAGGTCAAATTTTATCAGTCCTCTTTGAACACATGATTCTGTGGGCCTTTTTAGTTACAGAGTTTGTAGCTGTGCCTATTCACAAAGCTATTTTATTATTTTGAAGGGATTAGAGAATATGCAATTTTTTGTAAGTATAATACTCTGTGAAAATAAAGACAGGAAAATATGGTAGATGACTCACAAAAAAAATACATCCTACTAATCAGGACAAAACATTTTCTGCATCAGGAAACAAACAAAATCAAGATGCAGGAAAACAAGTGGGCAAGTCATTTTTTTATCCCTAATCTTGTTATTCAAATTGATGGGTCATTTCAGCAATTCACAATTTCAATCTATCAAAACAATCCATCAGAACTACTCTTTATTGCCCTTGTTTTCCACATAGAAATGTATTTATTAGGACTGCAAGTAATTTAAAAAGTGCTTACTCAAGTAGCCTACATTGGGAAGAACAGCTTGTTTTTGAGGGAAGGTTCTGCAGGTTTTCCTAACTTTGTTAAAAAACATAACTCAATAATTTGCAATTACTTAATTTCTCATTGCAATTTTTTCACATTTTGCACTTCAAGGATCTCTATAAACAAATAATGTTTTTTGTTCTCTCCAATTTTAGTGCACTAGCACAAGTCTGAAGTGCTTGCTTTGAAACTTCCATGGCCTGACCCAATCTCAGTCTAGATGCTTTTGTTTAAACATTCCTTTGCAGCAGGAGCTGAAGTTGTTTTCTCTAAAATTTTTAAAGCAATCTGGATACAATCCTTTGTCATATCAACTGGTAAAACCTTTCTATTTTGAAATGTAAATTTCAGAATCCATTTTCTTGTAAATAGTCCTTTGAAAAAATAGAGCCCCCTGCCTTCTCACAGATTCCACATATACAAAGCAGAAAAATGGGAGTACAAAAGAGATCAGACTCTGAGAATCTGCTTCCGCTCCATTTTTTCCATCTTTAATATAAATACACTAAAAATTATGTAGCTTACCAATCAAAATGGAAGCACGAAATGGTGCATCAAGTTTGTTTGATTTTTTTCCTAAAAAGCCACAGAATACAACATCTTTCTAGAGGAAAAACAATCCTAAGAAATTAAAAAGCCAAAGAAGTCAAACTAGAATAGTGATAATTGATGAATTATTTACTTAACAAGTATTTTCATAGCTGGATAGAACTGCCAGGAACAGTTTTAAATGTTTCCAGATGCAATTGCACACCTTTGCCTCTAGATATAATTTTTTCAATAGAGAAAGGTCACAATTCAGAAGATTTCCAAAACAATTGTAAAATCCAGCATGACACCACATCCAGGTCTCGCCTGATGAGGGCTGACAGAGTCTGAATGTTCCTTTGGACACAAGGAATAAAAAGAATAATATATCAGAAAATCCAGCCACCCACAAATAAGGAGGTCAAGTCAGCAGAAGCATATGGTGTTCTGTCTGTGCACTGGCTTCAGACAATAAGGGTAATTAAACACATGATTTGTTTGAGAAGAGTTATTGGCAGCGCTTGAGCTGAAGGTCTTCTTTTAAAGCAGAGAACAGCAAGCTACAGTGATGGGGAGAAAGCAAACAAACAAACAAACAAAGAAATCACACATTTGCAAATTATTTGTCCTGATCTGACTGTTAACTTTACTAGGATTCACACTTCCATGACTAGTAAACAACACTGCCCAAGACTCTGTGGATGAATATAAACCTCAGGGCTTTTTAGGTTCCAGCTATTTGGTTCTTATTTTATTCCCAGTGCTGAGAAGTACAGACACTTCTACTGGCATTTCTTCTTTAATGGGAAAGTGATATAAAAAGGTCACTGAAATCATATGCTAAATCTGTCCCACAATAAGCAATCTGTATTCAACACATCTCTATCCCTGAATAGAAACATTGTAGGGGATAAATAAAAGTTTTATAGAGTCTATTCCCAAAAAGCAAAGCAGTACAACAAAAATTATTGCAACTTCTGTTGTAGACATTCATTGCACAAAGAGTTCAGTTTAAGAAATTGATAAAAGAAAAGCTCAGCTGAGTATACAAAGCACTGAATTCATGTAACCTGGACAGTAACTCCTTACAGTGAAAAAAAATTACCTTCAAGTAACCGTCACTAAAACCTCCCACTTTGACATTTCTGACATGTCTTGCACAAGATTTAAAGTGTACAACAGTGTAAAAGAAACTAGGAAACCTTCAACAACATCACAGTATTACCTGAAAAACACAATTTACAGTGACAACTTTTACAAAGATCATTATGTCACAATTATTTTTTCAAACTAACTGCCAAATAAAAAGCAAGACTGTAACTAAACTGCTCAAGCAAGCACAAAGCTCAGGTTTAAGCAAACATTACAACCGTTACACTGAAACACAAGATACAGGAGAGGTCAATAGCTAGCCTGCATTCTTGGCAACACTGAAGGACTGAAGCATATTAGGTGAAAGAAAGCATTTCTATTGCATTTTTTAACATATTTAAAGAAAACAATCCATTCTACATTTCTACAGAAACATGTGTATTAAGCATACATGTTGCACTCATTTATTGTGTTTGCTTCCATCATTTAGTTTAGATGTGTGTATATACATACCTTTTATTGCTACCAGTGAACAAGGGTATCTTCTAAAAACCACACAGCAGCTAATTACATTCACCCCTAACAGGACATATCAAAGAAGCCGTAACTGCTGATCTGATCTGAGCAGCCTGTGGCTTTATAATCAGCATCTCTGTGTGGTATCATAATTTCAACATTAAAGTAACAACAAAATCTAACCTTGATATCACACATTTCTGTCGCACCTGTTAAAAGTGTACAAGAAACAACCCCTTCACCTGAAATACTCACAGATTTGCTGACCACATAAACAAATGTAATTACCCTGTAGGTAATTCGACCTCTTACAGTCAGTTTGACTACAAGTCATCTGTGACATCTCATGTTTCTCCTCAGATCTCAATCAGACAATAATAGTTTCAGCTACTTTCTACAAACAAGCACATATACCTACATCAAGGTATCAAAATATTCATGCTATCTAGTGGTCTCAAGTTCCTGGGGAGTTCTTTTGTAGTGGGTTTTTTTTTTATTTTAAGGAAAAATATTTCTCTGCATACCACTTTTTATAACGTACTGAACTTCTAATTCCACTTACTAACAGCATTCTCTGCTGTCACAGAATTCATAAAAGTAGGGGGTTTGATTCTCCTTGTTACTGACTTGGTAAGTTAAAACCGGAAAAGGGATTTGAAAGAGAAAACAAGCTTCCACTTGTTTCCACCAATTTGGTAATCATTCAAGCTTCCTCTAATCCTCTAACTCTCACCTCTTGCAAATAGCCAGACTTGGTCAAAACATTTGACACTGTCCTGCACAACATCCCTGTCTCCCAACTGCAGAGATGTGGATTTGACAATCACTCAGTGGGGTAAGGAATTAGCTGGATGGTTGCAGTCAAGTTGCAGTCAAAGTCTCAGTGTCCAAGTGGAGACCAGTGATGCATGGTACCCTCAGGGGTCAATATGGGGACCAGCACCTTTTACCATCTTTGTCGGTGACATGGGCAGTGGGACCGACTGCATCCTCAGCAAGTTTGCCAACACCACCAAGCTGTACGGTGTCTGATGCGCTGGAGGGAAGGGATGCCATCCAGAGGGACCTGGACAGGCTTGAGACATGGAACCAAGTGAACTTCATGAAGTACAAGGCCAAGTGCAAGGTCCTGCTCCTGGGTAAGGGCAATCCCAAGTTCAAGTACAGGCTGGGTGGAGAATGGATTCAGAGCAGCTCTAAGGAGAAGGACTCTGGGGTGTTGGTTGACAAGAAGCTCAACAGGACTCATCAATGTGCACTCGTAGTGCCCAAAGCCAACCATGTTCTGGGCTACACCAAAAGCAGCACGGCCAGCAGGGCAAGGGAGGTGAGTCTGCCCCTCTTCTCTGCTCTCATGAGACCTCACCAGGAGTGCTGCATCCAGCTCTGGAGTCCCCAGCACAGGAAAGACATAGCCCTGTCGGAGCAAGTCCAGAGAAGGGTCATGAAGATGATCAGAGGAGCACCTCTCCTATGAAGACAAGGCTGAGGGTTGTTCAGGGTTGTTCAGCCTGGAAGGGAGACCTTACAGCACTTCCAGGACCTAAAGGGAGCCAACAAGAAAGCTGGGGAGGGACTTTTTACAATTGCAGGGAGTGGTAGGACAAGAGGAAATGGCCTCAAACTGAAAAAAAGTAGGTTTAGATTAGATGCAAGGCAGAAATGCTTTACTCTGATGGTGGTGAAGCACTGGAACAGATTGCCTAGAGACACTGTGGATGCCCCATCTCAGGAGAAGTTTAAGGCCAGAGTGGATGGGGGGTTATTAGCACCATGCTCTAATCAACTGAGCTAATCTCAGTTGCCTCATAAACAGGAACACAATGGTCTAAAAACAGCAACAAAGATGTTTTCACAAGGTTAGAGAAGGCACTACTGAGCTTCTAGTTAGATTTGACTAAGGCCATTAGAATGTGTGTGCCACAAGGTGTAAGAAGGTGAAATTTTAAATGTTTTTGGTGACAAGTACGGAGTCTCCAAAATACTCCGTGCAGAAAATTAGTATTTTGGTTTAAATTTCCCAAATCACTGTGCTAATTACATATTTTAAATTATTTTTCCATTATAGTACTCTTCATCAGTATTATCGAACATTAAGTTGTGATGCTGCAACAACACTGAGAAATACAGCACCATCTGTATTGCAAATGGGTTAAGATTTCTGAATAGAATTATAATTTTCATATTGACCCTTTCTGTAACATGGAAACAAACAGTTTGTAAAAGAACTAGCACAGTGTAGTACTGACTCCCATGAAAGAAGAGATACAAGATGCATCATCTTAATAAAGATTAACTGAGAAAAAGTTTTTCTTTTCCTTACAGGAAGGACTTTGGGTTTTGTTAGAGATTTGTTCCCAAAAAATTTTGCATTGCCAAAATCGGATAGAAAATTCAGTTCTTAATTTTGAAAGATGCAAATCAATAAAACCATAGAAGTTTTTATTAAGTGTCCTGCTACTTTCATACCATTACTGTGGTACATAAATCAATTTGCTATAAAGTTTTTTTTGAGAATGAGGGGTAGAATCAACTGCATCAGGCACACACTCTGCAATTCCACCTAAACATCACAAATGGCAACACCCCCCTTTAGTATAACAACCTAACCTAATAACAAACTCCTACATTTAACTTCCATTTGAAAAATGAATCTATAATGTCTCAATGAACAACACAGCCAAGTAGCCTCCAATGCCTTTTTCTTCTATGGCACATTTAACAATAACAACAACATGGACAAAAAGTTAAGATGTATCACAACACAGGTATAGATAAAAGCAAAAAGCTGAAGCACAGACTCTTGCCAGGCCGGGAGCGCTATTCTCCACTAATTAAAAAAATTACCAAGTACAAAAACACGACTATGAACACAAGCACAAGCAGTTTGTCTTTCAAGAAGGATTAAACCAGCAGTATGATGAACAATCCAAAACTAAGACATACAATTTACATGTAAATGCCTGCTTGAGTTTTAAACAAACCATCTCTCTCACCTGGCACTCTGGTAAGTTTGTGTGCCTAGAGAGAGCCAGGACTATGAGATGCAGAGGGTACACCCAAACCCAAACGTAGGTACTGCATCCACACAAGCTTCGCAGCTTTGATCTCCTACAGCTGTTTCCACCCCTCCTCACTTACAGGAGGTTCTGTCAGAGCAGCCCCTGCTCTTTCCCAAGACTCTATTCCATACCCCAAGACACTCTGTTCTTCTGCCCCAGCCCACAAAACCAGCATTCAGCCCAAGCACACACAACCCCTAATGTTCCCTGTGTATGTCTTACCACCCGTAACAGACCTTCTACCCTTGAACAGCATCTGCCTTTAAGCCCAGCAGCAGCAGCAGCGCTGCAGCAGCTCTGCACCCCCTCACTCAGCGCAACGTGAGCAGTGGCTGCACAGACAGCGAACCCCAGCACTGCTGCTGAGCTCCAGACCCTCTCCCTTTGTCAGACCAAGCAGAGGCTCTGTCCTCATCCTAACAGCCTGTTTCCTCCAAAATCAGAGGAATACAACATTAATTTGTATTCCACAGTAAATTTGAACCAAGCCAGGCTAAAACAGTATTATGAAGGAGTGACAGAGGGAAAAAGAGGATACAACAGTATGTTTTAATGCAAAAGAAGCTACAGTGACATTTCAACTTTTGAAAAAAAGCCATCCTACGTTCATTATCCAAGACATTAGGTTATCTTATGACTACACTTAAAACAACTTAAAGCCCTTACTACGGAATATACAAACATACTGTGAACGTCCTAGCCTCAATCTTTTTCCTGCGTAAGAACAAATTCTCATCTTCACTCAATTCAAACCTTTGATCACTTTAATCTACACGTGGTTAAAATACCACAAAACCCAATTCAACTAATTGCTGGATCCCCAAAACACAACAACAAGAGAAGTCTTCCATTCAGTTACAGCTCATTCCAAGTTAAACACTTTCCTCAAACCGAGTTAAATAAAGTTATGACTAAAGCAACATACTACAAATACAGAGTAAAGCATTAGTCCCTTTTTCAGGGTCTTTGTGTAATATGAAAGCGCATTCTATATAACTGCCTTCTCAGTAAAACTGTGGAGGAGAACAAGGGAAAACGAGCCCTAACCTGAAGGAGTCAACTCTACATATGAGAAAGCAGTTATTCTACCAGCACGTGTGTACACATGTGAATTCCAGAAAGGTCTCCCCTATTTCTTCCAGAGCCTCTCTCTGCAACAGAGAGCGCAAACAACCTTTGTGTAAGGCAAAAATGTTTAACCCTGATGCTTTCACGCAAACAAACTCTACAACACATGCACCTCTACACATCCTCCAGAACATGACTCACAGCACATACCCCAACCAACTGTGCAGTAACTGAGTGGCTGACACCTCTCAGACATCCCAAAAGCACATAGACTGGAGCATTATTGTATAATTGCTCAGCAACTACTTATCACAAATATGCACTTACATAAAACTTCCCAAAGGTGTCACTTACTGTGCACACTTAATCTGTGTGTACACAATTGGAATTTCTGGTCATGCAGTAACCTTGTGAGTAACAGGATGCCTGTGCAGCAGCATCCACCCATCCAGGCTGCAGGCTCTGCAACTGAAGGATTTCTGCCCAGGCAAAATTTCCATGAAGAAATTGAAACCATGTCCAGGAAAAGCCAGGTGTATGTGTCTCAAACCTTGTCCAAGAATTATCACATTAATATGCTCACATACTCTTGAACATTCAGGGCTCAAGATTTCTGAGGGTTAAGATGCTGAATATTCTCAGTATAATTAAAGTAGAGTCCAATGTGGCAAGGAAACAAATTACACAGCAAAGTAGAACACAGTAACGCACAAAAAAAGTAACAACTACTGACAAGGTGAAAGCTGCCAAACACTTTTAACATGATTTGTTTCTACTACAGAATTGTCAGTAACTTAGTGAGCTTCCGTACATGTAAATCAAGATGCTCTTACTTCAAACCATTCCTTCCTTTCCCTCCTCTCAGAAAAAAAGTACACATACAAGACAGGAATACAGCAAGGAAACACAGCTTCCTAAACTAAAAAGATTAGTAATGACTGATCTACGGCCAAATGTTTAACATATTAATACATCAGAAGAAAATTCATCCAGCAAAAATAACTGGTCAGAGGAGTGCTACAACCTCACAATCAACAGCTCTATTTTAAGAGCCAAAACTTTTAGAAATTCTTAATAGCCTGGGCACAAAGCTCAAGCCACTGCGGAAGTCTGGTTATTGCTCCCACACATGCTAGTGGGCTGAGGTTGCTGACGCTCCTTGTTTCTTTGTGCCTTGACAGCTGTGTTGAACAAACTGACTCTGAGAACATATTCTTTCTAACTTGTCCTCCTTGCAAGCAACTCAGGATCAAAGCTTCATCACGCTCACAGATTGCTGCAAATTAACAACAACCTTGTGAGTCAAATATAATCCCATCACATTCATTTTATTCAAATCTCTCTCTAACAGTACTTCTACAGTTTATCTCTAGGGGCTGTGCAACCAAGTATGAGGGCTGTTTATTGGCACAAGTACTTCACTAGTAATTTGTAATGGAAAAAAGATTTAGTTCAGCCCATCTCTGAACCGTCTGAGGAAACTTACACATTCATGGCATTGATATGTAAGACCACAATGTATCTGCAGGCCACTATAGCAAAATTTATGCCTGATAAGCACTGAAAACTTTTAAATTCTTTTTGAGCATTACATAGTAAAATTATATACTGTCATAAGCAGAAAAAAGGGGTTTCTGTTGTTTACAGTTAGACAGATGGGTGGCACATCTGTGGGAAGCATCCACAGGAACAGGCAGAAAGCTGCATGAAAGCTGAGGAGACAACCAGAAAAACAGCTGGAAGCACAGCTCTAAAATACTGTAGAGTAATTGCTTTTTAGGCAGAGACTAGCTGGAATAAAGCCTTGCACTGTGAGCAAGGAAACTGCTTTCTATTCACTTTCTGCCATGCTCAGGAAAACAAAATATAGTGCATTATAAGCAAAACTAAATTACAGACTTACCAGTGCCTCATCTTAAAAAGAAACAACTTTCAGGATTCTAGTCCTAAAGATTGTATCAATAATGAAAAAAGCATTTTTGTTATCCCGGCAGCAAATAAAGTCATAATTACACAGCAGGAATAAGGTTACTGAGTAAGATACTACTCCAAACTGTGAGAGTGAGGAAAAAAAAAAAAGTAAAAATCACGCTTGAAAATAAAAGTAAGTAATTTTTTGATGTTTTTCTAACACGGTATGTTTACAGCTCCTAGCTATAGAAGTATCTGTTTATTGTTAATAACAGTAAGAGATTAAAAATAAACAGATAAGAGAATCTGCTAAAATACAAGCAAATATTTTATGTATTTTAAGGGATCAAATTATATTATAATAAAGGGCAACTCTCACATACCTCATGCAAACATCAATATTATTTAGTAATGAAACACACTGTCATGTTGCTCTTGGCATAAGGAGAGAGAAACCTGGCAAATGTCAAGAATAACTAATATAATTTAGGTTAGAAGGGGCTTCTGGGGGTCATCTAGCCCAATCCCCCGCTCAAAACTAATTTCATCAAAATTGCTACTTCAAAGCTGGAGCATTCCTGCCAGCTGTAGGTCTTCCCTAGCTAAGATTTATTTTGGAAGTGTCATACTGACTTTAAAAATCAGTGTAACTCACACTTTTTGTGCTAGCCCAAATCTCTATTGGTACCAATTATGGTATCATTTACTTGTCATTGCTGGTTTAACTTATTCTTGAAACTGCCTACATGGAAATTCTTCACCACCAACCCCTCCCCAATAATCTACTCCAGTATGTAACTATACTCACCATTACAAAAACTGTCCAGTATCTAACCTTCCTCTCCCATTCAATTTCAGTCCCTTATATCCTGTTATTCACTATGGCCACAAACAATAGATTGTCTTTTTTTTTTCCTTCTTTGGCAAGAAATTCTTGGCAAGACCTTTTAAAACACTTGAAAATTATACTCCTGACTCTCTTTTCTCACCTCTCCTTTAAGGTAAGGAATGTCAAGACACTGACCCTTCCCTTACAGGGTAGACTTTCTGGATCTTTTGTCACTTGTTGCTTCTTTGAACCCCATGTAATGGATGTATTTTCTTTCCAGTGCACCATCCCGAAGCAGACACAGCACAAAGCAAAGCAAAAAGAACATTTCCTGTGTGTTGCTGGAGCAGTAGACGTCACACTTATTTCCTTACACCTCTTTTTTGTTCAGCTTCTGTTGTTTTCTGCAATAATGTGAGGAGTCACATTTAGCATGACTGTCATTCCTACCCATCATGCCAACATCAAATTTCTTCCCAATTCTTCATGCGCACATTTGATTTTCTTCTTCTTTACTGCACCCCATGTTTTGACTGGGGCAGTTTCACCTACCTTCAAGCCACCATTCACCCCACTTCCTGACCCGGTCTCCAATTTGCCTAATCTATTTTAAACCTCAATCTCTTTGTCTACCTTTGTTGCTCCTCCCATCCTGGTGCTGTTTGAAATCCAGTAAGAACTCTCTGCCTCTAATCATCTAGATTTACTATGGAAAGTATCAACTCCTGTCAAAAAAAGACAGATCATTGCAAAGCCCCCTTTACTCACTTAAAAATGTTACAGTAAGGTATGAGCAGCTGTGTCAGATGCAACTGTCTTTCCTGGCTTGGCTAAATTACCTCCATGATAGTTTTGATAGTCTCTAGTTGTGAGCAGCAACCAGCATTTTGGAGCAGTTGTTACCAAAAATTGGTAAAAATAAAACTCCTTAACACCAATGTAGCACTAAGAAGCAGGCAGTCTTTATTTGGCTGGATGCACGACAGGATATCTCATGGAAGCACAGAAGACTCAGGCTGAAGAAGAAAAGCCACACTGAGCAAAAGGATGGGCTTTCCCCAACTCTAACACTAGGCTGTAATCAAGAGCAGTACCTCAAGATGTTGGCTGAGCCGGATCCCATTAAATACTCTGGTAGCAACCAAGTTTTATAATCCCATAAACTGATGAGCTAACCTAGCTAGTAGGTCACAAAAAATGCAAGGAACAAGGCAGTGCTGCAAAACCCCTTTGGTAGCAATCCTTTTCACTGCAGTTCTCCAAAAATCACTGGTGCCAGAGGAGATCTGCTGCAACAGCCATAAGACAGACACAAAGACGCTGCAGACCTAAACACTGTCCCACCTGAACAGCTGTACAGCTCTTCTGCTTTACTCATCTGGGGCAGGGTGTTCACTACATGTACAGGACTCTCAGTAACCACACCAAACCTACATTCCTGATGGGCTTTAATGAAATTCAACTATTTTTAATATCAGTAAGCTATAGGCCAATTTCTTGTTGAAAACAAGCCTAAAGTGTATTTTAGATAAAGAACAGAATAACATTCATGAGCTAGTGTTAAAATGAAAAAGGAAACTCTTACTTCCTTTATTTCAGCTCCTGGAAGATCCGCAACAGAATTTCCAAAGGAAACCAACATTTCCCTTCTGTTTAACAGAAATGAAAGAGCTCTCTCTTCTCCAAACTGGCATAAATTGTTATAAGCACTTTCCACTTTAGCATCCCAGCCTGTCCCTCCCCCTTCCCTTCCCCTGCCTTCACTCCTCCCAGTTTGTAGTCCCTTTAACTTCTTTGGTTGGTTGGTCTTAACTCACATTAGTGGGAAATGAGCGTCTAACTCTGAAAATCAGAACACGCAGTCAGAAGGCTGTAGCAGCATTTACATGCATAACAGCTTCTCTTAGGATCCGTGTAGAAACTAAGGTGGGTTATGGCTGCAAAATACTAACATGTAGCTCTCAGATTTCTCACCTTTTCCTAAAAAGAATATGCATAACCACTGCCAAGAGTGAAGATTTTTAGACAGATACTTAGATAGATATTTAGACAGACAGAACAAACAGATTCTGTCCTCCTTGTCTCGTTTCCTCTGTGGTTCTTCCTGTAGGACTTTTCTTCCTCCAAGGATAAATATTCCTGCTTCTTACTCCAAAATTAGCCACCACTGGCTGAGGCTTTTTGTTTTAGTCTCAGTTAGGTTTTGTTATCCTTGCTAAGTATTGATGTTTTTGAACACTTACGATTATTGTGGCTGAGAATCAGCATGGTAATTCTAATTTTGTGAAAACAGACAGAGGAGATAGAAGATGGCATTTCTACTATAAAGCCCAGGCCACTCTCTCCAAACGAGAGAAAAACGTCATGCTTAAAAGAAAACACACTCAGCCTTCATCACTTAAGCATGAGTGAATGTTTAGTGAACTAGGAAGCTAGATAAATATCTCAGAAGTTCTCCTGGAGGTCTTCACACGGGAATTTGTATTGGTGTACCAAAATAAGCCATCCCCATGCAGTGAGGAAATCCTGCAGTTATGACAACACCCTTGGATGAACTGAAAACCAGGAGTTTTTCAACTAATTCTTCATCATTAAAGAAGAATGGTGAAATAGACTAATGGTTTCAGGGTGCTACGAAAACAACATAGTTTAGCCAATCCTGAATTGCATCAGATTTTCACAATACATATTGCATACCTGTTCTCACCACTTCAAGTAGCCAAACATCCTCTGAAAGTGATGCAAGACAGCATCTTGTTGCACTGCCAGCAACTGTCTTTGACTGAGAATAAAAGTCACATACTTTAAATGAAAAAAATACTTGACTTTCATCCTACCATGCCTGACTAATTCTGTAAAGTTATTTACCTTCCTTCCCAATTTCCACAGCCACCAGGAAGTTTGTTGATCCAAGAAGGGGAGGTTCTTTAGCACTATGGAGCATAGCGCTCTTCCTGGAACATTACGTACTCAGACCAGCAGTCACATTAAAGAACAAAGCATCAAGACTACACACTTTAAATAGCATACAACCGCTTCGGTGTAATTTTTGTGACTGGTCTGATAGGTATGCAGTACTGCTCTGTACTGCTTAGATCTTCTTAAGAGCACTGCCTTTAGAGTAAAAAAACCCACCACGTTTCTAGAGCTCACAAATGAGGCGGTGAAGACCAGTGACCCTGAGCAGGTCAGCAATACCAGAAAACACAATTCAGTCAAAAGAGATGGTATTAAGCATAACATTATTCCTTGCGTAAAAGCTCAGTTTTAGGAGGAACTCAAGGACATCTTACACTGAACTGACTAACTGGGAATGTGAAGTGACTGCAGATCCTTTAAAAGTGTTTCTTCTGTGCACCACCGTAATCAGCATTTTTTAAGATTCCATTTCCAACATCTACTTCATTCATGCTAATCATAGCACATTTTTAACGCTAGAAAGTGGTCTTACAACTGATATGCAAGAATCCCCCAGGAGAGATCTTTCCCAGGTGCATTCAGGGTTTGTACTGCTTCCTTACAACACCAGTGTTTCTACACATTGCATGAAGTCCAGAAAGCCACAAAGATCTTGGACTAATTTTGAATACTCTCTCCAATGACCAAAGATATTTCAGTCCACCTTCTTCAAACACAGTTATATTAAAACCAAAACCATTTAATTGGTCATTTCATGCAAATAGCAATATCTGCCTTGTGAAATGTTACTCACATAATCAAACCTCTGGGTAAGATACAGCCATGTTCTTTCCAGCAATAGCACTTCAGAGTATTTCCTTCAGCTCCTGACAACTTCTCAGCTTATCTTAAAGTTTGTAAAGCATTGTTCTGCTGAGACAAACTTTTGTGCTTTAAAGTAGTACCAAAGTTTGTATCACTTAGAAGTGTCTAAATCCTATCCTGCATAGACTAAGACTACATATATTTACTAGAGGAAGATACGATCTACAAAAATATCGCATCATCCCAGTCTAATTGGTATTCTACAAATGATGCTGCATTTTAAGTGACAATTATCCAAGATCTTAGTTTCTAAATTAAAATTAATCACTTGAAAACTGATTGGGATTGTTAAAAAAAAGCATTATGCTTCTGCTTTAAAAAGGAGAATTTGTTTTAGTTATCATTGAGCAATTTGAGGGGTGTTGCTTTTCCTTTAAGAAAGCGTAAAATAGCATTTTCTTTCTAATTGTAGATTTAATTTGCTGTCCAAAGATTAACAAATACCTACAGGAACCTAAATGTAATATAAATGTAATGAACAACAAAATCTGATGATCAAAGAATGTCACACCCCATAGCCTTTCAGTGAATGGGAACAGCAAGCTATGTTTGCGTCTAACTTAGCCACTCAAAAATTCGTAATGAAAACATTATCAATGAATTAAAATACCATCCCACAAGGCTATAAAATTACATTGGACTGGAAAAATAACCTTAGCAAACATTTATCATCAGTTTCTGAAACTTTTCCATTGTGCATTGATTCAAAATGTGGTACTGAATTAACTGAAAACTGTTTTGATTTTGAATAACCTGTGAAAAAATTAAAAACAATGTTCTATGTATAAACTTCTCTTGAACATTATTTAGACTTTAGTTTCATAACAGTGATTTATGATTAATTAACACATTACTTATGTCGTTACACTGATTTTTATTTCACAAATTATCATCTTCATGCTCAACAGCAAGATCTCAAAGAAGGTAAATGCAGAACTTTCATACCAACGTTAAGAAAGTATTGATTCTAAGCATTCAGATGGAAAACAAAAGTATAAAAAAAATAGAGCAGTGTAACTAAAAAAAGCTTAAATTGTTGCAAAGTGCCATACATTGTATACTCTCCAAATAGAAGGTTTTTGTTAATTTAGCAGAGAGTTTTCTTTGTGTCATGCTTTACAAAAGAGAAAAAGAGTTGTATGTCATGTACCAGGTAAGAAAGAAAAAAAAATGAGAAAGAATGTCATAGATACCGATCTCTGCTGAAGTGAAAGCAAAACTCTTATGAGGTTCTTAAGCCAGAAATTAGTAAAAATGTAACTACTGAATTTGTTATTAGTCAAAATGAAGAAAGTACTACTTACAGTGCTATTCAGACACCCTTTTCTTGTCTGTCTTAGGCACATCTACGCTTTTGTTGTCCAATTAAAAAATCTATATATTACCATAACCTTGAGAACTTGACATTTTTCCTGCTGCTTGCATTCAGAAGAGTAGCCTACCAACCAACTGCTACAGCAGAGATCACACCACAAAGCATCTGCTTCTTCCGCAAGTGCCCAATGGAAAAAAAAAAAAAATCAGCACGCCACAGAACTCAACTGCTTCTTTTATACTTAAATAAGGGTTACAAGTTGGCCATGCTACAACAGACAGTATTCCTGGAAAACCTCAGCTTCCTTTAACTGGACCTGAGGCACACCTGAAAATATTTTCTGCAGAATAATCAGAACAAACAATCACCGAAGATGAAATTAGTTTTAAAATTACTTGATCTTTGAAGGACATAATCTACTATTTTTCAAGAGATCAGATGTTTATAAAATAAAAAAGCCAATCCTTTTCTCTTCTAGAAAACATTGCTGAACAAGTTTGTTTGTTTTACTGGAGGACAAAACCAAATCATCTTATTATCAAAAACAATCCCAACCCTTAGAAAAACTGAATTTTTTAGGGTTCACAGGGAGTGCAGCAAGATCAGAGATAGATGAACAGGTAAAAGTCTACTACACAAAACAGTCACTTAAGTATTTTATACAAAATTACTCATGTTATTTTAATAGATGCATTTCCTATTACCTAGTCAATTTGATCATATTATTTCACTTCTTATGGTACTTTGACAAAAAAGTTATTTTAAATTTTTTTCAAAGACAGCAAGAAAAGTCTTTCAACAGTGTTGATTGGCAGTTTGCCACTGCCATCAGTAAATCACCAGGGAAGACAGAAAGCAGCACCAAAAATAACATTCTCTAGTTAGGTCCATTGGCCATATGTTACTTGTGAAAAAAAAATAAATAAACCACCAACCAAAAACAAACATATGTTTCTCCAACAACCATAAACCAGGAAACAAAAAGTAATAAAATCAAACCACAACTCTTCAGCCTTGACCAACCATTTTCCTCCAAGAGCAACATTTGTTTTCATTCAGGTACTTTTTTTTTTTTTTTCCTTTTTAAATCAGGACCACTCGAAGTTAATTTTCCTGAACTTACCAGCAAGTGTTTATTTCTCACCAAGGCAGTACCTTCTGTAGCAGAGCTAGTCAACAAGCAATTTACATATTGCAAACATACAGCAGCAGCACACAGCCATATGAAGTTCAATTTGGTTTTGGACCTTTTTACTTACCTTTCCCATTTTGCCATGCAGTATACCAGGACAAACTGAGGAAAGTAGTGATAAATACTAACACGGTGGCCACAGTTCCATTTCGGAGCCTCATCTCATTTCAGCATCACACTTGTTTATGTTCTGTTAGTGATGAGGACCTGTCTGTTGGGCTTGCTGCAATGAACTCAGCTGAAGTACTCCAGCAGCAGCTGGACAACAGCGACACAAAATGTAGCTCTCATGTATCAGATGTATCATAAATCAATCCATTCCAAACTGTTGTATGCTTTCTTATAGTTCTCATCAATCCAACTTCTCTTTATTCTTCTAGTACTGTTTAAAGGAAACAAAATTTTAACAGGTTATGCCAAAAATACTTAGAAGAGTCCCCCAAGAACCAAAATACACTACACCCTCGTTGTTGTGTCTTACATGCACTTCCCTCTCACTGCCTCAGTCTTGGCTAAGAGAATAGAACTTGTTATTGTGTGCCTTTTCTAAGACTGTTTGCATCTGGGGGAGCTGTATTTCACAGGAATTTGGTCACTGAAGGACAAACATACCCATCACCAACACCACAATTTTATTCTCAACTCGAGGCAAGGTCATGTGTCACCTGGCAGGTGTCAAATTGATACAAGAGCTGCTTTCAGGATGCAGCAACTCAAGGCCCCACTCCTAAGACCTCACTTCAACAAAACCCCTCTGAAATCAGTGAGGCCTCATGTAACTGCAGAAGCAGAACTGCCCCCAGCAAGCTGAGAGACCAGAGCTTTGAACACCATGTACAAACCTACATCGCTCATCTTTCCTCTGCTCAGTGCAAGAGGACTGGATCCATCCACAACCATTTTTTTCCTATCTCAGCTGCAGCTAAAGCACAGACTACAGTCACACATTCAGAGACTGCTCAATCTATATCAACTGGCATCAACCCAGAAGCCCCCAAAAAGCCATGTTATGACTGTATCGCTCCTCTATCTCTACCACACAGGCACAAAGATAAAACATAAGTTACCTACAGTTCAGTTTTATCCCTGAGGAAGGTTCCATACCCTGGTATTAGAAAATCATCAACTGGCCAAACACAGCCATTATCTAATCACACTGTCCTAAGCAAGACAAAGAGAGCATAGGGCAATAAATAAACCAACTTTAAAAGAGAGGGGAGAGGCTTTCAAAGTATTAAATAATCCTTTACAGTAGTCAAACATTAGCAGTCAACATCCTTTCAAGGCACTTCCAGGTTTTTTCCCCCACTATAAACTATATCTGATACAAGTATGTTACTCAGCAATAGATAACTTGCTCTGCATTTTCCTTGGAAGCGATCTCTGTCACCTCCTTGCCTTGCTGCATTCAGCACAACAGGGGGAAAAAACACTTTTTCTTATTATGGTACCAAAAGATTCCAGTCAAATCTGAACTACTCTTCCTAAGCTTATATCACAGCACATATTACCTTTACCAAATGGCTCACAAAAGGAGGCATAACCAACAGGCATGGTTAACAAAAGAACGGAAGCAAACAATAAAGCTGCAGAACTACATGCTCTTGTGTTCAAATCTCCGTCGCAGCATCCAGGTTACAGGAAGTGTTTACCTTTGGACCACGGTTACCTCACCTATAATGCTAGTAACGTGCTCTGCTTTGAGGAATTTCACGCACAGATAGGTTTGCAGCTTTAAACATTAACTCAGAAAGCCTACAGTACCCATGAGCAAGGGAACAAACACAAGTACATGGGAAGCAGACAGAGTGGACGGTAAAATTCAGTGCGAAACAAAATAATGAAGTGGAATAGAAAGAACTGCAAAAGGCCTTATGATATGAGAAACCCGAGCTCAACACGATGAGAGATAAAGACAACTGAGACACCTATAGAGAGCTAACACAGACAGCACAGAATGCCAGGAAATATCATCAGTACCAGCATTCTGAATAGGAGATGGACATAATAAAAGCCAGAAGTGTGGGCAATAATAATTAGGTGATAAGATAAAAGTCTTGATGAACTTTAACAGCAAGAAGAGGCAAATATCCCAAGTCCCAAAGTTTTATGATGACTGTCTATGTGAATTTAGGAAGTTCATGTGATTCCCAAACTACCAGAATAAGCCACTAAGATATTGACACTAACAGTTTAACTCAGCTGAAGTGTCCCTGAAGCAAGGATGTCTAAACTCTTATCTACCTTCCCCATTATTTTAGCATCAGTCAGATCTCTCTGGAGCAGCTCAGGTGTGCACAAAGGACCAGGCTGCAAGCTAGAGGGATTATCCCAGTGGGGCAACCGACAGCTGGTCCAATGTGCTAACAAGAGAGGGCAACCAGGCGAGTAGAAATATCATCTGATAATGCAAGGATAGTGAACCATCTGCCTTGCCAGAAAATGTGGGCACAATTTTTACATTTGCTGCAACAAAATCAAGGTGTTGTGATCAGGGCCTCTCATTGTGCTATCTGAATCCTCAAAAACACAGTCAGAAAAAATACAGAAAGCAAAAAAGTAGCAACATGATTCAACCAGCAGTCAGTATGCACAAAATTGTGTCAAAACAATAATTATCCTGAGTTTGAGTTGGCTGGTTCTGCTTTCATCCTTCTCTTCGGGTGTTGTAACCACTCCTCTTAGCACAGGCACCAGCAGTTCAGCTACAGCTCAGCACTACTTAGATGATTATTCAAGCATTTCCCTATATCAAACTGCATACATCAAGGCCATGCATGAACCAGACACGTTCCAGCTTTTAAAAATGCATATAGCTAAACCAGCAGAAACACATGTGTAGATGCACATAAATTATTTAACTCCCAGGTGGTCACTTTAGGTTTGTTCAATAATTTACAACACAATCTAAACAAATTTAACTGAGGGGTAATAATCTAGTTTGAGATGACAGTATGATAGGGTATAACTAGACAGATAAAGTCTATGAAATTTGCCAGCGCCATTATGACCTGAACCTTTCCCACTGCAGACCGAAGGGAATGACCCGGCTGGATGCTGAAGGCCATGGGTGCTGAAGGTGCCGGCACCTCTCGGATGCTGAGCAGAATCCTACTGAATCACGTCTTAAATAAACCAATAAGTTTCTGCTTATATTCAGATACTCCCAAAATACATACAAAGCATATTCCCAACTGCAAACCATAAAAACTGATACACTCCAGTGCGCCTGCAAAGGCTCTTCACATAGTTGCTGAAGGGTTGGATGGTGCGGGAACGCAGCACGAAGCGTGCCAGACTTCCGAGAGGATGAGCCAGACCCCATCCTGCCGGGAGGGTGCGAAATCACCTACCGCGGTGGCAGTGCTGCACTGAAAAGGTTGCTCTTGAAGACACGGAAGAACGGCCCATGAGGAAACGGCAGCTAAAAGGCAAAGGCGGCAGGGACTTGCTAAACAGGGGCTTTTCCACCTTATTTCCACTGACACGCTCCAGCACAGCCCGCGGCGCGCAACCGGCCGCCGCCACTCGCCGCCCTGGCATCCCGCAGCCCTCAAAACCGGGGAAGAGGCACCGGCTGCCTCCGTGGAAACCGTCCCGAGCTAGTCAGGACCTTCCCCGGTGTCCCTCCGCCCCGGTAGCAGCTAACTCGTCGGGGAAGCGAAAAATCGGGGAGGGGGGGTTACCGGCACCGGGCGCCGCCAGCTCTGCCGGGCGGCAGAGGGCGAGAGCTGACGGGGACGGAGGGAGGCGGGGAGGGAGAGCGCCGGTCCGGGGAGCTGCGCGGCGCCCGGGGCATCGCGGCGAGGCTGCGGGGGAAAGAACAGACACAGGAAACTGCAAACTCTGCCGAACGCCTCTGCGATCCCAGCGCGCGGGGAGGAGGAAGGGTGGGAAGAGGGGTAGCCCCCAGGCACCCCGGCAAGAGAGGGAAAGGGCGCAGCGCCGCTGTGCCCCGGACCCCCGCGGGCACCCCCGAGCAGCGGGCGAAGGGAGAGGGCGGCAGCAAGTCCTGCGGAGGAGCGGCCGGCACTCCCCACACGGCCACGCAGGTGCACGGGAGCGCAGAGGGGAGCGGGCGGGCAGATGGCGGAGCAGGACGGCCCCCAGCCTCCCTCCGGTGACACCGCAGAGACCCGCGGGGAGGGGAAGCNCCGGTGACACCGCAGAGCCCCGCGGGGAGGGGAAGCGCCTCCGCCGCACTCCCGCTCCAGAGGGTGCGGAGAGCCGCCCGTCCCTGGAGCCCCCCCGGAGCCGAGCCGGCGGTCCGCAGGGGCGCGGAGCGCGCAGGGGCAGCGGGACGCGCTGACCGCCCCTGCCGTCCTCACCTGTGCGCGGCGCTCCGGCACGGNGCAGCCAATAGGCGCCGCCGCGGATGGCGCCACTGATTGGCTGGGCCGCCTGTCGCTCTCGCCGGCCGCGGCTATAAATGGCGCTGTCTCGCAAAACCTCCTTCAGCGGCTGCGGCTGGAGCCGCTGGCGGGGGGGGTGTTGCGGAGTGGCGCTTTCGGCAGTGTGTTCCCTTTTTTGGAGCCGCTTTTCGGGGTTTATGGTTTCCGGAGAGCCCCAGGAAATGCTTAGCTGTGCTAGCGCTTGGGTGCTCATTGCCCCCTTGTCAACTGCGGGAGGTGCACTTTGAACTTGGGTCAGGGCTGAGCCCCTGGCCTGCTACGTGGGTGTTTCTCCATCTGCGTGTCAGTGCCACACAAGCCACATGTGTCGGTGCCCCTGCTTGCTCACCACTTACAAGAAGTCACAGTCATGAATTTCACCGTTTGAGTTCATACCCTGCTAATAAACACCTCCCGGAGCTTGGATTGAGAGCTGTTGAAATTAAAGAGCAGCTTGTTGCTTCACGCCAGTAAAAGGAGCCCTCTGTGCTTTGTCCCGCTCTGGGCAGGGTGTTCTCGTGCAGTGGCGTGTGGGCCGCCCACGAGGTGGTTACACAGGTACAGCCGTGTGGGTATGAAAATGAGCTTGGTTTCCTCCAGAGGTACCTGCACTGCACAATCACTGAGAGAAAGTCAGTGGCAGCCTTACTCTATGGGTTCACTATTTAGGGTCATGATGTTGCTGTTCTGTAAGTAATCCCCTATCTTCAGTGGTTTGTTTCATGTGTTCCAGGAATTCCATGCATCTTTTAGGGTCTGAAAACTCCCATTCAAGTCAGATGGCACCCTTATCTTAGGGTAGGACCCTATCTACCTCACAAGAGCTCTGCTCTTGATGTGTAGTGCTAATGGGTTGGCGATGTTCAATCCTTTTCATAGACTTGATTTCTTCCCCTTCTCAGTTTATCTTGCCCCTACTTCAAAGTCCATAGTACATATTTTTAATCTCCACAGAATTATAGAATCATAGAATTGGTTGGGAGGGACTTTAAAGGTAATCTATGTCCAATACCCCTTGCCATGGGCAGGGATACCTCATCACTGGACCATGTTGTTCAAAGTCCCATCCAACCTGGTCTTGAACACTGCCAGGGCCGGAGCATCCACAACTTCTCTGGGCAGCCTGCAGAGTTTTATTCTCTGTTAAGTCTCTTCAGCTAGATATCGTGGGATAGTTCCCCACTAGAACTTCAGAAACTGTGGAAAAATCTTGCAAGCTATTCTGTCTAAAGAGTGACATTTAACAAGTTTCCATATGCTTTCATTTTCTTCTTACCAGTGCTTCAACACATTACAGTATTTTTACACATTTGGGTACCTGCACAGTAGCCCTCAGTGATTTTTCTGTCTTTCTCAAAGATTTCAAAGAGGGTCTGGTGGCAATTCAGGCAGATCGCAATAAAGAAGCTCAGGAGAAGTTTGCAAGGTCTTGGCACCCAGGCTGTTCTGTGATTTTACTCATTGAGTGTTGAGAATTTATTATGTAAATGTGTGCTTCAATCCTCCCTTTTACAAAGAAGTGGATTTTTTATTGGAAAAGATATTTAGCACAATAACTTTCAAATAAAAACTAGAGTGTGCACGTCCTCATGCACACAGACACATCTATGGCAGAATTTTCTGTAGAGATCCCAATGAGCTAAAAACATTAAAGGCACCATTGTTTGCATCTAATAGATTTGTGCTGCTTAGGGATATGAATTTTTGCATTTCTGTGCTGGAAAAAAAACCGGCAGAGACATTTTCACATAAAAGTCCTTTTGTCAGGAAGGCTTAGTCTGCTGAAGAAAAGGCCCTGTTACAGGATGAGTATAATGACAGTTATTTCACAAGGACTGTCTGAGCCTTCCTACTTTTTGTCCTTTCACTGATTGAACGTTTGCATTAGGAAGGTTTACCGACTGGAGCTTGACAGTATCCAATTAACTATTAACTTCTCCAAACAATAGAGTATGTGTAATGTAGTTGTTCCTCCGACATCTTCCCCTCTAGTTAGTTTCCTGAGTAAGAAGGCAAAGTTCAAAATGGGAAAAAAAATCAGCATTGCCCTCATATGACCTACTACAGCAATAATCAAATGCCTCTTGGCATATTCCACTGCTTGATGCATGGACAAAGTGCACAGTGAAAGAAATGCTGGAGCTGCCAGTGGAAAGGAGTTGGGACAGGCACACTAAAACATCTCTTACTACTGGTGAGGGTGGCAGCCCCCTTTTAGGCCTGAACAATATTTAATGCTGGCAAATTTCTGAATTTGTTCTTCCAGCTGAGTTATTCTTTTATCCTACAGCCACTGCTGTTCAGCTGGAGTATCCAGCTGAAATGGGAGATGATTAAGCAATCCCAAACTCCCAAAATTGTATTTAAATACAAATGTAAGGTACATACACTATAACAACCTTAACGGAGGAGACCTGAGGGGAGAAAATAAAATGTTAAAAGTACAGAAAGTTTAAATCCCTAGTGTTCCAGCTTTGGTTGCTGCAAAAAAAAAAAAATTACCAAGGAGCTTGCTATTCTATACCAGTAGGAAATAAGACAAGAGAGAAATAAATAATCGTATTTCAACAGAGGGAAGATTTCATGGGGAGAGATTTTTGCTAAGGTATTACCTAACTATCAGAGTAAAGAAAAAGTGGTAAAAGATGCTCCAGGCCTGCCATAATTTCGTATATACTGCAGTGGCTACACAGCTGGACAGCCAGCTTCTACAGAGCTGTGTGGTTGTTGCCATTCATCAGATCTGGAGCTTGTTTTATCCAAGCATTTTCCTGACTCCTTCAGAATCACAACACTGTTGTTTTTCTTGCATTTCGCTGTGCTCATGTTCTGGCTTTCCCAGACACAGGGAAAGATGCAAAAAAAGGTAGAGGTGCTTGGCAGTGGCAGCAAAAATCGTAATGGCTGTCTGGCTGAGAAATGGTCATCCGAAAATTGTCTGCGTCTCCCAACCAAGAATCGAGCCCTCTCTTAGAGACAGGATTTATTCCCAACCTGCCACTTAACCTTGTTTTTTAACAGAGCAAATTCCTCTCAGTGCTTCTACCTCTGTTTCACCTCAGTTTTTCTTTTTTCAACTGTAAACCTTTCATGACCAAATCTTTTTTGCTTTATGTTAGCTGAGCACCTTGCTCAGAGAAGCTGTATTTCTGCTGGGCTTTTTCTACACTCCCATATCAACAATGAACAAAGAGGGCCACAAATACATCCAGTGTGTATCTTGGAAGGACTGGCCATGGCTGCCCACTGCCCCTGCAACTGGTCTGGGCTGCAGGCTGGCTTCTGCTCAAGGCCACGTGCCATCCCTACAGTACATGGATGGGGGAAGGAAAAGCCAACTTCCCTTCAACCACCTTCTTAAACCCGGTGTGATGAGGAGCTGGGCTTCGAGTCATGGCACAGCACAGGGAGGATTTGAGGCCCTAACCTGGCACCATGGCAGGGCAACAGGAGGCCAGGCTCATGGGAAGGGAAGAGAGGAAGAAGGGGAGCTTTCCCATCCCCTTCCTATGACTAGGCTAAATGGTGTATGCATGACAATACAGAAGGTTTTCCCATCTCACAGACAGATTTCATGCTCGTGCAAATTCAGATCTCATTCCAGTTTTGTAGATATAAACTGAAACGAATGCCTCAGTTGCTGAGCTAGTTTGCAAAATACAGTTTTTGGTTTGTAGTATTGTAAGCTTCTTTTATACACAAAGCTGCTATAGGGTTCATGGCTTGTGTAGCACCTATTGTAGTGCTAATACTCAATAAGTAAAGGGATGTAGAAAATCATATTGAAATACAATTATATACAAATGCTTAGTAGCCATGAAATGCCACATTTAGGTAATCTTTATTCTGTCTTTTCTGTAGCAACATTATTTCATAATCTTCTGTGTTGTGATGCCACATCTCTGTACAGAGCTGCTTCACTCAGAAATCAGGTGTGATCCTTTCCAGTAGGTAACTTGTTGTTCCACTTTAACAAGATAAAAACTGAGGTATGAAAGAGAGCAAATAATCTGTCCGAGAAGTGTATTGGGAAGGTAGGACCAGAGCTTGGTCTCCAAACTTACAGAATCATAGAATCATTTAGGTTGAAAAAGATCTTTAAATCATTGAGTCTGTGGTTTTTTACCCTCACCCCCACATCACTGTCATTTCCCTCTCTGTGGAGATTCTGTCTGAGCTGCAAATGCATCTGCCATATGCTCAAAGGTGATGAACATTTACATTTATTCTTCTCCTTCTGAAGGCAGAGGCTTTTAAACGCATTTGTACTGTTACATAAACATGAACCTGGAAACTGTGAAGTTCATATTGTGCCAATACTGCTGATGGCAGCTGAGGTCCAGTGTCTGGGTAAAGAGCAGTCAGATACACCTATATTGAAGAGTTAGTCCAAGTGAAAGGAAATCACATTAAGAATTAAGAATTTTGATTGCCAACTCATTTTTCAGTTGCCTGCTTCATGGTACCGCTCTCCTATAATTAAAGGAAAAATTTTCAGGGAAATTTTGATAAATAGATTTCACACACTGGACATCTTCATTTGGACATCTTCATTGTAAGCAAAACACATTGTGAAGGTGTCTCCTTTAACTTACCTCAGGGTAACTTGGTGGATGATCCACTGACGGCCGGGAAGCTGAAGTTAAAGGCAAGTCTGAATTAGGTCCTCAGCAAGTGTGGGTTTCTGAAGCTCTTCTTCTTCTAAAGGTCTGTTTCACTGTTTACTAGATAAACTGAATATAGGTCCAGACAGCACGGCAAAAGAATCCAAGGCAACTTGCACAGGCAAAAATAAGATAGTTTAGAAGGGTCTGTCAAAATCCAGCACATTGTCTCACTGACAGATGAGCTTTGAAAGAGAGATTCTGTGTCTCCTGTATAACTCTTAATTATTTTGTGCAGCATTGTTATGAACTATAAAGATTTTCTAGCTCCACTCACTGCAAATGCCCAAATACCTACTTGAATAATGCACAGTTAAGGCTCTAGCATATTTTCCAAAGATGTGAAGATTTGTAAAGCTTGATCTAAAATTTGCAAAAACAATGACAATCTAAACAACTGACTGCAAAGGGACACAAACTAAAACTTTATACTCCAGACTTCTGGCACAGGCTCCCCTGCCAAAGAGTGGGCTGGTTGCACATTAGTCTTTGAATCACTTTCTTTGTCTCACCTCTCTTCTTGTCTAACCCAGCCTGCCTCTTCATCACCGATCCTTCTTCCCACAGGAAGGTGGGGTTATTCAAGACATGGTTCAATCCACTTTGTTAGAACCAAATATTAGAGTCAAAACCAGGCACCAGGCTATTGGCTAAAATCTAACTCTGGGGCAAGTAGCTCCCTCCTACTCTTGCCCTGTCACCCAGGAGGTGTCTGGAGAGTGGATGTCTTTTCTTTGCACTGCTGACAGAGTGGCAGATCTGGACATCTCTTGCAGACCAAACTGGAATAAAACATTTGCTTCCACATCCCTTCGCTTTGTGTTCTGTTTCTGATGGGGGTCAATAGCCTGCAAGAAGCCTTATTATGATGAGAGCTCTACAAATGGAGGAGCAAGGGAAAGCTTCCTGTGCTTCTTCATGCTGACCTGACCTCTTTCTTTATAGAGAGGGAGCACTAGAATGAAAACTTTCTAGAGACAGCACAGGGCAGGGAATGAAGATTCCCTCTCACAGCAAAAGATCAGCTGGGTGGTGGGTAGCAACAAGTTAATAACGGAATGTTTTCAAGGATGGAGCAGGCTGCATGTCCATGAATGACTCTAGCTATATGACTATGTGCATTCATGCCTAGTGACCTAATTCCCAGCCCAAAATGTGTATGTGGAACCTGATGCTGGAGATGATGGTTGGGTGAAGGTTTGCGCTAACCACAGTGATCACCTGGGGCCCACCAGCACCTGAGTCAGTATCACCTCAAGGGGCAAAGCAGCAGAGGGGCAAGACACCTCTTGTGCCTTCCTTACACACCTGCTGCTCCGCTCCTGTGTCACTCTTCTGTCTTCCCCAACTGCTTTGCTTTCATAATGCTGTGCCAATATTGTGAAGAACAGGCAGAAGTGGTTGATGCCATTTAAACTGGTATGAGTGGAAGAAGAAGAGACGGATTCATGAGCACCTTGACAAAGCATGACCCTGAAGCTTGCACTCTTCTAATCATGTCCAGCCCCATCCCATCAGATACGGGTAAGAAGTTCAAATCCAGTTCATCCCTAATGGTTGGTAAGGGGTTTTTGGTCTCCCCATCAATCTGCCTGCTCTAAATTTCACCCTGAACAGTGTATTCACTGTGCAAGTCATTCCACACCACAGCAGGGCCATGGACCAGCAGGCTCAAATCCAGCCTGGAGAGGATGAGGTCTGTTGCTTGAACCTGAGGTTTATGCCCAACTAATTCTGTCAGCAGGTGATTTGGGGTGGGGGGAGAAGGAGTAAGAGAACTTATACCTTTAGAAACCCTTGTTCAACCTATAGTACATATCATTAACATTAACTTCTGTTCCTCCAAGACACATCAAGTGTCAAGATAATCACTGTGAGCCTGTGAACTGCAGCACTGAAAATAATTATCAAAGCCACTCTCCATTTAAACCAGAAGAGCTGTTGCTCTGCTGTAATGAAAAGATCTCATGCTTTGCCCTATCACAGCAGGGATCCAGGCTGTATTAAGTCATTCTTACTGGCCTTAAAGGCTTTAGTGATGTTTCTTTCATTTGAGCGTTATCTTTCTGCCAATTTAGAATCCCATCTCCTCCCCATAAAGCAAACCTGTAGTTATCCAAGCAGGAGTGGAGGATGGTAGGGAGCAAGGAAAACACAGATAGCACAGGAGCATTCTTCGTGGCATTTAGAAATAATGAGTGCAATTTCCCAGGTCTTAGGACTTTTTAGACCATGATTTTAGGAAAAGAAGAAGTGAACCTCAGTCAGACAGGAGCTCTAACCATATAGCTGTAATGCCATGTAAGTAGCAACAAGCTAGGTGCTGCTGCAGCTCCAACAGGCAACAAGAATTATAGTAATAACGTAAGAGCTTTGGGACTATGAGGCAGCTCCCTCCCCCAGGAAGGACACTGAGGACATAAATTTTTTAATGAAGCAGTGTATTCCCTTTCTTCACTGATTTAAAAGAAGCTTTAGATTCCCATCTCCACTTGCAAAGTAGGTGTTCAGCCTCCTCTCAATTGCATGCAGATTACTCTCCTGGCACACAAAGGGAAACCAGCAGTTTAAGAACAATGTGTTGATACTGTATTTTATTCCCAAAAAGTACTTTTCATAATGACAGCTCCTAGTGTGATCCCACGTGCTGTGTAGCCACATGGGCAAACACTAATTCCACCCACCAAATGTGCAGGTAATGAGAGTGAATGGGACAGGGGTCAGGAGCAGACTCCAATCAAAGCTGTTGAGTACCACTGGCAGATGGAGCACACTGAGCAATTAATAAATCCTTTCTGAGGTTGGTACCATGTTGGTGATGACGAGTTTGATAACTGCAACAGCTGTACCACTGGCATATTGCATGTCATGCATAATACTGCTGTTATCCCTATCCTGAGAGAAACAGAGCTGTAACAAATGACAAGACTGACACATGCAGAGTCCTTTGGTTTTTAAGGTGATTACAGGCAACAGAGTTAGGGCACATGTGTAGCAACATGTTCCAAGGATGACTCCTGTTACTGGATAATTAAACTTTAAAACCATCAAGGACTGGGCGTTGTCCCTGACTGCCAGAGCTGAAGCGGGGGAAATGGAAGGACAAAACAGAGGGCTTCACATTGGGCACAGGTGAAGTGGACTTGTCTGGAAAGCAGTGGCTTTCCTCCCTGTCTCTCCCATGCTGCAGGCTGTGTCTCCTCTTCCCACTGCATTTGGGTGAGGTTGCCAAGTGCAAGGGTGTGAGCCCAGGGCTGGCCTTGCTTCCCAGGTAGCACAGCTGAGATGGTATGTGGTCCGTGGGGGAAACACATCTGACTTTCTTCTCGCAGAGCGTGGCTGCAGCCTGGCTCTCAGTCTTACCATTGTGCCCATCCTGTTTCATTAGAACCTGTTTATATTTTTAATACTGTATCTGCTGCTAATTACAGCCCAGCAATACTAACTCAGTGTGCAAACAAGGCCATCATCCAAATACTGTTTTGCATAACCAGAATGTTGGGGTTGCAAACATTTGCATACTGTTTAATTATTTAGTCAGAACATAAAATTTGTCTTCGTCTCACAAGCATTTTTGTGAAATGTCTCAATAATTAAACACCACTATGTTTATTAACAGTAGGGAAGATTCATGAAATGTATTAGTCAGAAAAAAGCAAGTAGCTGCATCTACAGTAATCAAAATACGCTGTTCCAAAGTAGGTCCCCAAGCATGGCAAACACCAGCATGAACTCCTATGTGCAACCAAGCAGAAGACAATTAAAAGCATAACAGTTCAGCCGCTGTAACTTGGAGGGGTCAGGGAGCCAGAATTCAATGGCTTAATTCACTCTTTAATCAATATATAACATTTTGAGAAGACTGGTTCAATTATATTGAGCCAGCTGAAGTGAGCCTTTTGTCTATGAAAGGTAAAATTTGAGGTCAGCTGGAGGCCCACACATGGTGCTGCAGCCTGGGAAAGGTGTCTGCAGGCTCCTGCTCCGACATGCTGCCCATTGGAAGGCGCCTGGGCCCGCGCACCAGGTGACAGGCCCACATTTGTCCCACCCCAGTGGGACCTGGGACAAGGGGTGGTTCTTCATAAGGTTCCTCTAGGCAGTTGCCTAACAGGCTGGAAAAAAGCAAAAGAGGATCTAGTAAAGTAGCCAGAGGGACATAATAAAAACATCTGCCTTGATGGCATAAGAAAAGGGGTCCCTCTGCAGCATTTCTGCACCATTGCTTGCTGATAGGGAAGAGTGACCAGTTTTGATCTCAGTTATTTTGGTGTGTAAATACAAAAATTCCCCTAAAATGAATCGTCAGAGTTGGGGCTAAAGTTCACAAATGTGTTGGGATATCCCAGCACCAGGCAAGACCCAGAGGTTCTTTCAAGCAAGTAAAATTTGCAGGCTGCAGTGGAAGAGACAGACCCTGGCTGTCACCTACTGGACTTCAATTTGATCAAAATAGTTTCTTTTGCCCAAGTATAAAAGCTCCAAATTGTAATAAGCTGTTTGAAAGGAAGGCAGAATTCAGGACCAGAAATTGTTTCTCAATTAAAGGCACAATTGCCCACTAAGTTAGGAGGAAGTATGCCTTATGTCCTAGGAACAAGCATGCACCTCTAAAATCAAATATTTTTATAATTTGAAATGATGAGCTTGCATATAAGAGAAGCATAAAATTAAAAGGTTATTTTATTTTATTTGGGCAAGATTGAGGTTTTTATCCTCTGTTTTAAATTTGACTTTATACTTCAGTTGTATTTCGGTAACGTTATGCAAGAAATTAAGCTTGTATTCTTTGCCCTCTCTGAAACTCATCTGTTACTTGCTAACAAGAGCTCTACGTTACTCAAACCGATTTCTGAGACATGCATATAGTTAGGAGGCTCCCTTTTTGTCCATCAATTACATAAAAGCAGCCAAGGAAACTCTTCTCCTCCAATACCCCTGGTGTAACTTTCAGGGCTCAGTCTGAGCATTACTGTTTTGTGGCATGGGGCCTGGGGTCCTGTCACCCAGGGCGTGGTGAGGGGATGGCTTACTTTGGTGGGTGAAACTGGGGAGGTGTTTGTGCAGAAGGATAAAGCAATCAGGGAAACCAGCACAAGTCTACCTGCTGGAATAACCACCCTCTGCTTTCCCTGCGTGAAAACCTGGGCCCACATAAACAGGCTCTGACAGCAAATGCTGTGTTTTTCCTAAGCCAAAGCAAAACCCTCCTTCCCATCCTGCTTTTGGGAAGTAGGTCACAAATCAAAATCTGCCTCCCCAATCTCTTGCCCACAACCACAAGATAAGATAAGATATATTCCCACATTAATCGGGGAAGTTGGGGCGTGAAAAGGCAATTCAAAGGCTCCCTGGTGAGCAGCTGACAGCACCATCCACCATCAAAAGTGCCTCACAGCCCGCTGCCCCATGCCTTGCACTCTGCTGGTGGACCAAGCTCAGTAGCTGGATCTGATGCTGCAGAAACACAGGCACCCTTGGGTGGCAGGCAGCTCACTCTGGGCTGCTTCAGCACACATAGAAAACAATCAGAAAATCACAGAGGAGGAAGCAGCAAGGAAACTGGGCAGTCAGAATTCCCAGCTGAGGTGGAAATGTTCCCTCTGTTATCTCTAGCTCAAACTTCTTTACTTTGTATTGCTCTTCTTCCTTCCAAGATTGTAGCACCACCGTAGCCAGGCTGTGCCCACCACATTGCCATGCTGCACAAAAGCACAGGCAGCACATCAAGTGTTGAAGCACATCCTGTGAGCACTGGAGCTGGATTTACTGAAGGAGCTTTGCAGTGCCACAGGGTTGGGGGCCAGGGAGTGACTGGTGCCATGACTTGTCTTACTTGGGACTCTCATTGTTGTGGTTCAACATAAAGGCATAAACCAATCTACAGGCCTCATTAAGCAAAAAGCAATCTTTCTGTGTACTTGAGGTGAGTGCTGCAGGAAGAGGCAAAGGAGTTAAAAGAAGGCAAGTCTTGTTTCAAGGAGTGGCTAGATGGGGAAGATGATGTCTGTTTTGCCTGGACAGGCTCAGGACCTTATTCTGCTGCCTTGTCTGCAGGCAGCCTGCCCATCAAAATTATCTCCGGTGCTGAGTGCAGAGAGGATGAGCCAACAGCTTATTAAATAGGAGTCTCTGTTATTTCTGCTGAGAAAGGTGGCTTTTATTTTCCTGAAGGGTTATTAACTGAATTCTTCTCTTGTCATAACTCTGGTTGTTTTCCTCTGCTTTTTCCAGACAGTTCTTCTTGGTTTTTCAACGTAGGCAATGACTTGGAGGGATTTACTGGTCATCTTGTTAAATTTGGGGCAGGAGGAATAAAAATAATATGGAAATAGGATTTCTTTGGGAGACAGAATCACCAGAGCCTGACTTTGGGACAAACTTTGCTCTGCAGTTCAACAACTGCCCATTTCTGTTAGAGTGTTGAAATATTCACAGCACCTTGGACTGCCACATGCACAAGCAGTCCCGTGACTGGAGCTGGACCCCAGAGATGTGTAAATAATGTTGGCCTCACCTCAGCGAGGTCTGGTACCAGCTGCTGGCTGGGGAGGGCAGCACAGATCCTTGTGGGCAATAGGAGGGTTTTGCCAAATTCCTCTGCCTCCTCACCAGCTCTGATGGGGCCATGGTTTTCCGCTGCTTGGCCCAAGAGCAGCATGGATGGCCTGTCTGCCTTGTTGTCCCAGAGCTGCCAGCACGGGTGACAAGTGACAGTGTAAAAACCACGTGCCGGTAATTGTTGCAGGACCCATTGGTGCAAAGTGTCATTTTTCAGTAGACAGGGAACAGAGAATTCTTTCTTTTTCCTTTTTTTAATTAGAGGTTTCTCAGGAAGAGCTGACTCTCAAAGGCAGGGTAATAATTTCCATGTCAATTCTAAACTTGAGAAATCAAGCCATATTTGGGAAAAAATGGGGACTACTTGTTACAATGAGTTAGGATACCACAATACTTGGCTCGGCAACCTTGAATAGGTTTCAGTGGAATTACGAACCTGCAAAATACACCACTTCATACGTATTTGCATAAGTAAATGAACAAAGCAAAAATAAATCAACAATGAAAGTATTCAATGTGATGGTGTGTGAGACGGAAGGAAGGAAAATTGTCCTCAATTGCTTTGTCCACTTTGCTTCAGTAATATCTTATATGCTCCTAGCTGCATTCCTAACAATTCTTAAGAGAGAGATTTGGGATCCTGGAGAGGGAGATAGCTCAGCATTTCCCAGAATGATCTCCATTTAAGCTGCCTTAAGTGAGCTAGAGTGGTTTTCTTCTGGGAATACAGCCAGTGTACATAGAGAGTTAGAATCTGCAGCAAAGGTGCTGCAAGATGCTGCAAAGGCAGAAGATCTGAATGGTCTGTGAATACATGTCCCATCAGTCCCCACCTTCAAAGTGAAACATGATACAGAGAATTATCTGGGAGTAATAATCCTTAAAAAAATCTATATGTGGTTTTTATTTTGTTAAGTCAGACAGTAAAAGATCCCATGCTATAAAAACTCAGTGGTTTCTGTCACTCGTTGAGCACCTTGGCAAACACTGGGAGTATGTGAGCCTGAGTGAGAGCTGTGCCCCACTGCAGCTGAAATGTCTTCTAAAAGAGTTAATCTCCTTGCAGCCCCCTTGTGCAGGATCACACAGGGTTACACTCCCCCCTGGGGTTTTACAGACACACAGCACTGCCCCGTGTTCACACTGGGGTCTGGGGTTTTTTTGACTCTGTAACAGTACAAAAGTTATCTTCTAACCACAAACACGAAATCCTGTAATTAAACCTTTGTTACCCACAGCAGAGGGCTCATCATGTATACAAAGCAAACATTTTGGCAAGTTTATTGTGCTCCTTGAGACTAAGAGGGAATTAATAGCATTGCAAAATTACAGCAAGCTGCTTGCTATGCATCTGCTGGATATTTTCACTTGCAAGAAGATCTTATGTTCCTCTTCATCTTGAAAAAAATGAAACAGTTTTTACTGTCAAAGGCAGCACAGTGCAAAACACCATATCAAAGTAAAGACTAAGGGGATATTTTGGCCTTAAATAATTGCACTTCACTGTCCATTTAAAATCATTTAGTTGCAATTTTTTAACATAAAATTACTAAACATTGGGAGGTAGCTGATTAGGGTAATCCTAATAGTAAACTGCATAAATCATCAAATTTAGGGGTTTTGCGCTCAAGGACACCTGATAGACGATTTCATTTGCATTATATGAGGCCTTTCACTGCTGGGAAGGCACCTTGCTCATCAAACAGAAAGCCAAAGATGTCTCATGCAGCACTTCTGGGAGAGGAAACTTCTATTTTTCAAGTCCATTTTGTTGTTGTTCTTTGACTGTAATTCCAACTCTTGTTAGTTTATGTGCATGAGTCATAAACAAAAGGTGAATTTTTACATTTTAATTCCCTGTTAGATGTTATATTCCAACAGTATACATTGCAGCTGCTTGAGCAAAATGGATCGGCCCAAGTTAGTTATATTGCCTCTCAGCTGGAAAAGTATGATGATGTCCTCAGGAAAGCTGATCAGATCTGAAAGGCTTTTCTGGTGGCATCAAGTGTGAAACATAACTCACTGTTCATACAGAGGAGAGAACTGTATTTTTATTTGCATCTTTCTATTTCCACAAATGAGCCATTTCACCAAAGAAAAATACACAACTTCTAAAACTATTTTCTGCCTACCTGTTGCAGGACACCTATAGCAAGTCCTACTTGCATGACCCTTTGTCTTAGAAATCTGGATACAGAAAAACACTGTGAGAAAATAAAAATTTCCCTGGCTGTCATATCAGAGGTTCAAGCAGCCGGGTGGCTTCTCTTGCACAAAAGCCAGGGCCATTGCAGTGGTGGGAGAATATGAAGAAGACCACTGATTCTGCCTCCCAAAGACTTCCACAGGCTCCCAAACCAAAGCCCTAGCTCTTGTGTTGAGCAGCACTTAAGGAATTTTTTTTTCCACTGGTTTGTTGTTTGGAGCCAACAAAACCTTTGGTGTCTACAACCTCCTGTGGCTATCAGTTCCAGTGTAGTTATACACTGTGTGAAAAGAAGCACATAATATTAGTGATTCTCTGAAGCATATTTTGAGACACTTGAATTGGTCCATAATTATAGCAGAATTGGTCAAGATCCTGAATTTGTTTCAGGTAGGCCTCAGCAGCCTTCAAGGGCTGTAGTCTTGCCCTTGAAGTCGGATGAAGGTTGCTCACAGGCTCATAGGAATCCACAACACTGGCTGTCACCACGCACAGCAGTCATTGTCACCCACTTGGCACTGGGACCCTAAAAGTGAGTGGAACCACTGGAAACCCAAAGGCGGCAATACCTGGATCATGTCACAGTCTGTGGCAAAAGAGAGGCTGATGTGCAGCCCATGCTTCCCGCCTCGGCATGCTCCCAAATCCAGGTCCGAAATGCCACATAGGGAGGAGGCCTGTGCCCAGTGAAAAGCCAGTCGCTCCCTCACCTCCTCTCCTTGCCGTGTCTGCAAGGGGGTTGGACACAGGGCTTGTTCCCCTTGAGATGGTGCAGGTCCTGCCACGATACCCCCACCTTTCATCTCCATTCTTCCTGAGCACCTTTCTATGAAAACAGGAGGTAGTCCAAGAGATTTTGTACTCTTCCCTATACAGCTGCACAGATCATGCTGCAGGAATTCAGTCATGATTCAACACAGTTTTAATTGTTTTAAACAGGGAGGGAATTGTAAGAAGACGGAACGTACCTTTAACTACATTTCCTGAAAACCTTTTCATGGGGTGGCAATAAGTAGAGGGTACAAATTTGGTCCTTTTTTATATAATATATTCCTTTAATAGAGAAACTGGGTTTTTTTTCAAGACTGCCACAAAAGGTAATAGCATATCATAACATTACACTTTATGCTAATTAGTTATTTATTTCAGAAAGGGTGTTTTGGAAAGAGAAGGAGTTAAGGTGCTTTTTATTGTACCTGAAAATGGACCTATTTCTTCTGTAGCTTCTAGAATATGAATACCAAGAAAGAAAAAATATTACTTGAGATTAAGGATTGCGCATGCTTGCTTATGGGGGAGAAGTGTGAAAGTTTTTTGCACAACCAACATTTGGGCAGTTGAGCCCAAGGTTGCATGTCCTGTAATTAAGTTACTATTTCTGGTGTGGATCTGTTTGGCAGAGAGCTGTCTTGCCACTTCTGATTTCAGCGGGTATCTCACACTGCCTTTTGCCATCTGCAGGAAAGAGAAAACCCTGGGACAGCTGGCAGAACCCTGTTTGGGTCGGGACTACTGACAGCTCTGTGATGGGCTGCAGCAGGTCTGTGCACAGCCCCATCCAGGCCCCCAGCAGCCATGCAGGCTGGTCCCGACAGGGATGCAGGCTGACTGACTCTGTCCTAAGGCTCTGACAAACACAAAACTAGTTTTTCCTCCTCCTATTTTTAACAGTGAAAGACAACCTGACTGAAAAGCTTTAACAGTGTCTTGGATATTCACGTGCCAAACTCCCTATTTCTTTATTCATTACCAAATGCAGTTGTCATTACTGAGAGGTCTCGGGTTTTCCTTCCCACATCTGTAGAGAAGACAAGATTTCAAAATTGAAAACGCAGGTGCTAGAAAATCCTATGTTTCCTAAAGTCTCCCCACATTTTTCCAAAGAGAACGTAACGTGACAAGAAAAACAAAACCACTAATATAAACATATACAAACCTAGGGATTGCAGTGCTAAGGTAGTACTTCACCCATGAATACACAAAACAAAACGCTTGTCTTAGCAGTGGGACATCACAGGGTTTGTCCTTTGCTTCTGTAACTCATAGGGAGGTCTTGAAATATGTTCAGAGTAGTTTCAGTCAATCAGCAGCAGATGATTTATCTTGTCAATCTTGTTAAACAAGCGAAGGTGAAGAGCCTAGGAGACTTCATGAGTGGGAGTCACAAACTGGTGGGGGAGACTCAGACCAATGAGCATGAGGATGTTACATAAAGGTAGTCAAGTACAGATGTGCTATCTGTATGTTACTGGTTTTTAATGAGAAGAATTAAGATTATGTGGGGGATGATATGTGAAGCTGATGCCGTGATGAAATTCACAGTTTTCCCCAGCATTTCAGTTTGAACTTTAGCTCCAGGATTTTCAGTTCTTAATTTTTAATTAAATTCATATTGACCGTTGTTATTAACACCATCCTCCTAACTGGGCATGCAGTTTCACATAAAGGAAAGCCAGCTGCAGCCAGATGAGTTCAGGTAGGAAAGCAACTGTGAATTCATTGATGAGCTTCCAACTGCAGTTCAGTCTCCTTACTGCTCGCCTGCTTGAAAACACTGTGCAACCACAGTTGCTCACAGAAAGAACTGAGGAATTTTTTTTCATGGTCACACATAAATGTGCATATTTGTGCCTCCTGAAATGCAGCCTAACCCTAGAAACTGTACCACCGGCTCAGCTAGGCAATCATGCAGCTCAAGCAACACATTTTAATGGAGTACTCACTAGCTTCTATTCAAGAATACCTCAGTGGGCCTAACAGTTAGCTTTGGTAGAAAGTGTGTCACATGATTCCAGTGAAACATGTCAACAGAATCAGGATGTTAGTGCACGATTTATAAATGTAAACAGAGAAAACGGTAACAAATAGAATTTTCTAGCAACGACAGGAGTTCAGCAAAGTTTAGCAAAGATCCTGTTTGGATGCAAATATCAGTAAAAGCAGAAAATGCAGGAAATATGTAAGGCAAAAGTTTTATTTTCCAAAGTGTAAGTATGTCCTTAGCATCATTTAAGTAATCCATTGTCATTGCAATTCTGATTGCTACAAAATTGAAGGTAAACTTTTTGACTGCACCTATTGCACACTTTCTCCACAGCTGTATAATAAAACCCTTCTGTATCAAAAGATTCTTCACTGTGATTAGCTGGTCTGTAGGAGTTCAGTTAAGCAGTTGACTTAATTATGGAAGATGCTACTCGTTTGCATCATTCTATTTTATAATCTCAATCCAAGCTTGAGATTTCTTTTTGGCCAGCTCCATCCATGATGGCTGATCTGGAGCAGCATTACTGGCTTTCTTCAAGTGGCTTATTTCCTCCTTATCCACCAGTGCAGGTGATGGAGCTACTGTGAATAAAACACATGGACATTTTACACTTATTTGCTGTGCGACTAAACACCCTCTTTTATTAAATACTTCCCATGCCTCTCCCTGTGGTAGAAAATCTTTACATTTCACATGGAAGCTTCTTCTGCAATAAGTTATTGAGGAAATTACCATTCTTTGCTCTAAATAATACAGTTTTTTCATCGCTAATATCTTTTGATCCCTAAATTTAGCAAAACTCAACATGATGACCTGGATTCCTTGCTGTGCCCTATGTTAACACCCAGGCCAAAGAAAAGAGAGTCTTTTCATTAGCTAAAGTATTCACTTGTGAATTCCTCCTTTACTCAGCCCCCAACTCACAGGAATTTTATTACTTCAAGACTTCTGCCCTTCTTTGAAATTTTAATTTACCAAAGAGATTTACAACAAACTCATTGTGGGAGGACTGATGGTCAGTTTGTGATCACATCATTCCAGCTTGCTGAGGAAGCCACATTTAAATTGAACGCTACTGAAAATATTTTTGCTTACATTTCACACTGGGATAGTATATTTGGGCCTCTGTCCTGTGAAAGAGCCTGGAGTTCTTGACTCACATTTCTTTCAACACAAGTTTTTGGCTACCCCTTGTTACTCTTTTGTTTGTAATCAAACTGGTCAAAAGAATATGCCACCAAATAAAACCCCAGACGTGAGTGCTGAGAAAACTCTTTGCCCTGGCTGGTGTGGGGCTGAGGAAGAGATTAGGATCTAGCCCCTACTCTTTTTGCAGCACACTCAAGCAGGATTTTTTCTGACAAGGTCGTGAGATAACAGCCTACATTTTAAGCCTTTTTTTCTTACCAGGGACATAATGTGACAGTGAATTGGTTCTCAGCAGGGGCTTTGCTTCAGACTCTGTGTCTTTCCTCTGCTCTTCAGAAGTGGTTTTAGGTGCCAAGTGTGAAGGTTTGCTCCATTGTTGCTTCACTGGCCCCTAGGCACAGAAAGGAATAAAATCCAAATAATGCAGGGAGTATGAGTTCAGTTTGGAAGAGAGCAAAGGCAGTGGATGGGGTGCCTGCCACAGTTCAGCAGACATTGGTCCCAGTCCTCTCCCTTGAGCTGATACCTGTTCAGAAAGTTAACAGTGTTTTCATGTTAACATTCATGATACTCAATTTTACAAATTAAAACTATCCCTCTGTATCTCTTCTTCATAAGGTATGAGCAGATAATTATAGTCTTCACTGCAAAATGTATTCCAAGTGCTTTGCACATCTCTACTAGCTTACATAGGATTTGGAAACAGCCTCATTCTCTCATGTTTTTCTTCCATCTCCCAAATTTAGTGGGCTAGGGCACTGTATTTTTGGACAGTTGATGGTAAACTGATTTTTCATAAAAAAGAAATCAAACACATCCTCCAATAGATTTTCTTGCCAGTATCAAAAACTACTCTGAAGTGATAGTGCCTGGTGCCATGTGGGAGAAAGAGAAAGTGGGAGTAGTACAGTGGCACCAAGCCTCACATGCTGCAGTCAGAAGCATCTTGGCATGTTTCTCTGTTAGCTGCTATAGGGAAATAAAATGCATGGCATGAATTTCAGGGATCATTGCCAGCTAAAATCTGGAGTTTCTTGTTCTGACATAGAAACTGTATTTTGGGATTATGTTGGGCATTACTGCAGTTCAGAAGTTTGCCTAGGCATCTTATTAGGTATTATTTCTTGTTAATCTAACCACTGCTATTTTTCATCATCTAGAAATCTTCTCTTATTCCAGGATATAATACACCTATCTGGGGTTCTAGCAGTACCACCTGAAGCAGGAGAGAAGGCACTGGGAGTGCTGTACTGGTATAGGACACACATGTTCCTACATCAGAGCAGGGTTCTTATTTGTGCAGGATGCAAAACAGGCAGCAGGTTAGTGTTCTGGATTCATGCCAAGCACTTCTGCCGGCACAGCTTTGTCATCTGGGAAGATCATTTGCTACAGGTATCACCCTGTTTTGCATGGGATCTCTGAAGAGACAGTGTCAGCCATATTCCATGGCACCACATGGGCTTCTGAATTATCCACATACAGGGAACCAGAATTTATATCTTGGCACTCTCTGCAAGTGCAAAAGTTATTTTTATCCTATTTCACTTCTCACGGCTCTAAAAATTGTTACCTAGGAGCTTCTGGGACCAAGCTGTTCATTCAGTGTTAAATCAGTCAGGAGGTATAAGAGGTTCAATGAAAGGCTGTGCTTAGAAGATAGTTAGAGAGAACATATTTCCTCTGCATTGAGAAGGATCAGAGACTACAGTTTAGCACCTCATTTTGGATATTTTAGCATGCAATACACATGTTAGATCTGGTAGGTATGCCAAGAAATTTTACACACTTCACATAGTTCCAGGATTTCTTGGAGATATAAAATTACATATCTGAATAGTCAGAGAACTTTGAATCTGTAACACATTTATGAGAGCAGTGTCTTTGTTACTTGTAGTTACACTCATTAAGTATCTGTAATCATTATGGCACGACTGGTAACATAGCAGTAGATCCAAAGAATACTACAGGAGGTGACACAAAAGCATCACAAATTTGTACTGCAAGTACCTCTGTTTGTTCCTTTCCTTTATTCGGTTTCTCTTTGTTTGACTTATTATCTGGAGCCACAAGCTTTTCTCTGTCGAGTTCCTTCTCCTGATGCATGCCCCTCTGCTTTTGCCTTGCAATGGAAATCCAGGCTGGCTCTGTAGGAGTGTCAGGATCTCTTCCAGAGTCTCCGGCAGCCACGGGGGAAGGCACGCTTTTCTCTGTTGACAGATTATTTATGTACATGGTTATAGGAAAAAGAGTTGTAATCAGCTCATACTTTCTCAATATACTGATTGGTCCCAGGATATGAAACCAGCCTGGGTAAATAAGAATTCTGTTTATTTTGGTCTCCAGAGAGCAATTTTCCTGTGCTCACAGGTTTAAGTCATCATTCTACTGGTGAGAAACGCTTTGCATCTTTCTTCAGCTGGGAGTCGCAGTGTCACTGCCCTCACGTGAGGGAGATGCACAAACATGAATCAAACTTCACTAATCTACCCATTTCCCAAGGTCTGCCCCTTCTGCTCCCTCTTCCGTGGCATCTTAGACACAAGCAGCAGACAATTCAAAGGTGGACACAGAGGGACCGTGGTGTTGCAAAGGCAACCTCTTCCCTCCACTGTGGCTGCCCTCAGCTCCTGCTCTTCTGATGTCCACACAGCAGCAGCCCATGCCTTAGTCTGGTTCCTGCTTTCCTTCCATCCCTTTGGAAGTAGCCTCCATCCCCAGTTCCCTGGAGTTTGCCGGTGCCATGGGTGCCTGTGCACAGCAGTCTGTGGTGTCTGAGCACACAGAAGTACTGCTAAAACCACAGAGTGGCTTCCTGGTCTTTTGATGTGATATTTACATTGACTTATCCCTGCTGACACTGACCGTGCTCTTCACTGGGGCCAGTAAATTCCATTGTGCTCTACCAGAATTGAGACTTCAGTAACACACAAAAAACCAGACAATTTCTGGAGAAGAAAGTCACAGGTGCTACCCTGCTGACCTCACAACTGCTACCCAAGGACATGCAGAATCCAGGGTTATGGGAAAGAGAAATACCCTGTATTCAAATATTCTGTGAAGAGAAATCCTCTGATTCGCTGAACAGAACTGGGTCAAGAGAAGAGCCTCGGCAGCTCCGTTGGCTTCATCCCCCTGGTTCTCCATTTTTTGACTCACAGCGAACACAAAATTGAGTTTTCCAACTAATGGTAGAGCTCCTCTGCAGTTTAAATCAGGAACAAGAACAGGACTAACAACCTTAGACCCAAGAAGGTTGATTTTACCTTTCCCGGCCATTTCTGGCCACTGATGTATCAAAATTTACAGAAGGCTCTTTCAGAGCAGAAATTAAGTTTCTCATCCTCAAATCATGTGTGGTCCCGCTCTCAGGAGAAGTTTGTTACTTAGTCAGCATCCTGTTCAGGGACCTGGGAGGAGGCAGACCAAGCCAGAAAGGATTACTGCCCTAGGGTCCCTTGGGGGCTCAGCTGCTCTGCTGACATAGAGCCAGCCACGGGACCCTGTGGAGCTGTCAGACACATTTCTGGAGCGCTATGGGCTAGTTTGGCAGAATGTGGCCCTGAACAGGAAAGCAGGCAAATGTCTCTGAAGGCACATTTGAGATGCCTCATGAAGGCATGGGAGATGAAAGGGATGATGCTCTCCCAAGAGCTGGAGTCTGCCAACACAGGCATATTATGAAAGCCCACAAACTTGCTTTGCTCAGGGATTTTCTCAAGTCATTTTTATACCTCACCAGAGAAAGTAGTTATTTGAACAAGAAAACACTGCAAAGCCTATGTCAGCTAAAAAATGAAAAAGAGAAAAAACCCGATGCTTTAATGCCAAAGCAAGATGTTTTGCCAGCTGATGCCTGCATTTCCCTTCACGTTCACCTCATGCAGTCTTGCAGGAAAACCTCTGGAAGAAACAAGCCAGAAGTCCAGCTGTGCAAATGCAGCACAGATAAAACAGGGGCCCTGAACACTGAAGGAGATTGTCCCTCTTGCACAGCATATTACTCCAATTCTCTGCATCCCACCTAACTCCCATCTTTGCATGACAACAGCTGTTCCTGCCATAATCTTTTTCCCATCACTGTTTTTTTTTTGCCTTCCATTGGCTCTCCTCACTTCATTTTTATCTCATTTTACAGGATGATAAAGAATAAGGCTGGGAGAGATCTCAATATGTCATGCAGTTTATCCTTCAACTGCAAGGCAAGATCAGCTGAAAAATCAGTTTAATAGAAACTGTTTCCTCACAAATATGTATCTATACCACATGCACAAGCCAGGACAGGTCTTAGAGTTTCCCTAGGCAACCTATCCTATGGCACAGCTCTTTTTCCCTACTTTTTTTTTGCCTAGTGGGTAAGTTAAATCTTCCTTGCTCTAATTTAAATCCTTAACGACTTCTCCTACACACTACGGACACGAGCAGATTACTCATAGTCTCCTTGCGAAGGCCTGTTAGGCATTTGAAGACTTAGACCATGTTTTCCCTATTTTTTTAACTTTTCTGATTAATCATATTCTCTAGATCACTCTTTCTTTTGTAGGAATTGTCCTAGTTTGGTCTAAATCTTCTTCAAATGTGATGGTCAGAACTGGCACTTGAGATGAAATGGTGTTAGCATCAGCTGACATGGAAGGACTATACCACTTCTCCTGGAGTGGTTTTCTGTACACATCAGTCAGTGCCCCTTAACTTCCCCAGCTCTGCAAGATAACCACTAGCAAGTCAAGGTCTGCTAGCCCATCTTCTCTCAGTATCTTAGGACAAACCTCATTAGGATCTGCAGAAGTGAGCCCACACAGTTGAAATGATGTGATGTCTGCTAATGCATCTGCCATCACATGCCCTCCTTTGCTTGCAGCCATGCTCGCGAGCCCATCAGCACCTTTTTAAGTGGTGGGCAATTTGGGCAGGACCTGTTAGTGCACTGCCCAGTAAAACCAGGTGCTACACTTCATCAGCTCCCCAAGCCCTGCTGCGGCACACGGATGAGCTGCCATGACTGAAGGTGATGTCCAGTGTTCCTCAGAGCTGAGGAACAGCTCTCTGGCTGTACAGCTACAGACACACCACCACATGCATCCTCTTCCACCACCTCTTTACCTTCCTTCACCATCTGTAATGTCTTGGTGCTCAAAAACGCCAATGTCTTTATCCTGAAGGTCCTTTTCAATCCACCCACACTTCTTGATGATACTGGGAACCTGGCTTCTGCCTTGATGCTGCTGGTGATGTACATCTTAGTTGCTGTGACTCCAAATCCCCCTTTGTGTTCTGTCCCATTTTCCCTGTCACACCACAGGAGCTTTATGTAAACATCAAGGTTGTTCCTCCTCTGCTTCCACCACACAATCCACACTGACAAAATGACTGCTATGCCTCGGCTCTATTTACTGCGCTACATGTAATGATCTTATTGCTACCTGTGCTTCCATTTCTCTGTCATCCTCATGAACTTAGGATTCATCCTGCTGTTATTTCACTGTGCATTGCCTGGCACAACAGGGTTTCCTGCAGTGATGTCTGGAGGCTGGTATTATAACAATGTTTTTCATAAGGCAGACACTCTAATGAAGGCACCAAGCACCCTTACTCTTCAGGCAGTTCTCCCTCATGAGATGTCAGACGTCCTAGTCATGCCAATTAGAAGGCAGCCAAATTAGAGCCAGGTATCATTCCATGAGAGATGGTATCCAAATGTCCCTTTGATAGTAGGGAACAAAAGCCCTTTATCATAATATTAAAGATTTTATATGTATCTGTACGGGCCAACTTAGGACAGCAGAGTAGTATCACCTACAGAGGATCAAGAACTGATCTGCTGCTGGGAGAGGATTTCTTACGTCTCTAAGCAATTACATTCTGCCCTCGTTCCTTTTAGAGTCTTTGCTGCAGAAAGCCAGACGGGCAGACAAGGCAGGGGAAATGCCTTATCTTCAGAAAAAAAACCATCAGATGCAACCCACGCAGGATTTGCTACCTCATCCATCAGCCAGAATTACTGTAAGGGGTAGAAGAGACATATTCACTATTTATTATCTTTCCCATTGCCCGGAGGTCCTTTACATCCTCCCACCTCCAATTAGATAAGGTTTCTTGGCAGTATATATGCACCATTGTTCCAGCCAGAAGGATGAAAGGTGGTGAAGTAATCTGGGAGACAGTATGGTGAAGGGAGCTGGCAGTTTAAAGTGACCTGAGAGTGTCCTAGGAAGCTCTTGGTACCCTAAGGGACACAAAGTGGCAAAAAGCTTTCTCAGGAAGTGACTGTCCTCAAGGGAAGTGCTGCTCACGCATTTTTCTTGGTTCATGACTGATTACCTTGAACAAGCTCTGTCTTATCTAGTCACGGGATCGTCCATGTGCTTTTATGGTTCACCACGTGGCAAAGCACAGCATTTAAGGAACTGGGTAGCCAGAGTGGCACCAAAAGTACTCAAAAGGATGATTTTAATTCCTGCTTCTGCTGCATGTCACATGCACAGCAACTGGACAGAAACTCTCAGCTGGTAAATGCCACTCTTATGGAGATAACAAAGTAGTACAAAATGCAAGCAGTGGCATCCTCCATCCGAAGCTGAGTCAGTGTTGACAGACCACAGCACCACAAATGCCCTGTGTTTCATTTCTCCTTTGTCAAAGCAGGGCTGAGCCTCTTCCTTCTGTGTTATGCTTGGGAGACTTTCTAAATAAAACTAAAATCTAAATAATATTCTTCATTTCATATTACAACATGTTATTCAATTCATTACTTAATAATTTCATAAGCTAATAAAGGATATTGTTGGCAGCAATTTGTCTCTCATTCATTCAGTTTTAACCTCGTGATTGCTTCTTTCCCTGATTTCCTTGGAGCTGGCTTGGCCTCAAGCTTTTCTGAAAGAGAAGAGTCCCTTCTTCCGCTTGGGATAAGCCACCAACAGTGGAAAGATACCAGGTCAGAACTTGCCAAGCCAGTCTGTGCATAATGTCACCAGGTATTAAAACCGGCAATTAATGTAAGCTGCTGAGGTCTTTTGCTGCCACTTGAAACCACACCCGGAGGCTGCTGAAGCCTTCCCTTCATGCCTTCCCCACAGCCACCAAACACACACGGGACAGTCACAAGATCAGCTGTTCTGTCTGCATTCTTCACCACTTCCAGAGCTTCCAGACCAACCACTGAGGATAGGCTCTGAAGCCAAGTGAACCACAGCCACCTTCTCAATTCCCTCCTGCAGATCAGAATCCCCCGAGCTCTCCTCCACTGGGTCTGACAGCAGCAGAGCTGGCTGCCTCAACGTTCCTCTAGAGGGGGGAAATTCTCCTGTTGCAACCCCATTTAATGCAGGTATCTGTTTCCCTTAGTATCCTACTAAAACTTTTTTTTTACTACGACTTCTTCTTTTCCTCAGACTAAAGCTATGATCTTATAGATGAAATTTCTTTTGCCTACATATTGCGGAAATAAACGTGTACACTTCTCATTGATATTTGGATATTATCCTGTAATGTGTGTCAGACTGGTTGTATGAAAAATAAGATGAAGATAAAACATCAATCCTTATGTACAAAAGGAGCTATGATTGACTTGTTATTGTGCATGGGTTTATACACACGCACACAAATGAAAGAAAAATACATATCTATTTCTATCCATTGACAGATGGATATACTTCATGTATTCATATGTACCTTTCTCTGTGTGCTGCTTATACGGATAAACACAGCAAAGACATATTTAACCATTACCCTGAGATTTACGGATTAACTTTGTCTCTTTTAGAGATGGCCTCAGATTTCTTTAAATCTGAGACCTGTTTTCTTTAGATCTAAAAGCCTCTGTGCACACACTGTAGCAGAGGTTCTTTATGACATGTAAGTCTCATACCTGGAAAAGAACATCTTATGCCTGCAAGGACTGCAAAGAGTGGTTACTCTTGCTGTACATCTGTGCAGGCAAAAGGTCAGAGCCAGAATTTAGAGTCTTTTGAAAGTCAAACCACTAACAGCAAGCAAAGCTAGCTTGTGGATTCCCTGAGTGTTTTAAAAGCAAACATACTCAAAACTAATCTAAACAACTTTACACAGGGAGATAACACCCTCTGTATGTGTCATTGTTTTATAACACTGCTTATGCATGCATATTTAATTCCACACTGTTGTATCTTTGCTCATTTATAAAACTCCAGTTATTTTAAGAAGGGCTTTACAAATGCATATAGCACTTAGAATATGCTGGCCTACATATTTCCCTTTGTTTATTAAAGCACTACATGCATTCATGTCAGTATACACACCCAATTCCTTAATTTCAGACAAAGCTATTCTAAAAGATTTGGTTAAACATTTCTGACATTTCTTTCTTCCCTAAGCTGCTCTGTGAGGTATTTGACTTTTGATTGGATCTATACCACTGATGGCAGAAGAGTCTTTTTTACACAAGAAACTGCCATTTGCATCAAAGTCTATTTCACTGGAAAACATGACTGGAAAACAGCCATGTTGCAAAATAGCCTGACACAACTGAGAAAGCAACTTCTTCTGGAAAAAAAAAAAAAAAGACAGCTTGTTTTTCAGCTGTAGCCAGGACAGCATTAAAGCAATGTCATTTTGATGTAGAGAGAAACATTTTTCTTGTCATTTCAGAGCCTGTATTTGCCAGACAATACACACCAATTTCATTCACCATTACATCCATCGTTCTTCCCCGAGCTCTTTTTCTCTTTTTAGAGGATGTCTCCCCACTACAGCTCCTCAGTCGCTGATTTTTGTTTATCCTAATATGCAGATTCATACAAGAATTGCCTATGGTTTCACTCTTGTAATAACCTGTTAACATATGGTAATTGTTTCTGCCCTTTACAGGATTTATAGCAAAGTGTATCAACTCCAAACAACACAGCTTAACCTTTTAAATCTTGCAAGGACTTGTGCCTTTAGCTCCAGAAACTTAAAAATTAGTCCTCCTGGGGTGACTAATTTCACACAGACATTAAAGAGCCTCCTTGCAGCCTGACAGAGGTAAAGTAATCCCCCACTAGTTCCCCAGAAAGCTCTGGGGAGCAGGAGTGCTGCTTTCACCTGGTGTGGTAAGCCAGCATCCCATCAGCTCTCCTGTTCCTTTGGTACCAAGAGTGCTGAAAAGCTAGAATGTGAACTGAATGAACCACATGGCTCCTGCTGACCTCATGACGCAGCAAAGTGACTTTTTTGAAATGAGTGTACATGAGAAGGGAACTGCATCCCCTTGTATCACCATTTCACAGCTTGTCTTCTTGTTCAGCACGGGGATTTCCTAACACGCAGTGGGAAGAAACTCCCTGACAGCATAAAGTGTCTCCTGATGTTGACCACAGCTCTTTGAAAGGGCTGATGAACTCAAGGGCTAGGAGAGGGCTGGGTGGGTGTAGGGAAAAAAAAAAAAGTAGGTGTCCAGGCAGATCAGGAGGCCAGAGATGCCTGATAAGACACACGATCCATGAAGGGCTGTGTTGATTGTGTTCATCAGATTTCTCCTGTTTGCAGTTGCAAAGACATAGTCCTGACTCACTGAGCTGAGAGAAACTTTTCAAAGACCTTAAGAGGATGTTTGGGCAGGGCTATTGCCCTGCTAAGTCCTCACTGCATCCCATGCCTCTCCTATGCCTCACAGAGGGACATCACTTTTGGGGTCACTGAGCAGTTTTTCCCAATAAAGCTTGTGTGGTGCCAGGGCACTCAGAGGAGGTGGGCACACCTCATTCACCCATGACTTCAGGTGGCCAGGTCAGGCTGATGTGGCAACTTAGCACAAGGAGATGCTTGGTCAGGTGTCTATAGAGAAAAGTCTGCAGTAGGTCAGGTCAGCTTGGAGAAGACTGCTTTTTATTCAGAAAACTCAGAATTTCTCAGTCCTGGCATGCCCTCATATCAAAACCCATTACCAAGCAAACCAAAGCTGGAAATACATCAAAAGCTGTCAAGCAAACCTTTTAGCAAAACTATTTGCTTAAGTTGATACAGTAAGTGGGGCAGTAGATAAGGAAGAAAACTAATTGCCATCACAGACCAATCTGAACCATCATTTTAAACAACCTCAGGCCAGACAGGTTTGGTGTAATACTCTCAGGTGGAGGGGAACAGAGCAGGGCTTCTTAACCCTGTTTCAAATTCCAGGTGCATGCATCCCTACCAGGGAGACTGAGACTCAACTCTCACCTGCAGATCCTATTTTGCAGAGGGCAGTCCTGCACCTCAGGGCAGGAGTCTCCTTCATCCTAGGGCTGAGGAGCCACAGAAGAAGCCTAGAGGAGAAATGTGCTCCCTGGCTTCATTTCTTCCCCTTCTTCCTTCTGCAGCACTCATTGTCTTTCACTGCAGGGAGACACCCCAGTCCATCTGCAGGCACTCTGGGACTCAGCAGGAGGGATGTGATAAACAGCTGTGTGAGGGAGCACTGGCACTCCCACTGCTCTCCTCCATACCCTGCCAGAACAACCCTACTATGCTAGGTCTTCTCCTCTCATGTCCCACTATGACCCTCCCCAAAATCTCAATCCATTAGAGATGTGGGCATCACTACAAGTAATCAACTACTCAGGACAGCACAGAGAGGAAAATGCCTTTAAAGGGAGTGTTGGGATTATATGCACATATATATCTATGTATCTGTATACATCACCTGCCTTGCCTGCAGGCTGTGGGGAGGCTCTGGCTGGATGCCTGTGGGGACCTCATCCAGCTGTGGATCTTAATGAATCCCCTCCTTTATGATGGCAGAGAGAGCAGGAAACTGTGAACATGGTCAAAGTCCTGCAAAAATGTCTGTGATTCTGCAGCAGAGGACTACTGAAATCAGATGTCACTCAGGGCATTGGCAAGTTGCCTCTGGGACCAGGAAGAGACATTTGTCACCCTAGAGGATGAGTGGTCTCCTGTGCCCTGAGATCTTCTTCTGTCTTGGTGCTTCCCCACTCCAAAGCTCAGAGACTGACCCCAATCAGAGAAGAGCAACAAGATGGGGGGAAGCTCTGCAATGGCACAGAGAAACCTTATCATTTGCTTGGCCAGCATCATCTCACATTCTTAACATCAAACCCATGCCCAGACAGGTCCAGGACAGGGAAGACTTCTCTTCCATGTATCAGAAGACCTAAAGATTCTTTTTCCCCTCTCAGCTGTTCTCGGAAGTGAAGAGCAGAGGTCTTCTGCTAGAACTGCTTGAGTGTGCTTCACCTAACTTGTTTACTGTCATTGCAAAGACCTCAGACAGAGGTGCCACTTCCAGACTTTTCTGTTCTCTGCCTGTAGCCTGCAGTATATTAGTCTCCAGACGTTTGATTATTTTTTTAATTCTAACCCAATTATGTAAGACAGACAACAGGGTGAAATATAACAATCTGAAGCAGACATGATCTTGTGGTCTCTCCTGGCTTTAAACTCCAGGAAGCCTCAGGGTTGTTAATTTTTGTTTTAAACAAGGAATGAGTAATGATAAAGATGGATAAATGAACAAGAAAAGCTCACAGGAGGCAATAAATAAATGGTGTGTTTACCATGGCAGGCAGTGACTGGCCTCATTGCACTTCTGCCTTAATGCTATGGTGGTAAAGAAGGTCTAGAGGTCTGAGTCACTCGTCCCACACGGGGCACTACACTTAATATGTGCTCTTGAATTTTGAATTGCCATGCAGCAGCTCTAAATGGGGACACTTAGTGGCTTGATATTTCTGTTTTCCAATATTTGCTAGTGTACTTTATTTTTTGAGTGTCACTTTGAACATCCTTTAAACAATACCCTGAAATTCAATAATCAGAGGTAAAAATATCTTATACTGTCTGCTGTTTCTTCCCTGCTGTCATTTTGATAATCTTTTCAGCAAGGGAAAATAAGGGAGCAACATCACCGAAGGCAGAGCCATCAGCTCATGCTCACCAGACAGATACAACAGTGCTGCCTCATGCACTCTCACAGGTAAGGTCACTCTTTGCAAGATAACTTGCAAAGGTAACTTTATAAAGTTTTGGGAGTCTTACCAGGCACTTTACAAGCAGTTGACTGTTTCTCCAAGTCTCTGTCTTCATTTCTGGGTTCAGGAGAGTGAACAGCTTTGTCCTGCTTCTCCTTGCTTGCAGTAGTGTTTGGAATGGTTATGTTTTGCAGCGCTGGCTTTTTAGGCAATGGAGGTTTGCTACTAAGCTGTTCAGAGGACTTTGCTTTGGGTTTGATCTTTTCATTTAAAGAATCACCAATATTTGTACTGGCTGTTTTTCTGATCTCTGCCTTATCACTTCTTAGAAAGGAAGTCAATCTCTCATTTTCTAAATTAAATTCTGCACTGTATCTTTTAATCCCTTTTGATTCTGGTGGTGAGTTGTCTCCATATTTCAAGGACAGTGAGGTGGATCTAAGTTTCACTTGAAAAGGACTTTTATCTTTACAACTTGGCTGATTCTGAGATACCACTGAAGAATTGCTTGGCATTGGTACTGCATCAACAGCCGGAGAAACATAACCAGCCAAAATTTCTGTAGGTTGGCCTGTGTTCTCAGAGTAGGACTCTGGCAGCAAAGTCTGCTTTTTGTTGCTACTTTTTTCCTCGTCCAGATCTGATCCCTTTTGGAAGTCTTCTTGCCACTTCTCGTTTCTTGAGGAGACCTTTGCTTTGGACAGGAAGAATCCGGTATTTAATGAGCTTTCCAACTCTGATCTTTCTGGGAAATGCAGGCTTCTGGTGCTTGGTCTCTCCCGTGCAGAGGAAACAGAAAACTTTTTGAAGGCATTGAGTTCATTGACTGCTTTTTCAGCTTTCTTCCCCAACTGTTCCTCCTTGTCGACCAGTGACTGACTGTTCTCCTTATCAGAAGCAGCTGCCTCCTCTGCAGTCTTTATTTTCTCTAGAGAGCAGAAAGTAGATGATCCCGTCTGCACTGAGGAAGCAGGATGTGAAACATGGAATGAGTCTGTGGGCTGGGAAGAATCCATGAAAAACTCCTTGCTGGACTCTGACAATAGAGTAAACTCTTTCTTTGCCCCTCTATTACAGGGCATTTCCGCAGGTACCTGATCATCCTTCTGTTTATTTTGTTCTGACCTTCCCAAGCAAACAATACTATTCTTACTAATTGAAATATTTTCTTCAGATGGTAATTTATTTAATGGAAACACAGTAGGAAGCTCTTTATTTTCTTGATTTAAAATATTGATTGACACATCCCCAGACAACAGAACCAGTGTTTCTGAGGAATCTTCTTGCTTTTGTACTTCTCTGTCTGAACTGGAGCAGGAAGAAGTTGCTAAGTCTTTGTCTTCTGTCAGCAGTGAGGACTCAGACTCCTCACATGTCATTTCCAGTGTTGGTTGGCAGTCCTCCGGCTTATTCTCTGGTAGCAGGGTTTCCTGTACAGCAGCAGACTCGGAAGCAGGCTGAGTCATCACTGGTCTCAAAGCAGGGAGGAGGTCCTCAGGCATTCTGGGCTTTGGCCAGGAAGCCACATTCTGCGTTGCAGCTGTGCTGCATGGCAGTTCTTGGTTGCTGGGTCTGAATACAGCATCATCCTCTTCTTCTTCCTCTGGGGTACAGCTCAAATCAGTCAGAGATTCAGACTGGGTCCTCTGTAAAAAAGAAATTCAGAAAGCCCCATCAGCATGTACAGCTTCACTTTTTTTCTTATTCCTCATTACATTTACAACTAAGATCTTAGAGAGGAAGGCAATACTTGCCTCCAATGCTGAGCCTGCAGTTTTCTTAACCTACAGACTGGATGCTTTTTTAATTAAGCAGATCCTGGAGTAATGCATTTAACCAATATAAAGGCAATGAGTGACATTTCCTTCTGCACAACTAGTGCTTTCATGCCTTTGTAGATGGGAAGTCCATCGGAACAATGGCCATTGGGCTGTCCTTGGCAATTGATTCTCCAGAGCATACTGCCTGTGTTGTGCTGCTCTTAGGCAAAAAGCAACACTTGAAAGAGAAAAATCTGTCCCTTTGTATTTTGCTACTCCATACTAGCATTAAAAATAAAACAACCCATTCTTCCTAAAGCATGACTCTGAAGAGGAAAGGGTACATAGAAGGAAGAGAAAAAGCCTAACAATTCCATCTGCTTATGACACTCCATTCCAGCTGAGTATCTGACCCATATGGCAGTCTTGAGTCTAATCCCACTGTCATGCAGCATTACAGCCTTGCCTCCTTTGTGTAAAAGTCTTCTTTTCTTTCAAGAGTTAAACTATTTGATAAAAGTTTATAAATTCATATGTAGGTCAAAAGTTTACAAATTCATATGTAGTTATCTGTGAGGTCTTGTGATTAAACTTGACGTGAGGACTGGCTAAATACATAAGATTATTTGAAAGCACAGTATTGAGCTGCTGAATATGCCTTTTCATATGGTGCCTGTATTAGCTCACTGTTTCACCGTAGTTTGTTGAGTAAATATATACTTTGGATGTAGGCCCTAATTCTAAGAACACAAAAACTGCACCTTGAAGATATTTTAGGGTGCTTACGACTTCTTGTTTTGCAAATGCAATTGCAAAAAAACCAGTTGCAATGCCACCTGCATTCACAATCCATATGCACAAGAACATAAAAGCAGAAGATATCAGTTAGCCAGAAGCAAGGTGCACAGGCAGAGTTGGGCAAGAAAGTATTAAAAATTGTATTATCAAAATATGTGAACACTCTCCATGGGAATCCAGAAGGGCTCAGTCAACTGGCAGTTTATAGGCAGTCTGGACAAAGCAATCATATTTCAGTAACCATGTTAGAATGGAAGAGGAGGATTGATTGGTGAATTATTGCTTTACATGTTTTTCTAAATAACTGGCCTCATCACCACTCACAGCGGTGCTCTACCGAGCTGAAAAGTCATTCACAGATTTGGAGAAATACAGAATATCAGCTGAGTAATATTTTGAGACAGAGGGAATAATATTTCTGGTAATAAGCAAGCCAAATTAATGGTTTTACTGTATTTAAAATATTGAAAAAAAACCACTAATAATAAAGTACAAATACTGTAGTAAAAGCTGAAAACTTTAGTGCTAAAAGAGAGGAAGGAAAGAAAGAAAGAAGAAAAACTAAGGTATGCTCTTCACAAAATATGACGAAGAATCAGATAAATGATGTTTAAAAGGATGATTTACAAAAAAAGATTATTTTTAATACTGTACACTTTTCAATAGTCTTTTTAACACTTTCATTTTTATTGTGGGCTTTTTTTTTTCTGTTAAGACTTATTTAAAATCACTGTAGGGCATGTAAAGGATTTACAAGTTTTGGGGCAGGGAGAGGTCTGAATTTAGAACAGTCCTAAAGTACAGAATTTGGTTCCAATTAATAGGCCAAAACTTGCTCCTTCTGTACTTTTTAAAAATATACGATAAATTATATTTTGGAAGTTAAAGCAGCTCCTCCATGAGTAGTCTCCCAAAGACTCAAGACTTTACAGGATATTCCAGACTAGGAAAAGTACAAATTGATCATAACACTTAAAAAAAATCTTTTAAGTAAGAAATGAAGCAGTCAGTCCGACTTCTGCATCACAAACAGGATACTAAATTGTATTGCACAGTGAATTTAAGAAGATATTGTTATATAAACCACGGCATCAAGAGCTAACAGGTAAACTCATAATGTTTAATCTGTTCCTAGTGTCTAGTTCAGATACTCATCAGATAACAGCTATTAAAACCCAATGAAATATCCATGCTGCAAACTGACTTTATCATATCTGAGTTTGAAGTACAAAGTCCAGTAAGAACTTTCTGGGTTTGTGTCAAAAGTGACACTGTTTATTTTCACACGTACCTGAGAAAATTTTCTCATTCTACTGGATCTCTGGTTCCGGGGTTTTATTAGAAGCTTATGTTTAGCAGCAGAATTATCCAAGAAAGCAGAAAGCTCAGGTGGAGTGTCAAAATTGGCTGTAGGGGAGATGGTACTGTCAGATGTCCGGGGAGATCCAGTTTTGGTACTTCCATGCCTAGTGAACATGCCTACAGAACCATCTGTAGAGCGAGATCTAGAAGAACCCAATGTAATCTGAAAAAAAAAATAAAAATCCTGAAATGGAGAATCAAACAAAGAAGCAATGACACAAGAATAACAATTCTACAAATAAGTGGCCATGTTTATTACCATTTTAAGTTTGCCTCTTTTACTTTTTGACATTTCTTTAAAATACGTTTTATTTCCTAATGTTGCATGTGATGTACTGGTGTTGGCAATTCTGCATTTTTAGCTGCTTGAATATTATGAAATACTGTCCAGTGGGAAGGAGCAAATCCCATCTAACTGGAAGATCTAAAGCACGCAAATACATGGCCATAATATTTTAGAAGACAGATTTATGAAGAGTACTCAGTTACAGAACCTAGGGGGCCATTTTCCTTTCTGTGTCTGTCCTCCATCTTTGGCTAGGCTCCTACCCACAGCTGTTTTGTGCTGAGCATCTTTAGCTTCCTATATGTCAACAGGTCCCTTCCAACTCTACGATACCCTCCTAAAGACAAAAGAATTAAAAATTAGTGGCACTGACACTTAAGTCAACTTGTGTTTTCACCTCATGTATTTATATCTGCATTTACTGGAAATGTAAATTTCATTAGTAGACTGTTCTGGGGAAGGAAGTGATGAATAATTCCTACTAGAGGCCAATAAACCATCTAGAAACAGCTCCTGAATGCTGCGAGGGGTGTCACACTTTCACAAAGCTGAAATTCAGCTTGCCTGTGAGCTTCACCAAAAATTACCCTAGTTCCAGGGATGATGCAAAAAGGACACTGGAAAATTTGTTAGAAATTACCCTAGAAAAGGTTCCTCCTTTCTCTCAGATTCAGTTTTGCAAATAGGCAAAATGGTATTTCCAAACTATCTGTCACAGCATTACCATGACCTCTGACAACTCATGCCAGGACTCCCTTTGTAGGCTTGAAATTCCGGTTCATTTCATGGGAGGAGATTTCCTCTTTTGTCATGCTTCCTTCTGTGGGCATTCTTCTTTCATCTTTCTTTTTTTTTCTGGAATTGGTATTTTACTAAGGAGGTTGAATGGGAGAAGGGGAGGGCGGGTTGGTGTTCATTTTATTTTGGGAGGGAAAAAGCATCGGCATTTCTGCAAGTAGAATTCTCCAGTATGCACTGCAGCCAAAAGACACTCTGTAGTGTAGTGAGGGCCTGCTACAGCTTGCTCAATGGCAAGGGGAAAAGTCCCATTCATTTCAGCAGAGGCTGGATCCACACCTTCTAATCATACTTTCTACTTAAGAAAAAGAAGGTAGCTCAGACATGCTGAATAATGGATGCTCTCATTAATTTTAACTCTACAATATCTGCAGTCTAGTAGTCAAACATGACTAATGTACAACAAATGATAGGTGGCCACGTTATACGTTAGTACCTAACAGTGAATACATTGACATTTCAGCTCCATGATAAAGACACAGCACATGTTCTCTTTCAAGGCACGTCATTATTGCCTGCCTTTCTTCTGGCTCCTGCTTTTCCTCGAAAACTTTGCATGTCTTCTCATTGGCAGTGGTCAGTGTTGGCCATTACACTGGAAAATCCAAAATCTGGTTTCTTACTTAAATTTCAGCAGCCTTAGTGAATGCCAGCTCTGAGCCGGCTTCAGAAGTTGTTTGTCCCACAAAGTCTGGCTTTGACAAAGCCTACTGGAGAAGGAATGAGCTGGCAGACCCCTTTCTCCAAATCTCATGTGCACACGGCTCAGTCATCCTTCAGCTGGCCGTGCTGGGTGGCACAAGGTGGGGGGCCATGAGGAAACCCCATCCCCAAAGCCCAGACAGGAGAGTTGTGATTCCTTTCTTCAATCCGAAAAGGCTGCCGAGACACAGCAAGGTGTCACTGCTGCCCAGAACCTCAGGGCTGTGTTGTGCAAAATTCCTCAGCCTTGTGAACTGGTCTCTTCTGACTTCTAGGGGCAGGGCTAATTTCTCCGAAATGCCAGGTAGTAGATCCTGTCATTTGGGAGGAAAGCCTTCAGATGGAGCTGCATTCTGGCTGCGCTCTCAAACTGGCATGGGGTGAAGACAACTCTGAGCTAAATGATAGGGCAAGTGGAAAAAGCTAAGCAACTGTGTAGTCACCACCACGACTCAGGAGTCAGCGAGTCAGAAGGTAATGTTAATGGAACAACAGGGAGACATAAATCCTCTTTTAGCAAACATGCATCTGGACTGGACACAATTACAGTGAGCCCATAGCAGCTTTCAAGAAATACTTTCTTCATGTGTTCTGTTGTTTTTATTTTAATAATGTTAGTATTGCACTGCATATAAGCAGTTTTTTCAAACAGCTTCATGTGGAATCTAAGAAGTAAGGCCAGAAATGTTTGCTGAGCCCTGCTGCAGCTGGTTCTAAAATACATTTTGCATAATTACCAACAAATGGTCAGCTCAGGACTAGTTTCTCTATTTCATTTCTGCAATTTCCCTCCACCCTTCCTCCTATTTCTAGAAAATGCTCTTCCCTCTACCCCCTGTGTTGTTTCCACCACGACCCCAGCTGCGGACAGCTGAAAGGGACTCTTCAGAGCTTTTCGAAACAGCCCTTTAATCAGCCAGAACGGCTGGCTGCTGATTGAAGAAAGCCATCCACGCGCCTATACTTGAGCTCTGAAAAACATCACTTCAGCAAAATTCACAGCCAGAATCCGACTGAAGGCTGAACTCAGACTCCTAAGCACCAATGTCAGCCACTATCATCAGGGAAACACTTTCTGTGTCAGTGTGAGGTAACTTTGTACTTAAAGCAGGGTCTGGGCAGATTTCAGAGGATCTAGAGCTTGTTCCCATCTCTTCAATAAGCTTTCTCCCTTATCCTATGCATGTAAGTCAAGCAGCCTTTCCTGCAATTCCCGTCTTTCAAAAAACAGACACTGCTTCAGTGTCTAAATCTGGTTGGTTGTGCTTGGAGATTAAATAATGTCTATAAAGTTTGCTAAAGGATATGAACTTTTCTAGAGACCTTAATTATTATCAATGGAAGATTACTTTGCATCAGAATTATGCTGATAAATGATCATAGTTTTTATGTTAGACAGACAGGCATTAAAACAGAAAACAGACAGGCAGGCAATCACATGCATACAAAGCTGTTCTTTGCAGCAGACAGGCAAAAAAATAATATTTTTTATATTTCTTTTAAAAACTATTATGGATAATTGCTTGTCCCTTAATACATTTGGCAGAAGTTACCTGTTCTTCTTCTTCACTGCCTGTTCCAGCTAAACTCAAAGAGCTAAGGTGCTTGTGAGAGTCAGAGAACTGTGGGATGGAATGAGGAAGAGATTCAGTAAAAGATGACAAACAAGGTGGATATAATCGCAGAAACCATCTACACAAAGTGCACAAAGGTACTGACAATGTAAGTTGTTTTTCTCTGTAGTCTTAAGGATTAGCAAGGACACTGCAAACATAAAGGGTAAGACATGCAGATAAAGAATGAAATAATGTCTAACAAAACTATCATTAAAAAAAAATTCAAATTATTTTTTGTTTCTTTTTCCAGTGACAACATAGAAGAACATTAGAGAGCTCTCTTATCAACACACTCGAGGAGGAATACAGATTTTTCAGCCTTATTTTTTTATGCCTGGCAGTTCTTTGTAGTCTCTATAAAAAACACAGCATTGCCATGCATGCACACAAACACATACTCTTCTTCCTAGTTCTGCATTTTCTGGTGTGATATTTATATATTAACAGGACACAGATTCTAAGTAGCTGCTTACATAGAGACAGAGTGTTTTCCCAGTTGGAGTAAGGTATTTCTGAATTGCTCAGAGGTAAAACAGTGATACATAAAACCAAATACTTTATTCTACCTTCCACATATAGGTAAAAGAAGTCATTATACACTCATTTTTGTCAACACTGGAACTACTCACTCTTGTTCTCATGCCTGAGTTTAGGCTTTCATGAAGCAAAGACATTTCTGGAGGGCTCCTGGGTAATCCATCATCTTCAGAACTGGTCCCAGCATCCTCTGTTCGCTTTGCATGAAGTCCAAATGGAGGCGGAGGTCCCAGTTTCATGGTAGGCTGGAGTTTCAGCTTCAGCGTGGCATAAAATACATTAGCTTATGATAGTGATGGAGGTTTCCCCAGAACATTTTTTTAGCTGAGGTCAATGAGATACCATTATTTTAACTTCACAACTGAATGATACAGGGCACAGGACATCTGACTTTACATATTCTCTTAGGGAGCCAAATAAACTACCCATTTTCCAGCTATCATTTACATAGAGCCAAGACAGGATACTGCTGTCTAATTAACAAATGCAACATTTGATGTAAGCTGCAGACAGATATAACTTACTAATCAAATGTTCAACCACAAATAATATAAAAGAAAATCAAGCCTGGAAAGACATTCCACCTCCTGCAATTGAAAAAAAATTATGTTGTGTAAATTACCTGTAAAGCTCTAATCCGATCAGAAATGTTTTCTTGAGAAAACACTCTTACTGGCCTTGCAGGCTCTTGCCCAGTCTCAAGGATGAAAATGCTATCATGTGACAAAGCTCTGCTTCCCATAATGCCTTTATGTGCCCTAGAATAATATAACAAATGAGTGAAAACATGCAAACTTTTTTGCCATTTCTCTTAACTCAAGTAGTCTATTGAATGTGGAATGGGAGACAGGTATGCACAGCATACATCACAAGATTCCAGACTTTTCCATGAGTACAATACAGTCATTCAGGTTAATCTAAGTAACACCTTTAAAAACAAAAAAACCATTTGTAAATGCTGTTATCTGTCATGTTAACAAACCGAATCAAGGTTAAAGACAGTTTAGCCCAGAAGATGAGTTATATCTTATGGAAAAAGCTACTGCCCCTTGGGTGGAAGCCAGCAGCTGGGTGGTGTCACAGTGCCACAGGCAGGCCCAGGTGCAAAATGAAGAGAGTTCATATAAACACGAGCCTGTACTGACACTTCTTGCTACGGTAAGACCACGTCTTGCAAATCAGTGACCATTACCATAGGAAGAATAAGTACCTTTTACTATCTAAATGTGGTACAGCATTTAGTGTATCTCTGCCATATAGATCATTACCAAAAACATTCCAGGGCATGTAGTCCTCACATGGAAACATTTGCATAAATCCTTAAAAGGTGCAGTGCTCTATATCAATATTCCTTCGGATTTTCTCTTACATTTTTTCATGGGCAATCCTTGTGGCCTAGTTAGAGGAATTGGGAGATGCTTTGTGGGCACTTTCTCTCATATTCTGTTTCCTACTTCTGATACATGTGTTATGCAATTTCTTTTGCAAATGGTGCATGTGGGATATGAGCAACTTGTTTCCTTATGAGAACGGTAGAGGAGGCCCACAGACAGACAGCTAGCAGATAGGAGGTTTCTTGTGCTCATTTTCCTCAGCTTAGCTCGTACCCTGACTGAGCAGGGACAAGAAATGTGTGTACACATCATTTTTTGTAAGAGTACCTTTTTCAAATTTTTTATATCAGGGAGCTATGAAATGGCAAATGAGTGCAGAATACAGAATTGTCCACGTTCATGTAACTATCAAGTTAACTGAGCAGAAAAGAAAAAAGAACTGTATTTCTGGATCCTAGATACTGTCTTAGGGACATTGAGGACAAACATAAACAAACATGGCAGATAGTAATATTTTCCTCCTAGATACTGTCTTAGGGACATTGAGGACAAACATAAACAAACATGGCAGATAGTAATATTTTCCTCATAATGGCTGCTATAAATATGTTTGATAAAACAATAGCAGGAAAGAGTTGATCCACATTCTTGCTGCAGAAGGAAAGCCTGCTATTTCCGCTTAATGCGTTAGTGACGTTAGAAGAACAATGTATCTAAGTGCAAATGTGATCTCTGCAATGCATCCACGGTCAGACAGATCTACAGCAATTTGTGGAGTAGGTGCCAGTCAGGGCTGCAGTGGTGCCCAAGCCACCAACGTTTAACAAGGGCGGCAGCCACACTAGCAGTGTCCTTGCATGGGCACATTTATCCCAGCATTCCACTCTCATTTCCTCTTTCTGGCAGATGCGTCCCTCCCAGACACATAATGGAGGTACCCTACATGTCTCCTCAGATTAAGAGTGTTCAAATTAATTTTCCTTCCTTTCAAATAATTTCCTGGTCTTTGTCTATTCTAAAGAAATATTACGAAACAATAATGTAACAACCCTTCAAGTTACAGCACAGGAATATGGCCAAAACAGCCAGAGATGGCACCCACTCAGACATGCCCTTGTTGAGCCGCACATGGGGGAAAGAAAATCTCACCATCCACGTCTTGTAAATAAGTTGTCAAACAACAGCAGTACACACCACCTGGTGCTGCCAGCCCAGAACTCCTAGGGCTTCAGGCTGTACTAACTAACATTACTATTTCCAATGCCACGAAAGCTAAAAGAAAAAAATAAAACCAAACCACCAAAGCAAAAAAAGAATTAATTGTTAATAATTTCTTTTGGTTGTTTGGCGCTGCCTGGTGGCCACATCGAATAATGTTTTAAATGGCTGGGATGGTTTCCTTTCCCATTCCTGGGCACAGCAGCACCTCCGGCTTGAGGACCAGGAGGCTTGTTCTGAGAGGCACAACATCCACCAATGCAAAGACTTGCTTTTTAGTTAGCCAAGGGGCTCTTCAGTCCACCTCTCCATCCAGAGACATACCTGAATGTTTAGATCGGGTTTCTCATGGTTACCTTTCATAGTGAGTAACGTTTTTACAACGTCTGGATAAAGACAGGGTTTTCGGAGGCAAAGAGATACACAGGATGGGACTCATCTGGTCTAACTTCAGGCATCAAATCGCAGCTATTTACATTGGAGTTGGTTATTCCAGGCTCCTGTTTACATTCAGTGGGGAGATATAGGCACTTCCAGAGCCTATTTCATGCATAAGGGTGATACAAGTTTTGTTAGAAATGCTGACTTCTCTCTGATTATAAAAGGCAGCTGGTAACTTACTATCCCTGTCCACAGTAGAGAGGTTGGAACTGGATGATCTCTGAAGACCCTTCCAACTCAAACCATTCTATGAATCTGTGGTTCTATAACTCAAATGCAGACATTTTTCCTTTGGTCAGATGAAACCCATATACAGAGGAAAAAAAGGCTTCAGAGCCTCTGAATCCTGCTGATTTCAGTTGCAGTCATCCCATCACTCCTTCCTTGCTTTCAAACCCTGTCATAAATGGTAAGGCATCTAAATTTGTCTAACAATCCTTAGCAGTTACATTTTAGGGGCATAAGACAATCCTGGTAGCATATAAACTGAGTATCTAATTCATTTTTGAAGATGGGAATTACATTCTTTTGAAATTATAACCCAAGGCTTATTTATGATTAAATGAAAGCTTTTTTCATTAATAATTTCTTGCTACACCCCATCCAATTCCCTTCTGATTTACCTTGCATCAGTCATTTTAATTTGTACATTCCTGGGAAAAGCAACTATTTGGAAATACAGCATTCTGAACAAGGGGAGGAGGCAATTTTGGGGTGTCTTTAATCTACAAACATTGTAGCAATTTTGTATTTGTTTACCAGACAGAGTCCAAAGACTTACTCAAGTTCATCTTCAGAATCATAACTAATGCGCATGTCATGAGAGGCTGCGACATCACTTGTTGACTGGCACAACTTCAGACTGCTGCTCACAGAAGATGATGTCTCTTTCCTTTTCTTTTTACCAAAAAACTTTTTGAAAGATTTGAACTTTGATTTTTTCTTTCCTAAGTGAAGAAACATAAAGAAGATGCAACCAGCAGCATGTGCAAATTTTTGAACAATAACATTTCTTTATAATTTTTTGCATAAGTGTATTTTTTCCCTGGAAAATGCAACACAGTCCACTCTTGCAATAATGTCTTTCAAGACTATACTGATAGTATGAAATTACTGTTATCTTGGAGAATGGATTGCAATGTTTATGAGACGTAAGAAATAACCAGTGGTATAGAATCATTCCTAATATAGTTTCTACTTGCCTCTTGAGGTAATTAAACTGTGAAGGAAAAATTTGGTCTTAACTGCCTGGGATACAAAAAAGAAATTATTACTTGGAAATCCACTGGCTTTGTTCAGCAAGCTAAACAGTGATGATAAGAGCAATGCTACCAAAACCAATCTAAATGTAGAAAAGGCATACATAGGTGAAGGCACAGTGTCGGGAGGCTAAGGCTTTTAAAATTTTGGGTTTACAATACATTGAGAATATTTTGAGTGCTAATTACAAGATTCAATAGATCACAGAGTATTCATCTAGGAATCAAGCAATAACCTTGAAAAGCAATTCTAGTCTGCTCAGTGAGGAAAGACCTAAATTAGGATCAGTTGCAAGCTCTGTGAAGGAAACCATTTAAAATTAGATCAGTGTTTTGCACAAGAATTCCAACAACTTGTGCCTGGCCCGTTTAAGCTGGTATGACAGCACTGCAAGGCATCCCTGTCAGTATTTCACTTACTCTTGGATCTTGTTGGGTAAAAAAGTTAGCTCGGTCACAAGATGCTACAAAAATCTTATTTCAAGCCTCTGAAAATGCTGAAAACATGTAACAGCTCTTGGAAACAGGTGAAGAGAAAGGCAGAATGCATTCCCTAAGCAAACAAATTCACTTCTATGATAGAGCAAAGGCATAGAAGCTCAAGAAGTCACAGCACTTTTCATTCACTGGGGAAGGGAGAAATTCTACCTGAATTGTCCTCTCCATCTCCTTCAGCCTCTCTCATCTTAGGGTCCATTATCCTTGAGGAACTCATGTGGCAATCACTAAAGGAGGTACAAAAAGTGTTAGTCGTATCAACAAAATAACAGTACTTCACTAAATATGTGTACACATACAGGCAAATTACTAAAATATAAAAATATAGAATAGAATATTATGTGTATGCTTACATAATATATGCCTCCATACATGTATATATAAATATGCATAAAATATGCATAAAATATACATAAAATATAAAAATATCCCATATGGTACTTATTAGACTACGGTATAATAGACTCCACAGACTATTTCCACTTTCAGAAGACAACAGTCCATGACAGTTCAGTCGACCAGCCTCTCCTGTCTGAAGACTGAGTTTGGTGAATTCTTGAATGCTTCTAAAAACATGCATCAGAGGACATGGGCTTCTTTGATTCTCCCTTTCTCAGCCCATTTAGGACCAGAGACAAAATGACAAAATTACAGCATTTGAGTAAGTGTACAAGTAACAATAGTAGAGAACCCCATGTATTTTTCCCTTATTTATATCCAATTTGAAGTATTCTACAGATTGTAGGTTTTTATCTTTCTAAAGAAACTTGGGAAAAGATAATGATTCTTTCTATTCCTTTTTTTTTTTTTTTTTAATAGATAACAGAGAGAATTAGTAACAGAGAAATATAAGTAAAAATAAAATAACAGATTTTCTTATTTTCTTCTCTCTTCTTTACTTTTTGGAAGCAAAATACTATTTTGCTTATTAAGGTTCCTAAATTAAAAAATAATTGCAAAACTGTACATATCCAAAGCCTGAAGATAGTGTATCTGTAATTTAAATTGCATTTCCCATGCAGTAGTCTGTTTGTGCTCTCTTTTCTTCATCTGGAGAGCCATAATTTCATGGTCAAGGGAGAATAAAGTCACGGATGCCACTGATTGGCTAGTAAGTTAAATGCTGTAGAGTCACTCTTTGGGCTGTAATGGTGACAGATGCTCATGCCACAACCTGGATGGGAGGGTGAGTAGATTGTGGCTGTTTTGATCCACTGAAATACCAGGAGACTTAAGAAACAAAGCTCGTAAATTCAACGAGCTAGTGAAATGGAAATGAAACCTTTATTACTCAAATCTAAAACACAACACATTGCCTGAACCGTCCGCAGCCACCTGAGCTGTGCCACAGCTGCACGGGCTGCAGGACAGCCACAGCAAAGGCACCTCTACTGCCTGGCAGCTCCGGGGCTTCTGCACCAGATGGACCCACACCTTGGGAGTAAAACACCCCCTGCCACCACCCACCAGCACCAAATCAGAATTAACACAAACACGAGAGTGAGCAACTTTTGGTCAAGGACATCTGCCTTAAGTACAGAGAATTAATGAGGAACCTACCCTAGAAAAAAACATGGATGAGGGTGGTGAGGCACTGGAACAGGTTGCCCAGAGAAGCTGTGGATATCCCACCCCTGGAAGTGTTCAAGGTCAGGCTGGATGGGGCTTTGAGCAACCTGGTCTAGTGGAAGGTGTCCCTGCCTATGGCAGGGAGGTTGGAACTAGGTGTTCTTTAAGGTTCATTCCAACACAAACAATTCTGTGATTCTAGGATACCTTTATTTTTAAAGTAAATGTCCACTGGGAGGTGACAGATAAATATGTATTGTGGGCTGTGGCATATCTAGTCAATTGTTAAACAGGGTGTCTCAGATTCCTGCTGTCACGTGCAGTAGCAATGGCAGAACTGTAAATCAATACTTTTAAGGCTTCAGCTGTTGTATTCATGCCCTGCAGCATCTATAAGCTACACGCATCCAGAAGTGGGATCCTACAGTCTCTGTATAAATTATGGATGACATACCTCACATCCCCATCTGTGGCATCACCCTGCTGCATCCAGCTGCACTCAGGTGATATTTTTTTTATCCAAATGCTTGTATGCCATACTTCACTAGTTCTCAATAGCAAAGCCACTGGGGGATAAATCCCCACACAGTGGCAATATTTGTTTGAAACATGCAGGCAAGTATGAACATGTTCCCTCTGGCAAAATTCAATCTGACAGTATATTACATTCCTGACAAACCAAAATTGTATTCCTGTCCCAAACCTTGGCAGCCAAATTTCTAGAGAATAAAACCAATTAAAAAAAAAGTTAGCTCCGCCATAATGTGTGCATAGATTTGTGTGATTTATTTTGTGACATCTGAGGTCACAAACAGTGTTTCCACTGGATGGCCCAAACATTGAGGGACACTAATATGTGACCAGCAGCATATAATAATGTGTGGTGCAGCATAAATCTCCTGACTTGGAGGAAACAGAAGAACACTGAACCTTAATGGGCTCTCTCCTTGCCAGTCATGCATCTTGAAGCAATATACTCACTCCCCTTCTGTCCTCATGCAGCAGTTCTTCAGGCCCACCACGTTTTTGCTGTTTCCTAACGTATTTAAGAATTAGCGTGTCTTACCGAAAAGCTCCTAAGACCCAAGGAAGGCAGCCCTCCACTGCTGTGTCTCTTGGAAGGGTGCAGGGCTGGAGCCCTGGCTTGTGAGGAAGGAGGTGCTTGGCCACCGTGTATTTGTGTATGTGGTACTCATATTCCATCAGCCCTGGAATCCTGGGGATTTCGTTATGAGGGGAAATCAAATCCCTCGGTTAAGGGAAGATGCAGGTCAATGTGCATCATTATTTTATATTATTTGTTCTGGACAGGACCCATCCTGCGCCAGTGCTGGCCTGTTGCTGAAGGAGTTGTGCCATCCACATGAGCAAGATAAAACAATTGAAAAAAACATGTGGAGTTGACCCTACTGGCAAGGGGAAGTTGGGCTGTCTGGCCTCAGATTGATCCTGGTTGGGACTGTAATAATCAGACAGAGATAATTGTCAAAGTGTGATTAGAGCTTGTGAGGAGACGAGTAAATTGAACTAAAGCACAGGAATGTAGACAGAGACCAGTGTAACATCCAACGACTACTAGAAAAGATTGCAGTGGGTTCTGTTGAGGGACAGGGGAATGACTCTCCAGAATCTTAATAATATTTTGTTATTATTTATTATAATAAAACATAGTAGCAAGTGTATTTGTGGACCCAGCTGCCTCTGGCATCTGCAACTATTTTAAGGACCACATGTCAGAGTGACAAAGAGAAAATTAGGAAGATATTATATTACCTGGAGGTTCTAAACTTGTCCAACGTATAAATGATTTGTTCCTTGCTGGCAAAACACACAAAGATTGTTTGAAAGCTACTATTCGTCCATGTACTGCTTTAGCAGATCAATCAGAGATTTCTTTGTTCAAGGACCCTCTTGAGAGATGCCCAACTCAGGCTGTTATGCTATTAATAAAAAGAATTTTTATAGAGGAATCTGCATGTCAGCTTATTGATTCAGTGGAAACCCAGTCAAACCCAAGTACTGCGGCTGGCATCAGTAATTTCCGTAACACCAGGTCCCACCACTGCTGCCGGAGTCATCCCTAGACAGCTCAGTGTCACCTGGGGGAAAAGCTGGCTGCTTTGCTGTGGGAGAGCTGCCCAATAAACCCAGGCTGTGTGCAGGGAGGAAATGTTGTCCAGGTAGGATAACTTTGGAGTGAGGCAGAAAGCAACCCAAGGTGTGGGTCAGAGGCACCTGGGTGCAGGAGACACTGGGCACAAGTACCAGTGGCCTCTACCTCCTGTGCAGGAGCCCAGAGACTCTCTTATCCTCAGCAAGGAAATGGTTATTTTAAATTATGGGAAATAAATCCTGTAAGCTTGGGTCAGGTAAGCATTAGGAGTGACAGCAGCCCTCGCAGCAGTCACTATGTTGTGCAAACATACACTATGACAAGGGCAGCGAGGTGCAGCCACCCGCCCCATACCAAGGATGCAGGAAGAGTTTTGTGCCTGCTGTTACCAAGGGGAGATTTGTTTGCATCAAGGGATGAATGGACACATGCTTCCTTAACCTGAGAACNGGGGGGGGGTGGATCAGCAGGTAGCAGAGGGGACTGGAAGAACTTGCAAAATGGTTCTGGGCAGTGTGCTGATGTTCAGGCTTTCAGAAACATGCTCAGAACTCAACAGATTTCATTTTTAGGAAACCATGGTTTTGAGCGAACACTGAAGCTGACACTCAGCTGCTTACTTGAGCACTTTGCCAAGTGATGGTTTGCATTGGAGCAATATCCCAAGACAGTGTGAAGAGATACTGATCCTTGCTGAGCATCCAGCAGCTGCCAGAGATCCCTCTGTGATGCTTTGCAATCCAGGCACTGCCTGGCTTAGTGTTTCACCAAACCTAGCTGTAGACAATCACATTCATTTCTACCTCAAAATTTACTATGATGTTTTTATTAACATGGGGGAACCTGCTTTTCCTTTTAAATGCTTCCTTTGCACTGTCAGAGGAACACTGGTTTTCACCACCAGAAGATAATCCTATTTTCTTTCCCAAATATATAAACTCTCAAAACCGTACTATTTATATCTTCCCTTTCTCCTTCAGTATAATGTATTTTAACGGTATCTTTCAAGCCTTTTGCTCAACATCTGTAACAAACCCTCCAGTATTAATACATTCATCATAGGAAAGATTTGATTAAAACATGATACTTAGGAGGAGAAACAAAAAAATCCAGAGTTTATCCTTGGTATGACTGTAGCTGCTTGTCATTTCTCTGATGTAAACAGAGATTGGAGTTTTTGCTCTGGAGCTAAATTTTTTCACCCTCAAAGCTTTGTTTAAAGTCTACAGCGGCCTACAAGTTTAAGAGCTGTGCAATGAAATACTGACAAAATCCAGCAGCTTTGAATCAGCACCCACTGGGACGGATGGTATTCATTGTGCAATTATGCTTGGATCCAGAGACTCAGCTGCTGAGCTTTCTCATTTCCAGTTTCCCTGAGGATTTACTGAAGTCCATCACTTAATTAAATCATCCTGTGATCTGAAAACTCAGCAGGATTTTTATCCTAGAGAAGCAACCTGCCTCGGTTCTCCCTTGTTAGCAAGGGCAAGATTTGCCACGCCACCGGCAGTCACACCTTTTTCCTCTTTCTTTATTGTATGTGTGGTTCTTTTCACAATGGAACACTAGAGGTACTTGGTTTATCAATTTATTATGAGCTTTTATAAGCCAAAAATGTCTGATGACGAATTGCTAAATATTACCTGTTTACAACAGTATTTTTGCTATATTGGACTTTTCCCAGCAGAGACTTTTTTCACTTTCCTTCTTCCTTCCTAGGTCCTTTCTAGATAAGCTATGATACAAGAAATACATCTGAGACCATGCCACTGCAGAGAATAGAGATGGAATACAGCAGCACAGCAGGTTTTTATTCCCCTTCCTATCCCTTCCAAATGCCAGTACACTCAAAAGTGTGTATCCAAAACCAAAACAACAGCAATTTACACCTTTCATTTCTCTTTTGTATATCTCTTTTCCAGTAGACAAAGAAACATGAGGACTTAAATAAATCTAAATTGAGGGAAATTATTTCACATGAGAGGAAGAGCTGCCCTTTTCTCCGAACATCGTGATACACACTAGCATTCCTATTGATTCCTACACAGCCTTGAAGACTTTTTCTTTATCTTTTTCTCATCCTCCCCCTCTCTGAGGACTCAGACCTGAAATGAAGGCACCATCCAGAGGCCATACAGCTTTTCTCCTGTCACTTGGACTGCAGAAACAGGACAACTCAAAGTTTCCAGAGGGAGCAAGCCCAGGGTGCCTGCCATGGTCCTCTGCCATCTCAGGCACATCAGCAGTGCTTTCACAACCCTGGAGACGCTCCAGCTCTCCGGCATGTGCATTAACAAGAGCACCACCTGGACACAGCCCCAGGGTGCCATGCCTTGGCACAGCACAGGCTCAAAAGTGTGTTGTGATCACCTGCCTCCCAAGCAAAGGTTTACCCCTGCAGCCAGGGGAGACCCTGTGCTGAAAACATTGTGCAATGGGTGTGGCAGAGGGAAGTATGGAGCAGTGGGTAGGTATTCACACAGCTCAAGAAACCCTGCCGTTCAACTCACCTCTCTGCTCAGACCTCCTCCTGCTAACAGAGATCATCATCCCCTCCTTTCAAACTCTCAAACAACTTTCAGTGCTCCCAGGTGATAATGCTTGAGCCTAGCCAAAACTAAATCTCTCACAGTATGTCCAATTATAAAATCATTTCCAAAAGGCATCCATCACCTTGAGCTTTTGTTTCTGAGATAAACCACCTGCAACAGGAGGTCTAAAAAGCATAGTGAAGTGCTGCCCCTGAGCTAGCACAGCACATATGAGCTCAGGTGTTAGGAATGTCCGTATGAGTGAGGTGCAGGTCTCTGGGAATCTGATTAGTCTGTATAAACACATCCAAAAAGCTCATAAAAAGGACAGGAGAATTTCATAACAACTGCAACCTCATTTCCAAAGCCATACATCTTCCTGCTTCAGACCTCTCATTAGGTCAAAGGAGTTTCACTTTTCATTTTTCATTGGCCTCCAATTTTTAAATCAAGTGAACAAATGCACCTGAGTGCATGCTTACATACACACAGCCATCCTAGAAGCTTTATCCAGAGTCCAAGCACTGGGACTGAAGGGTCACACTGCCTTTCTACCATATGTCAGCATCTCTACAGTATCTGTACATATTCTAGCTGTGTCCTCATCATGTGTGAATTATTAAAAATAACTTACCCAGAGAAAACATTTTCTGAGAAAACTGCACTGGTTACTACTAAGTCTATATAAAATATCGAAAATTAACTTCATGCCAAACCAGGAAGAAAAACGCCCTTTCACTTTTTGAATACAATTTTGCCTTTTGTTTTCAAAGTTGGGCAGACAATCATCTCCTTCCATTTTGTTCAAATTGTGTGAATCAGTAAACAAAAAGTATTGCTTTGCAAAGTCTATGACTTCATGTGTTCTTTTGTTGCATGAAGGCCTTGTTGCCTTCGTAAAATCCTGGCTCAGGCCTGTTACTTCAGCTAAGTAGAAAAGGACTGTGGGAAAGAGACACAGCTGAATTAAGGGTAGAAAAACACGCTGCGTGACCATCGCATGTTCACATCGTGGTGTGTGGTGGTTGGTTGAATTACGTTTGTTGTGCCTTAAAACTATGTAAACAGATAACCGGCTAACTGCTTAACAAGGCTGGGTTTTTGTAATAAAGGGGCTCTCCTTTACACCTGCTAGGGACTCTGTGTCACTCATTATCGCAACATTTTTTGCTTGTTTTAATAATTTAGTGCAGATGCTGTCAGCACCTACTTGTTTACACTGACTGATGTCCACGGGAACATCATCAAAATGTGGTATTTTCACAAACAGTTCGCTGTCTAGATGCTAGTTTGCTATCCCATTTTCATCTGTCTCACACTGAAGCTGGTACACCTTCCCCATCTTTTCTTATCTGCATTATTGGCTAATAAAAGGTTTTGTTTCTTTGCTTGTGGCTAACATTTTTCTCCAGCTAATGTGATGTTTGTGGCATGCTCTCATGTTAAAAGAAAATTTGCATATTGCATAACCACATTGGTGTGGTGAGAGCCTGTGAGCCACTCCTCATGCTCAGAGCAAGGCTGGCTCACGTGTCTTTGCTGCCAGCATCCTCTCCGTGGCTGCATGGGTCCTAGGCTAGCATCCAGGTGAGAACACCCAGCCTGAACACAAAGTCAATGTCCTTTTCTTTTAAAACTCTGCCAGTTAGGGATCCTCTGATCCTCTTCCCACCCACTGTCAGTCAAAATGAATAGAGCTATCTGTCAGTGATTTGCCCTTTCTCTCAGAAATAACTAATAAAAGCCAGTTGCACCAGCACATATGTCTTCCAGTGTTGTTCCTTGAGCCAGAGTTTGCTATTCTTCCATGTCCAGTGTGGGTGGAGGTGGAAGAATACCAAGTTGTGCCACACAGACCAGCAGCGTAGAACTACTGACACACTACTGCCCCTTTGCATCAGCCCGTGCCTTTGCAGTAGTTGCATTTATCACTCAAATTCCTGTTGCACATGATGTAAACATGAGGTGGGGCTGGATGTCCCTGTGATCACTGAGATGAGACATCAAGGGATGCCATGTAATAAAACACCTGCTAAAAGGAAGATTGGAGAGAGGAGATAGGATAGAGTTTGCTGCATGGGCTTCGAGCCCAAGCCTTTGTGCAAACAGGGCAAGGCCTGCCATGAATAGCATGTGAGGCTTTATTGGCTGCAACAGAAAAATCTTCCCAAGCCTTTCAGGGTTTTGCGCGCATTCAGTTGTTTTCAGTCTTTCACTGCTGTTGGGCAGTGTGTGTTTTCCTTTGCCTAACCAGCCCAAACTACTCTCTGGTGCATCTGCCCCTGTTATTCCAAAGGCTGTGCAGATTCTCATCAGATCCTCATCAGCCCTCCTGCCTTACCCCTGCCAACAGCACATTCCTTTCTCTATTACAAGCACAGTGCATTGCCAAGGGATGGGAGGGAGAGGGGAAAACCTTCCTTTTCTACCTTTTTTTCCCCCCCAAGAATTAATAGTCCTTCCTTTCCTCAGCATTTCTGAGAGAAGTGAGAAACTTTCCTCCCAAGTAGCTTTTGAGGAGTGAGCTTTTTATTGTTTAAAATAGTGCATTGCTACAGAACACAAAAACTTAAGAGATCAGAAGTCATAACTAGGACTGCCCAGTCTGGAGTCCTGGATAATGTAGGGAATAGGCTGTTCCAGAAGGCTGAAGGGAACTTTTGGCCCTGATAGAGCCCAGTAACTTGAGGGTATACACCTTCACAAAGGTCATATTTTGTTCACAGGAAAAGCCTTAGCTTGACTTGCATGCTTTCTTTAAACAAACAAAAAAGCCCAACAAACCAAAACCAAAGCAAAGCAAACAACCGTATAAAAGAATTACAGGAAGTGGGGTGGAGAGAGGAGTCTGCATTGGCAGAAAAAAGAATAAAGCGAACTCATGTGAAATGTCTTATTCCTATGCCGTAAGCCTTTCCGTCTTGCTTTCGGTTCTTTATTTTTTGTGATTTAATAAAGGGGCTGGGAGATTTATTCTACCAACATGGAAAGCATTATTATTAAGAGAACTGTTAAAGCAAAAAAGCTACATTGGCTCTCCTTCTCCCTCAGCATGCAGGGATAATAAAGGCATAGCTGTTTTACACAAAGACACAAGATCTCCCCCAGCTAGCTGCCTACCAGAGATCCTCTGCTATATTTATGAGCACAAACAGCTCAATACACTACCAGACTTTTAGGCTTGTATCGGCCATTTTTAATGGTAGAAGCACAATCTGTATTTTTAACTTAAATAATATCAAGTGTTCACATAGAGTATTTTGCTAATAACATTCTGAAGAAGTTCATACTTTTTTTTACAATAGCAGGCTAACATCATTCAGAGTCAAGGGTCAGTGGAGTATTAAAAATTCACTGTGCCTCTCCTTGAAAAGCAATAGAAAATAAAGTAAAATGTCTTTCTTTAGTTAGAACAAAATTACATTTGATTCTACATGTTGCAATTGCAATTACTGTTGAATTCAGCACTGGGAACATTCCTGAAGCTATTTCACAAAAATAATTATACCAGGTCTTTTGGTATTCAGAATGAGTAGAAATATCAACAGTGTTATAAGGTCTCAGTGCCTTTAAATTCACAGAACTATAACAAGGCTTTCACTGATCCTTCCTTGCTTTTTTGGAACCATGAATACAATAAATTGTCAACACACCTACGTACACACACACGCACACACTTCTTTTGTGGTACAGAAAGAGCAAGTCTCCCCTGGAAGCACAGCAAGCCCTGAGCAACGGCTCACTGACACCTGCTGCCCCACCAATTAGCCTAATGTAAGGGTGTTCTTGTACAGTGCAGAGGTTAATGGGAGTTTAAGATGCAGAAAGTATTTAGCAGTACTCAGAATGAGATCCTTGTTCAGCTTTATCTGCTGTTCTGAAGGAGAGCCGGTGGGCCAAGTTAACCAGACAAGGAAGTCAATTGCTAACATCTAGAGCTGAATTTGGCCCAATTTTCACAGGTCCATAATGTGTGGTGTAGTCAATAGAGTCATTTCAACCGTTTTGTGAAGTTCCTTTAAAAGTTAATGACAAATCTTTTAAAATGTTGGGTTCAACTGAACACAGAATATAGTTATATCCTAGGCCTACTTCCAAATATTTTGCCATTAGTGCAATGAAAATTAGGCAAACTTAAGAAGGAAAGTGAATGAAATAAAGAGACTAAGCTGGGCTTTACCAGCTTCCTTGGGAATTCTTGTGCTGGTAGGATGAAATAATTACTGAGATCATCCATGAACCATGTGCAGAATAGTTTTAATAGTGGACATTTAAAATAGAGAGAGGAAAAAAAAAAAGGAAGTAGGAAATGCAAAGAGAATGAAATAGTTATTTCTAGGAGAAGCCTGAGCCCTTCCAGGCAGAGATATACCAGCCTACCAGCTGAGACTAGCCAGAACATTAGCAGGCTGATTTCCAGGACCTGCTCATGAAAGGTGCCATCAGGGGCCCTCAGTCCTCAGCTCTACCTCATTTCAGCCCAGACCGCTCTGCTGAACCGGCTGCAGCCATGTGCTAACCTGGAGTCCCCTCGGATGCAGGGATAACAAGAAGCCATGTCTCCAGCCCAAGGACCAGTTCGCCTTCCTGAGTCATCCTAGCACGAAGGACGAGTGAGAATGGGGTGAGATCCAGCTGAAGCCATAGGATAGCAGTGGGCCATGGTGGGGAAGGGGAGCATCATCCCCTGCGTTCCCTCTGTAGATTGCAAACTTCGAGACCAGTTTCCTCCCCAACATCCACAGGGTCTGTCCAAAAGGTACAGCCACTGTCAGCACAGTCACAATACTCTGACATTTCCCCGGGCAACAGCACTCACATATTTCAGCAATAACTGCTACCTTGTAAACACATTCCACATTCCTGTTGCATTAAACCCCACAGGTCAAATGCAAAGCTGAACAGCCTCTTGTCCAACTGTTGTACAAGGCTTGCTCTGAGGTAGTACATGTGGCAGGTTTTTCTTTGGAAAGGACCTTATTTAGCCTTTTTTGACCCTTCCTAATTTAGGTTTTCTCAGCCTTCAAATGATAATTATTTTCTTGAGCCCTGATGGAAGACAGATGAGCCATGGGCTCCTTTGTCTTTCCTCCATACCAGTAACATTAGGATCACTTCCAGAAAAAAGAGCATGAGATTTTTAACACAAGGTCACTGTAATACATTACTTCCTCAGAGGTTTCAGGTAGGAGTCCAGTTAAGATGGACTTCATAATCCAAATAATTTCCTACACAAGAAGACTAGAAGGGTGCTTTCTGTCCATGCCACAATAAACATCATGGCTAAGTCTTTTCATCTTTGCTTGGAACCCTTCTCCACAGTCTGTAAGAAAAACAGTCAAGATTTCACAAATTTAAGAACCCTAATTTTTTGTCATTTACTCCCTTCATGACATGAATTTGCAAACTTTTCATTCTTACTATCCATTCAGGACATAATTGTTATTTTATGTTTGAAAGAGAGGAAATATTTTTCTGCAGCTCTTATCTCATTTACTTGCAGGTCTATGCTCCAAACCACACTGTGCTCCAAAGGATATGAGCAAATGGAAATAACTACCACTTGCTCAGATTCTTGTTTTCTCCTTCACTCCTTCCCTGCAGCAATAATCTCAGCAAATATACCCTCTGGCGAGTCATTCTGCGTGTATCACCTCCAGCTGCTTCTTCAGACTTGTAGACTTTTGAAAGTCAAAACCCTGAATGCAGCCTAATAATTTTTACTGCCACCTTGTCAGAAATCCAGACCCAAGTCCCTAGTGTGCCCTTTACCACCTGCACAAGCCCACTCATTCCCTTGGACTGGGAAGTAGAAAGCATATCTCAGAATAACAGAATTGTCAGGGTTGGAAGGGACCTCTGGAGATCATCTGGCCCAAGCCCCCTGCCAAAGTAGGGTCACCTGGAGCAGCTGACATAAGAACATATCCAGGTGGTTTTTTGAATGCCTCCAGAGAGAGCAACTCCACAACCTCCCTGGACAACCTGCTCCACTCCACTGTCATCTTCAAACGTAAAGAAGTTCTTCATGTTGAGGTGAAACTTCTTGTGTTTTAGTTTATAGCCATCATTGCTCTCATCCTGTCACTGGGCACCACTGGAAAGAGTCTGGCACATCCTCCTGACACCCACCTTTGAGACAATTATATTCATTAATGAGATCCCCTCTCAGTCTTCTCTTCTCTAGACTAAATAGGTCCAGCTCCCACAGCCTCTCCTCACAAGAGAGATTAAACGCTTCTCCGAATGTTCTTCAAGCAGCAACTCTCAGAGCAGGGACCAGAGTGAGTCTGTCATGTGGAAGCGATGCTCAGCTCCCAGGCCTGTCCCTTGGTTGAGCTTTGCTGGAGCCAATGGCATAGACTGAAGTGCCCTCTCTGGCCTAGGGCCCAGCTCCCCATGGCACCTTGCGGCGTAGTGGAACTCAGGAGACAAACGGAACATGATCGTGCGTGGATCGTGTTCCAGGTCTTCGCTGGAAGGGGTTCCATGGACCACTGGTGGGGAATACACTGTGAGAAATGTCTCCCTTTTCCCACATCACCAGTTGCCCTCAGTCTCTTCTCCTTTCTGACACTGGGACAGAAATTCTTCCTATCCCCCTCTGACATGGTAAGCACCTTCCTTGTGAAACTCCTCGCTGCTTACGATCTCTGTCAGAAATCTCTTGCATGCACATTTTCCTCTGGCAGCATCTCCCTCTTGGCAATGTAAAGAGGAAGACATTTCAGGAATTAGTAAGTCTAAATCACTTTACCTGAAAGAGAAACACCTCTGCAGAGGAGATCTCTTCCTTTCTGCCCCTTCTAAACCTAATTTTCAGGTTCCTGTATAGCCTTTGGGGCTTACTTGGCATGGGGAATAGGATGGTGGGGATGGGAATGTAAAGGCATTTGGAGACATCCCATTTGTCCCCAGGCTCCCTTCTTTGAATATACCACAAATGTTTTACTTCAATTCTCAAAAGCCCAATGAGATGCAGGTTATTAATTCATGACTATGACAAGATTATTATGGTTAATTTAACATGTGCAGGCACTTAAGTAACTACTGTTGGGAAATATTTGTCATTAATTCAAAAATTTCCTGCCTGTAATTTGGCAAATATAAATGCAAGTGTGAAGCAGAAATCCAGCATGACATAAAGAGCACTCATCTGCCATCACCTTTACACGTGACTGTACAATGCTTGATCTCTGCTTGATTTAAATAAGCACAACAAAATGTACTGCAGCATTCATAAATTAAATGCCATTGACATTCATATGCTAGAAAGAGCCCAGATGTAGGAAGAGAAACAGAGAAGCAGACAATATCCCCATGGGCAGCAAAAGGGACACCATCGGGAGAGAGGGTGGCAGAGCAGTATTCCTAATCAAAGCTCAAAAAGCAAAGCTGTGCAAACAAAACCTACTTGTGTGGGTTTTTCTCCCACCTCCTGTGGGTCTGCAATAATACCTACCAAGGCAGGTGGTGCAGAGTAAAACCACCAAAGTGGTTTCAGTCAGGAACAACTTGTCTCTGAGGCATGGCACAGACCTCCAGGGTCATCCCATCACTCTAGGGGAGGGAACTCCCTGCCTCAAACTGCTGTGTTTTGTTTGCTTTCCCAGGGAGGTAGGTGAAAATTCTGTGTGTACATAGCTAGTTACAGCAACAAATCAAAACCTCAAATCCAAAGTAACCAGTCTCACAGCACCTGAGAAGGGTCCCAGCACTTCTTGGCCTTTGCTGATCCCTTGGGCAGGTCCAAAGTCAGTGATGAGCCATTCTGCTCACGAAGCCTCTTTAGCTCTGTGGTTTTGCAAGATTTATTACTATCAGATGCATCCCACCTGTCATGTCCTTCTCATTGCAGGAGCTCCATGCATTGTCTGGACTTTTTCAGTTCTCTCATATGGTGACAACTCCTTAGGGAAATCCTGAGGAATGTTTTGGTACACTTATATCTTTGAGCTTCATATAGGTGTTTCAGAATACAATTTGGGAACATACTACCAGAGAGAATTTCCTGAGCATTCAGTCCCTTGTTGCTGGCAAACACTTGATATAATCCCTTCACAGGCTGATTAAATTCTTATTTTGAAAACTATTCAAATTCAAATGCTATTCCAGAACTTGGTAACTCTGATGGTTAGAAAATCTCAGACTGGTGCTATCGTAATACTTTCCTTGAAGCAGCTTTTTTCTTTTGCCACAGGTATTTAGAGAAGATGTCCATCTTCCCTTTCAGCCTTCATCTGCAAAGCCAAACAAGCCATGGCACCTTAATTTCCTCACAGATATAAGCTCTCTATTATCCTGGCATCTTACTAACTCTTCTCTGCACCTGCCGTACTCCAAGCTCACCTCATCTGGCAGCCAGGTGCCCAGAACCAGACACTGGGTCCCAGGCAGCCTCTATAGCTAAATGTCACAAAGATCACCCTTGGATTTAAGCTTCCCAGGTCCTAGTTAGGCTTGCACGTGTTAGCAGACAAATAGAGAGAAAGCATTCACCTGCCTCCTCTAGTCTGCTTTCTACTGTAGAGTCCAAGAACATGCTTGAGCTATTTACTATCAAGAAACGTTGTTCATGCAAGGCCAGTGTTTCAATAACCTTTCCAGACTTGGCTCTTTCCTACGTCCAACCACCCAGATGCTGATGCTGGCTGCCAATACCAGACTGAAGGACCCATTCCAGCTTCTTTTCAAACCCCGAAGCACCAGCATACGCTCCCTTGGCTGGATTTGCAAGGGCCCAGCCATCTGTGTATCTACAGAGAGTCTCTGGTGTAGGTACAATGAGAAAATATTTAGCCTTTTACATGCAGTTGGCAAATATACTAGCTCAAGCCTGAGGACATTCTGATTCTCTTTGCTTAGGGGCCTCCTTTTCTTAAACATTTTAAAAATATGTGTGAGTCACAGCAATGGGTAGGGAATGAGATGTCTAGCAGAGCTCCCAGCTCTGGCAGAGGAGCATTACTAAGAGGACACTACCAGGCTTTGTGAACAGAGGAAAGATCAGGAGGTGCTGGGTGACTTAATCTCTCGTGTCCCATGCTATGCTCTGAGAGCGCTATTTTACTGAAATAGCTAGATCAAAGCTACTAAAGAGGTTTCTACCATTAACTGTCTCCTGAAAATTGTTGACCTAGACAACAGAACAATTAAATGAAATGTGAAGCACCTCCTCAAACAGATATTTTTTCTACTCTGTCCTACATCACCTAATCAGACAGTAGTATGAAGTTACACACTTGGGAGAGCTTTTTGTAATAAAGGACATCCTGAACTGCACAAAGATGCTGCCCTGGTATATATTTTTTCTCTCTTCTTACGTGGACACAAACCCTGCGAGTCCTAAGAATGAATGTATGAGCTCTCCCATAAGTATGATAGGGACAAAAAGTCTGGGATACCAAACTGGACATGTATACTTGAAAAGCAGCTGCTGTATCAGGTATGCAATGTGAGACTCTGGGAATTGTTTTTCTGAATACTAAATGTGGAAAATATAATTTGAAGCTGCACTTAGTCCCTCTGAAGAAATCAGTTTCTGAATGCCTTAGGGTCAACACCCAAATTAAACAGTTTCATATTAGAGATAATTCAAATATATTGCTTAAAAATAATCTGTTCTTTTATGTCCCTATTAAGAATCCACCACTACAACCTCGTGTGCAAAAACGATATAAACATGCTTGCAGTGTACCTGTCCCAGAGATGTGCAGCGAGATCTCTGGCTGATGTCACTTGGCAGGTCTTTGCTCAAGTTAATTGGAGCTGTACCAATTCATATTTCTGAAGAGATGGAGTGTACTGCTTATAGACTTCTGAAAAAGGTGAGTTAATCAGCTTGTATGCACCTGGAGACATTAATTTCCATGTTTTTCAAAATATGAAAACTGTGTTTTCTGTGAAGAGTGGTCCTTCAGAAAACTATCATGCCAGCTCTGTACCAGCACTAGATATGAACATACTCTGGTTTGATTCCCACCATTTCTACTGTCTGTGAGTAGAGAAGGTACAACACAAGGAAGACAATATTTTTCTTGGTAAGTATTTTTCTTAGAATGGCACATTGCTTTAATTTTTACATTTGACAAAGGGCTTCTACTTGTAATGTATCAAAGGAAAACAAAAAGCAGTAACAAATCCCATTGTGTTACCAAGCAGAGGCAATATTTGCTGGCCTCTGCAAACAATACATAGCCAGAGGGACTTGCTGCTTTCTATTTCACAAATATGCTACAAGCAGTGAGTTGCAGTGAGAGCATGGCAACCAATAACTCTTGATCACCTTAAGATTTTTCATTAGCCAATTCTACAATAAATTAACTAGAGAAGTTTAAAGGTTGTTTTCAACAATTTATAAACACACACCGCAAAGAACAAGGCAAGACAGTTCATCTGTCTACTTAACTTTTTTACTTACCATCCAATGAAACTTTAATAAGTACAAAGGCAGGTCAATAGTCCCAGAATTGAATGTTGTGCACCTGCGTAACCAAGAAACACATTTCACCTGGAGGAAAACAACTCTTAAAGTACCTCAGACATAAACTTTCTTCAGCTGCTTACCTGCGTAGGTTCCTGTTTGTCAGATTCAACGCACCACAAAAGGCTACTGGTGTTTCAAAAGGGATCTGTCACCTTGCCAGACATTTAAGTGGTAGCAAAACCAGTAGAGGCATTTTCAAGTTTGCGCAGAGAATTCTGAAAGTCTCAATTCGGTTCGACTTGGACAGTGCACCCTACATCTCATCAGATACCCAGCCCGGGGCTGTCCTGCCGTCCTGAAGCATGAGTTATTAGCACTGCCCTGATCCTTTCACCAAGTGATCCCTGCATCTAACGCGGAAGGAGTCGGTCAGAGGAGAAAGCACCAGTATCCCCCAGTTGCTAGGTAACAAGCAGGGAGATCCTGACCTGAATTCTTAGCGGAGGCTGATGTTACTCAGGAAGCTTAGCTGGGTCCTTCCTGGAAAGGGAGGGCTATGCCAAAAAGTTACTCCTGGCTTTATAAAGGCCACTGCGTAGCACCCAGGACAGAGGGACAGCTGCTGAGCTATTTTTATGATAAAAAGGCACCTGTTGTGAAAATAGGAAGCACACATACAAAAATGGAGGGTGACATTTTCTGCTCTTCATGGCAATGAAACCAGAAAGTTTTTAACCTTAAAATAAGATCTATTTCAAATCTGGCCATTAAATAAAGCAGAAGAAACCACCCACCATGTGCACAGCCTCAACATTAACAAATGCAATGAGCGAATATTAAGCACATGAAAATAGAAAAATTAATGTTATACCATACACATATACTGTGAAGCACAATATAAAGACAAACTCAACACAGAAAACTGAAAGGAAGAAAATAATGGAAGTTTATGATGACACAAGAACTCTGCATTTTCTGGCCATGTAAATATTTTAAGTTATTGCCATGCCATTGTATTAATTATTCTATTTAGCTTGCAAATTCCTCAGGATGTATTTTCCAAAAGAAGAAAAATAAGAGCTGAGACAGACCTGAAGAGCTAAAGTGCCTCTGGGCCCCTTGGATGGGGTATACCTGACCCTATCATCCTGTACAGCAAAAGGAAATAATGCCTACTCATATCCAGCATAACACGAATGTCAAAGACCCAATTATCTGGAAAAGATGCCTTTTTGCTTTCTACTGGCTCCAAGGAACATCTTGGCAAAAATAGCACGAAAGCAATGCTGTGCACACCACGTGTGGCATGGCTCCCACAGGCTGGAGGGGCCCATGAGGCTGGGAGGGCTGAGGGGTATCGGTGCAGAAACAAGTCCTTTCATTCCAGCTGGCTGCTTCCCCATCACATCTGAGCACATTCTCACACGTGAGCAGCTCCCTTCTTGCTCAAGTAAATTCTGCCAGTCCCAGACAGGAATATCTGTGAGGACTCCAGCTCAGCTCCCATATCTCTGGATGAGAGGTTTGCAGTGGGTGTATCTACCACCCAACCACCATACGGGCAACAGCTCTTTTAAAGAAGGGTCTCAGGGACAGGAGGACTGGCCAGCCATGTCTAGAGAAGTCCAGCTATGACCTTAAAAGGGAATTATTCCACAACAACCTTTCATGTGGTAGAAACAAAACAATGCTTTAATGGAAGGGAAAGGCAAGTGTCTTTGCAGAAAGCCAGCCCTGCTCAGCTGTGCAATGGCACACCTAATGCTTACTCCTACTCTGTAGTGTATCCCCAAAAAGGCTCTCCTTTCAATGTAGCCAGGTTCAGTGGCCCAGTAAATTTGTGTTCAGCACAGGCTCAAGGTCAGGAAGCAGTCTCTCAGCTATGCTTGAGATTTCTCCCTCCCCATAAATGTCCCTGTTTATCCAGGGAATCAGTCTATCCCTGCAGCAATTATAACTGCCCAAAACCAAATGAGTACTATGGTGCTTAAAGTACCTTTCTGAACAAGAGACAAAGCTCATCATATTGATAGGAAAATTATAGTTCTTTTATTCATTTCCCTTTCTCATTTCTCGCAGAAACAGGAAAAGTTCAAAGTCCTATCCCATAAGCACCTAAATTTCCAGACAAAATAGTTACAGATGTCACAATCTGAATTCAGCAGGGTTAAATTAATGTAGGTTTTACATAGAAGTTCAAAATATAAAAAACCCTATAGATAACCAAGAGACATTTGGAGGAAACATACTGAAAATCTAAGATATTAAATATATACTCACCTGCTGCTAAAGAAAAACTGATCACATAACAACACAGCCAGCACAAATCAGAAACCACAGCTCTGTGCAGTGCAACTGATTTTTAAGCAGCGCAGATACTCTGAAACAATTTTCTGATGAAAGGCCGTCTTACAGATACCATCACCAGGAGGCAAGACAGTGCAGAGAATCTACTCATAGAAATATTTGTGTTTTAGATAGCTATAGACTAATTTTTTTACTATAGATTCAACTATTGCAAATCAAGTGAAGTGGATGGCACTTCAGTGCATCTTTTCCTACAAATTCTTCCAAATGGTCTTAATGTTCAGCCATGCAACAAGCTGCATTAAATAGCAGATATTAGAGAAAACAGAGAAAGCTTGGCAAGATGAGAGGTGTGGCAAATATAAGCTTTTACTAGTGAGGCCCTTAATAAAGGCAAAGAGAAATTAAAAGACACGAATATGGTAGATTTGAGAAGAAATGGAGAACTGCTGAGCCCAAAAGAGAGAGGAAGAAGGAAATCCTTTCAGGATTCATATAAAAGTTAGAAAAAACATGTAGATGGGAACAATGCTGTTGGAAATGCTGATTCCACGGAGAGCACAAACTGGACACCTCTCCTTTTTTTTAACATTTCCTCCAGTCACGTCTTGAACAGCAAGAACAGGTAAGTAGTAAAATGGATCTAGGTGGGGTACAGAAAATCCACTCCGTAATGTCAAAAATAACCTGTCACATCTTCCTATTGTCTAAACTGGCATAACTCCACCAGCTTCATTTTATGCCAGCTTATGATGTGGTCAAATGCAGTAAGAGGAAGATAACAGTTCCGCTTACATGTTTCACTTTGCCTGCAGGCAGGTTTCAGCAAAATGCATGTCTATTCCAGGGGAACATACTTAATGAAGGATTTAATCTTCCTGATGAATACAGAAGGATGCCAAAGTACCAAACTTGTCAAACACACCTTGCAACAAAACACAGTTACAAATCTGCTTTACTTGGCTATATACTTGTAAAGCCATGTAAAACAGACAGCTCCAAATTGCCTGACTTCAGCCACTGAAAGTCAAACACTGCTGTCCAAATCCCCTTGCAAGGGTGTACTGTTACAGTAACTGAGATGGTCCGTAATCCGCTCACATCTCTACGCACATCAGTAACACAGTGCCGACAAGTCTCCCCGTTGTTCAGCCGCAGAACGAGCTGCGTGAAGCACTGATTCACGCTGATGAATTGTAACCAAGCAACACTGCCAGCATCTTTCCAGCCCATTGTTCAACTGAGATGGGGAGAATAGCAGCAGAACAGCACTGAAAAAACCTGCCAAACTCCAACTTCACTTAAAGGATACCATCCCTCTAACATTAGGTGTAGTAAATTCTTTAACCAAAATTTAACAGAAATAAGCTGTTACTTCCCTCTCAGTAACGATAATGATGTGCCTGAAGGCAGCAAATTAATTTCTGTGTGTCCAGGACCCCTTGTAAATCATCTTTACAAAGCAAAGAGTTGAAATTTACTTTACACAAAAAATGCAGGGCAATGAATTATTCATCTGAGCAGAGGGACAGAAATACTGCCTTTTTGTTAGTCTGGCTATTAGATGCTGAGGGAAACTAAAGAAGACTTTCTCAGATACAGTAACAACACAGATGAGATGGAAAGGAAATAGATATTTGAAATTTTTTTTCAGTGAGAGTTGGCAATCTTTTCCCACGTAAATGTCTGAAACCAACAGCTAACGCACAAAATATTGCTACTACACCATCAGTCATGTGAACCTTATTATCAACAGTGGCATTAAAAAACTAGGTTACAATACTGAAATCTTTTACTGTTATTGCAGCTAAGTCTGAGTGGTGGGATTATTTGTTCTGTTTAATGCCATGGGCCTGGATATCAAGAATAAAGTTCACTGCAAAATTATCCACTATTGCCCTTTATGGAAATAAGATGACACAGTCTGCCAACAAAACTGTTGGTTACTAGCTGTTTTTGCAATGTTCCACAGTATTCCAATTTTACCAGAAAAAAAAAAAAAATCATGTCTAAATTATGAATACGATACAGAACTGACTTGTTTGTATAACATCAAAGACAGGCTAGCAGCTGTAGGCATTTCTCAGAGCATAAAAACCAAAAGTACTGACCTGTAAAAGAGAAATAGTAATAACATCTGCTAGACTTCTGGGCTCTGAAATCACATTCCCTGAGAGCAAGTTTCCAAAAGAAAGGCTGGGCACTTATGTAAGATACCAATTCCCTTTTCAATGGATTACGTTTCTCTTTTGAAATTTTACTTAAAAGCCTGAGTGCAAAACCACATACATCTTTCTTCTCCAGGAATTAATGTAGTAGGGCAATGTAACAAAATGCCACAACATTGGCATAAAAATAGATTTATCAATGTCTTTCAGAATTTGTGATATCATAGAATCATAGAATGGCTCGGATTGGAAGAGACCCTAAAGATCATCTAGTTCCAGCCCCCCTGCCATGGGCAGGAGCACCTTTCACTAGACCAGGCTGCTCAAAGCCCCATCCAACCTGGCCTTGAACACTTACAGGGATGGGGCATCCACAAATTATATCAGATCACCCTCTTTGCTTACTTCCGTGCTCATCTTTCTAGTCCCTCTCTACAAATGAGGTTCCGAGGTGTGGTCTTTTCAATTCCATTGTGGGGGATCAAGCAGTCCTGTATTCACTATTCCATGTGGAATATCACCAGGATCTCACACAGACAGGAATGATGCTGCTTAGGCTCTACCTGCTTGATAGTTTAAGGTCATTCTTCTAAGTCCTCAACACTGCCACAGGCTTTGACACTACACAGTACTCGTGATGGGCTTGAAGCCCGCTCTCCCATGGTATGAGTTCCCACCAACTTCCTCTCAATGTGAACAGATATTTAAAGCAGAACTTGGTCTCATCATCTTCTTTCCCTTCATATGTTTGCCAGATGGCTTTATTTAATGTCTGTTCTCTGGATTGGCTCTAAAATTGATTTTTTTTTCCCTTTACATTTGCCATCTGTTGGTCCAAACAGCTGAATAATACACTTCCTTTTCAATCTCATGGCATAAATTCATTCTTTCTGTCAATTTGGCATCCAAAATAGTATGGCAGGCAGACTGGCAGGTCTGGGTAAGGCCCTGCTCCACCAACAGGAATTTTCTCCTTGCCCCTTTGAGAGCCATTAGCGTAGGAGCGAAGTTTTTAAGAGGGGATGAAGTACAAAGCCAGAGCAAAAGACAGGTACCAAGAAGAACTGAACCATGTTGTCTCAGTGATGGAAAGTGGTCTGTGTTGCGGCTATTTCTTGGAAGCAGGATTTGCAGCCCCAGCAGCTGGCATTGTGTGTTCTTGTACAAAGAGAAGACATCAAATTGAGCAGCAGCTCAGGGCAGAGAGTTGCATGTGGACTTCCAAAAGAAACAAATGCTGTGTGGAAAAAAACTTGACTTGGAACCTTCAAATCGTTTTCCAGAGTCTTCAGCAACTGTCTTGCTCTTTTCAGTGAAAATGTATGAGGACTCTTGTGAAATAACTGATGTGGATATGGGATCATGCCTGCGCCCTGCAGGGTACCCAGCCTGGGCTGTGCTGCAGGGGCAGTGCCAGAACAAGGGCTTGCAAAACTGCAACAGCAGCTGGCTGGGAAGGGTGTCAGGAAGAGGACAGAAACAGCACAAGAGGAGGAGGAAGGGAAAGGTGCCAGAAAGTCTTGTTATGACCCCACCTAAATGCCTAGCAGCAAGGTATTACTGAGTTGCCTGAATGTGCATGTTTTACCCATCTTGTTACGTTAAACTCAGAATTTTTTAGAGACGATTCTGTCTCTTGAGTGTTTGCACAGTTCCAAGCACAATAGCTTCTTGTGCTGGCTGAGTCTATGCTGTAAGAATACAATTAAATAATAAGAGCAGTAAAAAGCTTGATGCTATTCATACTTGAGAAGACCTCACATGGTTCTGGACAAATCATAGCCACAGCAACACTCTCAACAAACACATTTTCTAATCCTCTCATTATTATTGTGGCTTTCTTTTAAAGGTAAAGACAGAAAAAATGTCATGAAAAAAATATTAACTGTATTTCATATCTGAATGCCATGAAAGACCAACAGTTTATCCAAACAGCCTAAGTGAACAAAAGCTTGAGAACTCCTACTTCAATGCTTCTCTGTATACATAAATTTGCACATACACTTGCCTTTTTCTGTTTCCCCTGGGGTTTTGGTGGCTCAGCTGACACCCAGTAGCCTGCCTACTCTCCACTTTCTCCATGCATTACATGGTCAAGTAAGTGGGAACAGTGTGAGGTTTGCAGTGCTTGATCTCTTAATATTTAGATAAATGCTGATACTACAAAGCTGGTCCTAGTTTTCCAGAGCTTCCTACCTCAGTTATGAAGCTAATAAACCTAACCCGGTGGTTCAGTGTCCTTGGTCTCAGCAGCTCTGATCCTATGCCTATCAAAGCCAAAAGAAAGATTCCTTAATTAGCCAGTTAGTGTCGAATCAAGCACAATTAGGCCCAAGTGCCACTGAAGAATAAGATATATAAGTTCTTTGGCAAAGCAAATTCCTTTGCTGCTGAACTGTAAGGAACTGACCCACCTGCTTCAGGTCTCCCTGTAACCTGATACTTCGTACACCACCCAGCGTTCAAGGGAGTGGTGCTGAGAAACAGATTTCTTGAAATTCCCAAGCTGCTTTATATGCTTCACATTGGTGGATCACAATCAGATTTCTGGTTGTCACCATCATGAATGAAAGGATAAAAATTCAGTGACAAGTTATGAAATGTTACATCTGCTCAAAAAGGTAGAACGACCAGCCAAAACCAATGTGTCAAAGAAATGTGTAAAACAGCTCCAGATTTAGCCAGATCCAGCACAAGCCAGGTCTATATTTGAAAGCTGCACTGCTACAGATGTTAGTAGGTGTATGAATAAAGGATAGGAAGACTGTACCACCAGTTTGCATATCCATGGTAACTAAGAGAGGATCTCCTGAGAAAAGGAGCTGTGAGATGGGGAACAAAGAACTCTTTTCCCCTTTGAGGACTAAATAGCTCACATTATCTAGTGAAATTATTTAGGCTGGGGACACGTGCACCTCTGGATTAGAAGAGCAATGAGGAAAAGAGAACAATATGGCATCTTCAGTCCTCAGAGGGCTTGTCTAGCTTGCACTGCAGTCCATGTCTCTGCATGTTTACAGCTCTTGTTCCACCTAGTTGATGCAAACACACCCAGTGGCCTTACAAACAACCCATTATAGTATACATAATACAGTACAGTACCCAAGACATACACTGGCTGGTTGGAACGGGCAGGCTACAGAAAGAAACAATGGCCTTCTACGCAGCTCTCAGTATGCAGTATTTAGGCATAAATCATAGAACCGTTTAGGCTGGAAAACATCTTTAAGGCCACCGAGTCCGATCTTTAATCTAGCATTGTGAGGTACCAATGTAGCTCATTTCTCTCTGTGTGTATGAGTATGTTCTGAATACATTTATGATGATACAACTGCATCCGCTCTAGGCTGGGTTTAACAATCTTTACTGTTTCATGGCTAGTCATAAAAGTTCTATTACCACTGAAGGACAACGCCCAGAGAAAGTATAAGCGATTTCAGAAGAATTAAAAAGTTAAAAAACTATGTGCAACACAGAGTGATACCAGTGTCCTCACACATGTGCCTACTCCATTACTCTAATGATTCAAAGGGCAACCACTTGAGTTCCCAACTGCTCTGTGTTCCCCAAACAACTGCCATCTCTCTCCATTTCCTTACAGCCATCATTGGAGCAGGAGGGCAGTGCTACCAAACTGAGCCCATCTGGACTGGATTCTGGGTGCCTGCATGCGGAGCTGACAGACAGGAAGTCAGACAGAACAGAAGAAATAGGCACCATCTTCCATGTTGCTGTACATAACCTCTGAAGTAAAAGGATGAAAAATTTCAACAAATACAGTTTCTTTTCATAATCTCCTTTTCTTATTCTCCTGCCCTGCCACGATTTTTAGTTTTAGGTATGTAAGTCTGGCAGCTCTCTGCACATGGTCCAATTCTCCAGCTTATTTCTGGCCCAGATTTTCCTTGGGTTTTACTAGAGGCAAGTAAGATTGATATCAAAAAGAAAGGGGGATAGAAAGAAAAGTGAGGAAAACAAAGCCTTAACATATCCAGAAAGTCATCTGAACATCCAAACAGGAGCAGAAAAGTTCCTTCTTCTTTTTAAATATATCTTCTGCTTCCATGCTATAGTAACTACATGGTATGTTTTTTAATAGTCTGTTTTAAAATAAGTTGGGCGTGATCTAGTTACTAAATATTGTATGATTTGATAATTACACAGCAGAGCAAACTACTTCCCTAATCTGGAATAAGATCTAAAATTCTACAGTGCCTTTAAGAAAATGGAACTTAAGTACCTTTTATTTTTTCCAATGACATGTAAGCCCAGGAAAAAGTAATTCTCTATTTTAGTTGGTTTTGAAAGTCTTAGAATTGACAGTTGCATGTAAGCAATTTACACCTTCACTTTTACAGCTACATGAAATAAGCACTGATTTATGCAGCACACAATGTCTTTATTTCTTGATTAACTTCCCTTCAGATTTTCGCTGTAAGCCAGTGATATTTTATTAGAGATAACAGTGATATTTGTATTAATTTCCTTCATTATATTCAGTCGCTCATAACTTTGGCAGGTAGGTGGTGTAACTTCTAGGTCCTTTGAGTGGGGGGACAAAAGGATGAATAACTTGTGCTGGTGTAACTGGAGTCCACCCCACATACAAGAGGCAGGTTATGACTGCGCAGTGAACTTTGGTTCTGACACATTCAACCTTGTGCTTTGACTCAGCAAGGTAAATAATGCTCTTTACAAGCAGTCTGCACAAAATTGTCAGGGCGTTCTGGTTTAACCCACAGCACGTTATCAGGCATTACACATCCAATATAATTAATTAAGACATTTAAAAGCTGAAGTGGTTTCACCTGGTATTTGGCAGTCTGCTGTTCCTAAGCAAAGTGGCTGAGAGTTTAACTAGAAACATCACGAAGACTAGCTAAAAGTTGAAGATCATTTTGATTATTAACCTTCTCATGTAAGTAGACCACTTGCATGTTCCTATCACAGTAGCATTCTTACCTTCAGTAGCAAATGGCTTTTGCTTCCTTACCCTAACCTTTTAAAGCAGATGTTGTCTCCAGATCACTACAAACTGTACAGACTGTTTTGGAGTAAAAATTTTTAATAACATCACAGCAGACTCTTGGGCTGAGCTAATACAAGCACTCAGCTTTAGTCTAATTCTAATAGCCAAATAAACAGAGCTAGGATGATGCTCAGTGCTATTGTAAATGCCAGGTACATTCCATACTGAAGAGTGGACGGAGAAAACAAAATGGTGTAATCACTTACAAATATTATGAAGAAAACTGGATTGGTCACTTTTATTTTGCCCTATGCTTCAGAAATAGAGGCTACTAAAATAACAACTAGTCAGATACAAAAAGCTAGGAGGAAATGAGACTTCATATTATGGAAATACAGCTGACAAATGCAGTGCTGTACGAGCAGATGTGGTTGAGAAAACAATGAAATACTTTTCAGCAGAATTTGCAAATTTGTTTTGTGGAGGTGGAACCAGGAAGCCCTTGCTGAAGATTTCCACACCATCATCCACAGATCCAAAGTATACCTATGAGTCCAACAGGAAGCTGAGATGTACCTATCTGCACACATAGTCCTCTTATCTTGACGTGATTGAGCTACAGCTTGTGACTTTCATTCAGAATAAGACTGCAAAGCAGCTGAGCTGGTTATTAAACCAGACTGTTGAAGCAACATAAGTAAAAACTACAGAACTTGATTTAAAAGTTACAGTCTAATTGTCAGTATTTTGCTTTGACTAAGAAATTTGCTACATCAGGCTCATTGCAAGAGTTGCAGAAAAAGTTTCAAGAAAACTGACCAAAAATCTTTTGTGTACGCATGACAAATTACAGTGTTCTCTGCTCATAGAGTCATTTCATACCAGATTCACAGGATTAGCTTTTGCTAAAAAAATCCTCTCACCGTGAGAAAGGTCATGGAAACAACCTCTTTGCTCTAGAGCAGATAACACTTCCTCAAAGCACTCCATCAGAGTCCAAACAGAAACACTCATATGCTTGTGCTAACAATGTTGAGTTACACAAGAGTTGGTAACCAGTTTAAAGAGCATAATTTTGCCAAAATAGCAGGCCAGCTGCCATTATCCTTCCATATAGTGCAGACTCAATGCAAATGTCAGAGGAGCCAGACCGTTTACTTGGTTCAGGTATCTCTGAAATGGACTAACCTTCCCATAAAACTTTGAATTTTGCCTGTTCAAGGGGATCCTGGAATATTAGATATGCAGTAGTATATTATTACAAACCCATTATTTCAACTTGCTTCTAGGAAAGAAATATATTTCTTTTTCTCCTATCATCTTCCACTGTTAAATTTCAAGTTAATAACCCATTGTTGTGACTGGCTTAAGCAATAGTGAAGCAATTCAAAGCAAGTGTAAAATGCAAGAGAGCTTCCTTGTCCAAGAACATAATGAGGGCAACAGAACCATCATATATAGATGCATGGCAAGTCCAAAGAAGCAACAGATGTTCTGGGGCAAAAAAGATGTCCCTTAAGACTGCTACCGCAAATGCAGATATTTGTATGGCAGAGTTGTTTCTGTGCGAAAGAAGAAAGCAAGGAAGGAGAAACTCTGCAGGAAAAACAGTAGTAAAGGCAGCAGAAAGTCCGAAGGAAAGCAAGAACAGTTATTGAAAAAAAATTCCTAAAAAGGGCTAATGACAGAACATCACTTCACTGGTGGCAGAACAAAGTAGGGAGTGATGCTCCAAGAAGCCTCCCTCCTCTTCACTGAATTGTGCTTTATCCATGGAATCAAGGTTTGTTTGGGGGTTTTTTTTAATTACCAGGACTAGACCAGGCTTCATCCTCAGATTAACATTAGCTAAAAGCCTAGTTTTGACCTAAGTTTTGACAGCCTCAGATCTCAAGTGAATCCAGGGACACAACCCAATTCTGACCTTGCAGCAGATCCTTGTTCTGTCTTGCCCACATATGGCTTTATTAATACACACTACGCTGTGTCTCAAATGCCCATGCAAAAGTGGAAGAAATAGCAGCAGCAGATCGACTTTCAGGTGGCTTTTGATGATTTCTTTCACAGCTGTGGCAAGAATTAACACTGGCACACTTGTCAAAAGAAGCAAATGAGCCTGTTCTACAACCAAGAGGCCTGCGACAGGACAACAGCTATGCACCACACCAACCCACAGGACCCTGCGCTCACAGGAGCTGTGCTAGAAGGCTCCCTTCTCCTGTGCTGAACTCCATCCACCTTTCCCAGAAGCCACAATGCTCCTTGCTGTATTCTGCACCCCAGCTTACCAGACACGCTACCTTCGCACCATCACGGCACCCAGCACAACGCTCCTTCAGACACATTTGCAGGTACCTCAGAAGCTTTGTCCAGCACACAGAAGGAGCCGATTTCCTGAAGTCCTTTTGGCTTCTCAGCTGACTGCACTAGGTGCCACAGTTTCTCAAAACTAATCTGCTGTTTCAGAGAAACATGAAGCTTATGAGGAGAACATGTCAATTCATTCACAATATACGCTCCCCTACAAATATGTAACACAGATTGGAACTGACATTCAAGATGACCCACACCCTATATAAGCCTCACAAAAACTGCCTAGTTATTCACTTTTCCAGCTTGGCAGACTAAGCCTCCATACTCAGTGTCAAGCTAAAACATTTGTTAAAATAATTCTTGGCTTCCTTCCACTCCAAACAAATTCATCAGACAGATATTTCAACTCATTTTTGACTCAAGCAAGCAGAAGTAGGGAGGTACAAAAGTAGAGCTGTAGGAGCCTTCATTAATTAGAATATGACTTTTTTTTTGTACACCTTTTTCTACCACATAAGGATAATGGAAGGTTTCGGCTATTTTTGAGGTCACTGTCTCCAATTAAGAGAAACGCATGAGCTTTAAACAAATCAGACAACCGTGGAACAATTTTAATCCCTGAATGAATAAATCCCTTGGGGGACGTGGCTGCAGAGAAATCAATGGGCAATTCTATTAAGCCTTAACAGCAAATAAGGCACAATCTGGCTTCTACAATGAACCTCAAAGCCACAGATCCTGTCATAAGAATTTATCAGATTTGTGTGATCAGTCATCGGTGTACAGAGCCCGATTATACCCAGAATATCTTCTGCTTACAGCAGCTGTTGGAACAGCACTGTACTAGACCATCTTTGAGTTAGAGGCTATAATCTTACGGCAAAAAAAAGACAGAAATAAGTGTTAGCTGGGTGAATACTCATTTGTTCCAGTGAACTCCTACTCTTGTCAGCACCCTGCTTCCCACTGACCTTACCTCTAGCTCCGAAGTGTTAAGAGAAGCGTGAGCTGTGACTGTGAGAAAATTGGCATTTGCTCCCACAGCTTTTCACAGCAACACAGAAATGACCTCCTCTGCCCTACAGACTGGAAGTACTCTCTCTAGCTGTGGGATCAAACACAAATCATTCATTCCATGCTATAAAAAATCCAAAGGCTAGCACAGAAAATAGAACCATGCTTTAAAAAAATCATCAAAACAGAAGACGTGATTTCCCCTCCCCTTCAATATGCCTAAATGCTCACCTACTGACAGCTGTCAGGGCAAGGACAAAATCACTTTGCTTGGTGTGGTTGATGCAGCCTAGCCCATATCTAGGAGCCTCTGCCTTGGGCTGCATCTGCTCTTGTAAGTGAAACACTCTCAAGACTGTTCTGTGGCACCAGAGAAAAAAATTCTGTGCTTGAAACCAGACTGCTAAACTCTCATGATCTTCAAAATAGGTTGACTACATCCACTCCACTTGTTGAAAGCCTATCCAACCAGGATTGTGTCCAGGGCCGTTCCAACAACCCAAGATCAATGACAACCTGACCCAGGAACATTTCCTGCACTGTTGAGTAGTTTAGATGCATCTTCCCTGTCCGCCTACCCGAACTGTTCAGATCTGAGGCACGTCCAAGGCACATGACAGCTGCCTTCTTTGCTCACAGAATCAAATTTCCTTTCCTTGAAATCAAGGTGTGTGAACAAAAAAAGAGGGAGAAAATGACACATAGACAGCTACTACCCAGACATGGCACACCCAGTGCTCACAAGTTCAGAAGTACTCCCTACGAGTATCCCCTCTTTAGATGAATAGTTATTGAGGGCCAAGTTTTCACAGACATGAAATGCCTAAAGATAGAGATGGGAGCCATCATTTCTTTCAGTGAATAGGAATCATTATCCAGTAAGTTGCACAATGGGATTTTCAGGTCAGGTGCCTTATTCCTATTGCAGTTGACTGGAATTATATCCCTGAAGATGTTAAAAGCCTCTGTGTTGAGTGTGATGCCTTTGTTGTCCCTTTACACGAAAGTACAATGTCTCTAATCCATTACACTGGCTTATGAAAGAAAGAAATACAGGAGTAATACTACAGGCAAGTGTTTTCCTCCTTCTCCTGGGTAAAAAACCATATATATCACCTGCATATTTCAGCTTTGCAATCTTGCTTCATGTCTATCTCTGAGCAAACGAAGTCCTGTGGAAGCTGCTCAGGTAAATTTCAACACTGCCTGGTAGTGTGAGACATGAGACAGGCAGAAATAATTAAGTAGTTTAATTCACACTGGTTTGGCATTTGGTCAAAGAGGTTTTGCAGAAGTAATCAAAAAAAGGGAAACTTAAGTCATTAGAAAGAAAAATAATTTTCACAGTGACACTTGACTTTTTTCCCCTGGCATCCTTTCACTGATGCAAGTTACCCAGAACTCTGTAATCTGCACAATCAACTTAAAATACTGATGTTGAGTTAGCACCTCACTTTAAAAAAATAAACCAGTAAAGAAACACAGCACTCTTCATCAGTCAGTTCAGGAGCAATTAGACAAACTGAGTTTACAGTCTGCACCATACTTTCATCTCACAATAAGATTTGAAAAAGAGCTAGGCTACAAGATTAAATAAAAAAACAATCTATACCTGTGCTCCCATGATTTTGTATCAAATAACTTTTGAGAGAAGTACATATTTAATTGAATATTTGAGAGCAGTAACCTCTACAGCATCTCATAAAGCAGGCTGCTGAGGAAGGAGAAACCCATGGACCAGATACAGTCGATGACTTCACTTTGATAATTTTGGACTGAGTGATTCAAGGGGGATGCATTAGGACAAGAAAGAAAGTGAATATGTGCCCTGCCAAATGGGTCTGACAGTTCTCCCTGGGCTGCAGGGAAAAAAATTCTCATTTCTCCTATAAACCAATACTAGGAGAAATAATTATAACACACACTGACATAAGAAAATGCTCCTCATTAACTGTTCCTATAAACTTTAATGGCAAGTAAGAGGGACAAAAATAAAAAATGTTATCCTCCTTATTTTAACAAGGGATGTCTTTTTCAAAGTTAAGTAAGAAGTGTTCATGTTTGGAAGCTAAATCTAAAATACCTGAAATTGGCTCCATTTCATAAACTGTTGAGTACTCCTCCCTACAAAAAAAAAAATCAACCCTTAGTTCATCCAATGAAGTTCAATGTCACAGAGACATTAGCCACCTAGGAAAATTCAGGACACTTCACTAAAATACACTAACTTGCCTTTCTTCAAATACTCCTTTTTAAAATCCTGAGACAACAGTGCTGATGAGAATAGCATTTTCTTTTTCTTGCTTGGATTATGTGCCAGTGTGGCAAAATTCAGCTACCACTGATAGCTTGAATGCACCAAGCAAGATATGGAGAAGGATCTCTGCAAGTCTGCACGTTCATTCATGTTTACAAAAACTGACATCACACGGATTTAGGAGACTGATTGACATGTTTTATTTGTTTGCTTAAATGATCATCAACTCCAGGTTTCTCATCTGCTCTTTTCGTCTCACACTGTCTTATATATTTGTTCACGACACACTGTTGAAGAAATTAAGGGCTGATTTCTGTTTGGCTAAAGACATCAAGTAAACTCTATATTATTATGATGCTGCCACCTATAGTCTTTCTGAACACTACCTCTGCACAGTTTTGATTTGCATTTGGATTTCTAAAAATTGCATTGTTTATTCTTTCCTAAAACTTTCAACATCACCCCACCCAGCAAGGAAAATGTCAAATAAAATGCTTGGAGAGACATGTTTTTGTTATCTTTCCTCTGTGGTTTCCAGCCCTACCAAGAAATCTCCCCAGTTTTGGCTACTCTGTTGTTCTCTGATGAAGACTCTGCTTTCAGAAGGTCTGAGAAGAACAGGTGACTTGAGGTGAGTATCTACCAAACCAGCATAAATGGTTACTTCCAAACACCAGAGAGCATGCCTGAGCACACTACACAACCAGCCTACAGTGCAGAAGACAGGATGGAAACCAGATCTGAAGTTTCTATGAGGCCTAATGGAGAACTCTCACCAGATACTCCTATATATACTTCATTCCTACTCTACTCCTGTACTCTGATTAGGACCACTAGCAGTGACATTGATTCTCTTCCTCTCCCACTGTTTTTCTGTACTATAGTTTTCTTAAGCTAACCTATCATTTAAGTAAAAATCAGACCTTGAATAGACCAGACACACATGCCTTCCACTGCAGAGCAAGACACAAAGCGATGTGAATCTGGAACCTCTCTGTCCTGTAATCTTACCAGCCAAAACCTAAGCCATAGGGATGTTTTGCACAGTGTTCCTAGCTATGAAACTGTTGACTCAATGGTGATGCATTAAATATCACATGAACCCAAAAGGCCTGTAGCTGCAGAAATTAGCAATTTGTTCTTCTTCTAGGAATGGAATTAGTTAGAAGGACAGACAGATTGTGTATCTGTCCCTCCTTAACCTCCAATCTGTCCAAGTACCTACGGAAACTCTTGTGTGTTTCCATGGTCAGCTGATGCAGTTCAACCCCTGCATCTGCCCAACCCCCCAATACCTTGAAAAAACCTTAGTGATGCTGATTCCAGTATTAAGGAAAGAATGCCACAACTGTATGATAAGAAGAGCTACTAATTTTGATGGCATACAATGCCCTGAGTCCTTTAAGTTCCACATTATACTGTATTTATAACTTCTTTGTTCAGTTCTAGAATATTTTCCATTTTAGGAAGGAAAGAAATCTACTCAAGTGTAGAATCAAACAAACCCCATAATTCTAAAATACAGCAGCTGATTGCATTATATTAGACAATGAGTTAGAAGATGAAGCAGTTCCTTTGTTATATTCTACTTCTCTTTAAATAGCAGAGTTGCCAAAGCTGATGTGATAAAAGAAGAATGACATGGAGAATAAGAACTGTATAATCTTCCCATCTCACTCACCAATTTAAGATACAAAGGAGTAAAAGTGCAACCTGTCTCCCTTGCCCAGAACTTTTATGTGCTGCAGATAAAAAACAAACAAAACAAAACACACCGAGTTTTTAGCTTTTCAGGGATGCAATATTAAACAAAGTCATTAACAATAAATTGACTTTTTGAAAAAATAAACTCCTTTTATGTTTAAAAAAAAAAAAAAAGAAGAGCTATTGTGTATTTTTATCCATAGAACAAACAACTGTTTATGGGGACTGTAGCTTAGCAGTGAGAGCTGAAGCACTTTTTATAACTGTGTACTCTCAGGAGTGTCTCACCTGTAAACTCAGACATTACCCCAAAAATCATTCGTGTTTCCATAAAAGAAAAAGTTGTGCTGCGGTAGCGTCAAGAAATTTTCCTTGAAGGACTCTTTTCAGAGCTACTTCTGTCTTAACTTAGCAACAAACTTCACCAGAAAACCAGCTGGCAGAAGACAGCACAGAACGTACGTGCCAGCTTATACATGTGTAGGTTTTCCATACTCCTAGAGCTGACTGATGAAGTCCACCCTGAAGCAGCTGGGAGCATGGAGAACCACGGGCCTCAGAATTCTGAGAAACAAAATGCACTGGAAGAAACACCAAAGAAATCAGTGTCCTCTTTTATCTCATTCTCTTTGAACATCAACAGACTGGCTAAAAACCCATTTGCCCTAAGGAAATACTCTTGTAATTACACTTCAGTAGACTCATTCAAGGTCACAAAGAGTTAATGGTGATAAACTGCTAAGAAGTCCCACTTCATCTCTTATACCTGTTTTGATGCATATTTCTCCGAGTCATTGATTTAATCTTCCTCTTGAATTATTTCAATATTTGTCAGAATTTAAGGCATCACCAGTGTGTACAGCGAGATTTGCTCCCAAGGTGCATTTCCAAAGTGCCGTACAAAAGCAGATACGCCATCTGCTTTTTAAAGGGTTCCAAGACACTTTTCTGTTAAATTCCTGCAACTACTGGATAAGCTCCTACTGCCAAGAGGAATTCTGTTGACTCCCTCTGAGGCTATATAGAGTACAGGCATCAGGAGTGATAGGACTTGCAAGAGGTATGAACACAGTAAAATGGTACCCTTGAAATTAAGACAATGATTATTTAAGTCTGAGCTTCACTAGAAGCATCACTGCCGATCGTTTTCACAGAAATATCTACTAATACATTTACACTCTTCTCCCAGACCGCTCTCTGTATTTTCCCAGGGGCCAACAGACCCAGTTGCTTGGCTTTGAGCTGCCAAGACTTTTAGTTTCATCCTGTTAAAACTCATCAAACAGATGTAGGCATTTTACACTCAGAATTCTACAACCCACTATGTGCACTCTTTATAGACACCAAAAAATGGAGTACTCCAGAATTCCTGTACTGATTGCATTGTTTACTTTTATGTCTAATTTCAAAACTTCCCATTTTAAATGTATTTCAGAGCAGCCAGACACCCCCTTGCCTCTTATATTGCACTGTTTTACCCACATCTACCTCCAAAAAGTTAATCAAATTTGATACTGTATCAGGAAGATCTTTCCATTAATGACTTTATGTGATGACACAGATTTAATGAGCCTGTCTCAGCTTAACGCTCTTCATGTGTAGTGATGGAATGAGAGAGGTTGCAGTACCGCACTGAGAAGGCACTGGGGAGGAATTTGTGCAAGTATTGGCCAGTTCCAAAACATAAACTGAGAGGACCCAAGCTTATCAAACCCAAATAGTTCTCAGAGACTTCTGCTGACTTGAGGATGAGCAGCAATGCACAGAAATGCTTTAGTACAGATAAAGCCATCTTCCTTAAGTGACAACATCTGTGAATGGATGTTTCACTCTAAGAAAATGGGTAAGGAAATGGTCTCCTTTCCTGACCTTTTTGCATAGAGTCTCCTCTCTTTAATAATACAGAACCATAAATCTTGCAGTAAGAGGAGACTGTATATTTAATACCTTGGATACATTACATTTTATGACTGAATTTCCATCTCTCTTGTGATTGTTAACTCTCTTCCAGTATATGCACAGCTGGGGAATGAAGCAGCTTTTTCTAAGACTTCTAAGAGCGTCTTACAATCCTGGCATGTACAGCCTTCATTCTACTACCTTCCAACAAAGATTTCCATGTTCAAGTGGATGTCCTTTAGTATATTGTACTTAAACAAACTAGATATATTCAGTTCATCAGCACCTACAATTGCAGAAAGGCACTTCTAGGCTTCTGTAACAAAAAGATAAATGAACTGTGCGTTGCTGGATATATACTACATTTAATGGGCCAAAGTCAGAGCTTGCTGTTATGAAGCAAGACCTCAGAGGACAAGAGAAGTGATGCATTCCAGCTGTGCAGGGCACTGAACAAGAGATCTGTGACACTAGTAACAACAGACTTTAGAGTCACCTTCATTTTCTGCACAGTGAGTGCTCTGTAGGTCCCTATCTAAAATGTGTATTGGTTATACTCTCCAGTCAAAGACTGGTTGTGCCAGAAACACACATCTGAAATCAAGAGTGGAACAGCTGTGAGGCAATGACCATTTATAAATCTTCACACAAAACAGGGAGAACCTGTCTATGTATTGTTAGACATGGATGATTTCACTTTTGTCCTGGTGAATCTGAAATGCAGCTTTGCTACTGCAATAAATATTTGCCTGAGACATTTTCATATTTCAATCCTATTTTCAGTTCCTCGGTAACAGTTCAGTGCCAGTCCTTGTTATTAAGGAGGTTTTTTTCCTCCTTTTTGCTACTTCTTCATCATGACTATAAATACTGAGGCTGCCAGCCAAGAACTGTACAGCTGTTAACGTCCTGCATGACAGAGAGGACAGCAGAGGTTGTCAGTACCACCACAGGCTGAGTGTGAGCAGAACCCTTTCTTCTGCAGAGCTCAGTGGCAGGCAGCACACACGTATTCCCATCCACTGCCTTAGAAGCAACACTGCCAGGTTAGCTGGTTTTTTTCCAGGAGAAGAATTAGACCTTATACACCCAGAAGCACATGCTAAAGAAAACATTTTTAATTAAAAACACAGCAGAATTTAAGCTCACAAGGTCTTCGTAAAAGCAAAGAAACATGACCTTCTGGTTTCTATAAACTCTGACGTCTGTACACAGACAAACTAATTACCCACCACTATAAACAACCACAGATAGTTCCTACCTCATCACTGGATAAACCTAAATGCACCTGCTCCCTTTCCTTTAATGATAAGCCAACTCCTATGCTGAATCCACCTTCTTTCAATGATTAAAGAGCTACAAGGCAAGTGCCAGTAATAAAGTTACATTTTTTTTCCTTCTGTAATCTAATCTTTGCCCTGTAGAAACTGCTGATGAGAGCTCAGTTCCACTTAAAATTTACATAAAAACAATCCATATCATGTTGCATGGAAAAGGACTGTTGCCCCAGCGTTCATTGGCATGGTGATACAAAGACTGGGAAATTGCTCTGATGCAGAAATGATGTACAACCTTGTATCAGTGTCAAACAGGCTTTGATGCATGGTTGCTATTTTTGGAAGCTAATGATCTGTGAGTGATAAAGCAAATGAACTTCTTAATGATGACAAATACAGGAGAATGTACAGTACTGAGTAGAGAACATGATGTCCAACCAAAGAGAGATTTAAGGGAGATAGTTATGGTACCTAAGATTTGTAATAGCAAAATAAGAGAACAGGAAAAGCTTCTGGAAGATCTTGTGTGTCTACCTGGAATAACAATTTAATTTCAGACAAAGGATGGAATGTACAGTCCACTGAATGCTCTGGCTGATACTTACATTGCTTTGGTATTTATAGCCATATAAAGCCTAAGACACGCATTACTTTATCCAATTTAAATACAATTAAAATAGCTATAGAAAAAAAAAATTAGGTTTTTAACTAGCATGAAAATATGCAAACAATTAGTGTTTATATTGTTGGGGTGTTCCTATAAACTTCTCTTTATATATGGGGTGGTTTTCAGTTAACAGTCTGGCAAAACTGGCAGGGTGATGTTTTCACATCTAAAATTTCATTGTGCTCTTAAGAGGTTTTGAATTGAAGAGATTCCTGTACAGTAGCCTAAGATCCATCAGTGGCAATTAAAATTTAATACACTAAATATACTATTGACAGTAAAGTTTGTCAACAGAAGCTAGCATAATAATGAAAACAATGCATTTGTGGTATTTCAGGTCTCGTGTCCAAAAATACACTAAAGAGAGGGGAAAGTCACACAATTTATGGCTAATTTCAGGGTAGAGGATCAGTGAGCATTTTGAGAGCTATTTGAGGAATGGGAGAGGAAAAGCCACAGCCTTTCAGGGCAAGAAAACACGCCTGCCAGCTGAGCTCGGCCTTCCTGCAGGGAGCCGGGCTGGTGGGAGCACAAGCCTGTTCACCTCAGTCCAATTCACACCTTCGAGAAACCTGGAAACGCCGGTCGCGAGGGAGCCGCTTGTGTACATGGGAAACCGGTGTCCCACTAGGTACCTCTGGCCTCTAAACGCCTGTTTGGTTTCACATTGAGCGTCTCCCGTCGCTGTGCTCCCAGACAAACAGCCTCCGGAGCAGACGCGGGGAAGGAAGCAAAGCCCTGCCCGCCGCCCAGCCTCCCCCGACGGCAGCGGCCGCGGCTTGGCCCGAGGGAGCCGCTGCCCGGCAGGTCCCTCGCTGCCCTCACTCACCTGGAGCCCGTGTGGGGCGGCGCGGCACCCGGCAGCCCGGGACGGCGGCACGGCGGCGCGGGCCCATCCGAGCCGCGGACCTGCCGCCACCTGCCCGCGGGCCTGCCCGCNCGCCTCGGCAAGAGACTGACCGCGGCCGGGTCACGGAGGTACGCGGGGGCGAGGAGAAGGAGCGGACGAGGCACTGTGAAAGGGCGATTTCGCCGCTACAGCTTTCTGCCTCGGCTTTGCTTTCCCCCGTCGCCTACCCGAAGTGGTTTAAGGTAGCGATGAGCCATCTCCAGGTTATTTTCTCGAGCGAGTTAGTGTTTTGGAGGTGGCGGGGTACTTGCAGCACGTAGCTACAGTCAGGATCCTTGCGGTGGTATCAGAGTGAAAGGCTCTAGCTGCAGTTGCTTGCATCTGTGAACAGTAGTGCCCTTGGATCTTCAAATGGGGTATTTCAAGCTTAGCTTCTATGCAAGAGGTGAGAAAGGGAGGCTGGACGAACTGGCTAGAAGAATTGACCAAAATAGCATCGAGTAGTTAGTTCCCCACTTCGGCATCCTATCTATTTCAATAAATTTCTCTCAAACTTGTGAGTTCTGGTTTCAACATGAGTAGTTTTTTGGTTTTTTTTTTTCTAAAGAGTCTCTCCCTGTAGTCAGTGAGTCTGAAGACAGCAGTTTTGGATAGAAAATACAGGTGTTGCCTGATAAATGAATGAACACCACACTAAACTGCCTTGCAGTCCAAGGTAAAAGCATTAGAGTGAAAAATGCTGTGGAGGTTGCTTGCTTCTTAGGGCACTGATAAGGGAGGCAGAAATGAAAATGGAAAGCTGGTGCACACTGACTCAGTCTTCAAATGAAAAATCATTTCAACACTACTTCCAGAGCAGCCACTGTGGGTCAAAAAAGAAATTCAATTATAGGTTTTATTTCTGCCAAGTAGCATTGTTTTAAAAATATTCACGCTATACTGGCAAAAGAGATTTTATGAAATATTACTATGTACAGGAAAGACATACCCCCATGTAAAGCAAATCTGAGAAGTACATTGTTCACTTGCTTGGTTGCACTGCAGCTCTGACAACAAAGACGTTTTCTGCTTTGTGTACTCTATATAATTGCTTGGGTGTAGGCTGCATTCAAGATAAAAAATGTTTGTTCTTCTCCCACCTCAGGAAATAGAAGCACCAAAAATACAACATAGATGAGAAGCACCAGATAGGAAACTTAAAACTAAGCTTAGACTTTTGCATCTGCTGAAATAAATTATTAAACTTCTTCATGGATTTTAATAAAAATCAAATGTGGGACAGCTTAGAGAAAAATCAAATTACAGTATATTAGAGAGTCAGGTCAAAAAAAAAATCCATTGGAAGGGAACATCATTTCAGGCCATGCCTTTATACATAATGTTTTAATTACAAGCAAATTTTCTTTTTTCAAAGTTTATTAATAAAAGATCTGATCCTTGCCATGAAATAAGGTTATGTTTTGATACAGTCAATCCAAGTGGAGTCACATGAAGATTTTATCCATCTTATCAAGCTCTTTTTCTTCTGTTTGGAAAGTGTCCAAAATGTAAAGCTAACTGAAATATCTTTCCACGTGTTCAGATAACTGTGCATGTTAATACCACAAGCTATGTATGATTCATTCATCTTCATTTCACTTACTCCCTCTGCTGGGAATTAATGTGAAAGTTCAGTGGATCAGAGGAAAGATCATTAAGAGTGCAAGATACATTAAAAAGCTTCTTTTGCTTCTTTTATTAGAAGATCACGCTTCTTTACAGACCCTCCAGTCTGTATCAGTAAATTAATTTGCATTTCTTGTTGCAAGGCTATTCATTCCAAAATTATGTGGAAGGAGAAGCTAATGCAAATTAACTAGCTAAATATGGAATATATACTAAGTTCTTATGCATTCTACTGTGCCATTGTAACTGCCAATATCAAAGATTAAATAAATATAGAAAGGCAACTGAGTAACAGAACTGCTAAACTATATCTGATGCTGATTGCCATTTTGCTAATACTCCACTGCCTAACCTGACACCGACAGGATTAGTTGGTCTGAGAAGAAATGAAGGGGATAGAACAAAAAACTCATCTGTAGTACCACTAAAGACTACCCCACACCATAACATTTTTTTCTGCTCAAAGACTAAAACCACTTGCTTTAACACTGACAGTAGACTCTTAACTCCAGTTAGTGTTGCTAAAGTTCAAGCTTTATTAGTGACTGAAAAGAAGAAAAAGAAACGATGGAATGATGGCAGTGGTCAACAAGGGGAGACTGACAGATGTCATCTATCTAGACTTCTGTAAAGCCTTTGGTACTGTCCCACATAACATCCTTATCTTCTTATTGGAGAGACATGGATTTGATGGATGGACTGTTCAATGGATAAGGAATTGGCTGGATGGATGCAGACAGAGAGTTGTGGTCCATGTCTCTATGTCCAGGTGGGTGATGAGTGGTGTCCCCCATGGCTCTGCCTTGGGACTGGTGCTCTTCAATATCTTCATCAAAGACCCGGTCAGTGGGATCGAGTGCACCCTCAGCAAGTTTGCAGATGGCACAAAGCTGAGCGGTGCGGGTGACACTACACAAGAACAGGATGCCATGCAGAGGGACCTGGACAAGCTTGAGAAGTGAGCCCACAAGAAGCTCATTATGTTCAACAAATCCAAGTGCAAGGTGCTGCACCTGGGTCAGGGCAATCCCAGATATGAGTGGACAGGGAGAAATCATTGAGAGCAGCGCTGCAGAGAAGGACTCGGGGATTCTGGTGGGTGAAAAGCAGGACATTACACAGCAATGTGCACTCACAACCCAGAAAGCCAGTTGTATCCTGGGCTGTATCCAAAGCAGCGTGGCCAGCAGGTCAAGAGACAGGATTCTGTTCCTCTGTTCCGATGAGACCCCACCAGGAGCACTGCATCCAGCTCTGGGGTCCCCAGCACAGGAAGGACATGGACCTATTGGAGCAATTCCAGAGGAGGCCACCAAGTTGATCAGAGGGATGGAGCACCTCTCCTGTAAGGAAAGGCTGAGAGAACTGGGACTGTTCAACCCAGAAAAGAGAAAGCTTAGAGATGATCTAATTCCATCCTTCCAGTGTCTGAAGGGGGCTTATAAAATGAGAGAGAGAGGGACTTTTTATACAGGCAGATCGGGACAGGACAAGGGACAATGGTTTTAAACTGAAGGAGGGCAGGTTTAGATCAGGTGTTAGGAAGAAATCCTTTACTCAGAGGGTGATGCACTGGAACAGGTTGCCCAGAGAAGTTGTGGTTGTCCCATTCCTGATGTGTTCCAGGCCAGGTTGGGTGGAGATCCAAGCAACTTGGTCTAGTGGAAGGTGTCCTCCGTACCAGGGGGGTTGGAACTAGAAGGTCTTTAAACTCCTTTCCAACCCAAACCATTCTATGATTCTATGAATCTATAATTAATTGTAAATCTGTTTTTCTTTGAGTAGAAAAACCAGGATAAATCACATAGATACAAGGCTCCAAATGCTGCTGAAAGGTTGCTTGCATAGATTTTACAAGAAGCAGGGAAACACTTCCATCCAGAAACACACAATTAATTCTTCCCCTTTGGATGGTGTGACTATATTGTAATGGAGATACTACTCTGTATCCATACATCCTGCTTCTTCTAGTATGCAGAAAAGATACTAAGGAGGAGGACACCAGAGGTACTGAATTCTTTCTTCTACAAACCCAGTAAAGCAGTTATGCTCAAGTGAAATACCTTCTACTGAGTAATGGGGACAGTTTCCATTGCCACAGGTAAGCAAACTTAATTGGAAACAACTCTATAACCAGTGGCTAAAAATTAGCATGAATACTTTTACAAATACTATAGGTTTTTTTGTTATGCAAACCACATGATTTCAGGTCATAACAGTATAGCTGAGTTTAAAATACTCTTCTTTTGTATAAAACCACAAATTGTATTTTCAGGTTTACCTATGTAAAAATACTGTGGTAAAAGGCAATTTAAATATATGTATAAAAATCAAGTATAGCATTGTTCATGGTTGCAAGTAAGTGTCACAAATGCAAACAAATTATAAATAGGGTTTTTTTGGTATAGGATTCTTTCCAATCAAAATATTGTAACTAAGCAACAATGAGAAAATCACAAGTAACCCACACCATGAGGAAATAGATACTATCACAAAGTGTGTAACACATTTCAGGTTGGGCATATGCAACAGTAATTCCTGGGTATTGAAAAATTTAAGATGTATTACAGATTAGGGAGTTTACAACCAAAAGTAAAGAACTGTAAATACTCTGAGCTCATTATCAGTCTTTACATAAGGACGAAGTTTAATATTCAGTCACAGTCTGAAAGTTTTTAGAATATACTATTGGGCAGTACATACAATTCCCAACCAACAAACGTTGTTCCAGTCCTCTTGGGCTATTACTGCAGACATTGCAAACAAGCAGGTTTATTGTCAAATAAAACATATCGTTTGCAAACTTCAGCAAATTCAATTAATTATTTCCTTTTTTTTCTTTCTTTCAGTTTCTGACTTAGGTCAGACATAAGGGGATTGCCAATACAGTGATCCTGCTCTCCGAATATACTCACTTGAATGTTTTCTTTCCTTAACCATCAAAAAGTATGCAGCAATTAATTGTTGTCAGAAATCACTTGGAGTCTGTATCTCATCACCATTGACAAAAGTTCCTTTGGCTCCATCCATGACTTTGTAATCCCCTTCCTGCAAAAAATAAAAGTTTTAATTTCCAAAAAAATTTTTAAGGAAAGGCTAACCCTAATAAAAAGGCTATTACTTTACCAGAGTACTCAAAAAAAAGCAGGTTTATTACAGCTTGATATTTATAATCTCATATTCCCTTATTCCTCTCTGCATAAGAGAAGAATTTTAAAGTCCAAATTTCTCAAAAATCTTCTGCTTTTAATTTGTAGGTGAGCACCTCTTTACTGACTTCTTTATTATGTTACACGGAAAAGCATCATTATTGCAACTAAAGAATTACATCGTAGTGTAGCGGTGTGCCCTGTGGTCCCTGAAACAACCCCGGCTATCGCCTGGTATGATGAGGACCCCAGGGACACCGCCCAGGAGCTTGTTACCTTTTCCCCTTGTTGAATTACCTGATACCTGAAACTGTACCCACCCCTGTTCTCTAGCTATATCAATCACCCAGTTGTCGACGCCCACGCCCCGCCCCCGAGTTAGCCGTTAGCCGCCCCCGTAACTGCCCACCTGTCTGTCAAACCCACCACCTAGAAAGTTCTCCCCAGTTTGGTACCCCATTGGTTCATGTTAATCCCTCACCCCATTGGTCCCTGTTGACCAATCCTGTAACCCCTACCCGATCTACCCATATCCCCATTGGTCAAATTTGGAGAACCGTTAGCCCTATATAAACCGTTGTAACCCCGCCCCTAACGGCTCTCTGGCTCTGGACCCCTTCGAGTAATAAAGGCTCGGAACTCTACCCGGAGACCCCTCCTCCTTCTCTGCCTCCTGCGGCCTCTTTCTTGCTAACTGGGAGCTACAGCTGGTGTCCGTCGAGTGCTGGTAGCGCTCTTGCGGTGAGGACTCTCCATCTCATATCGCGGGCCGTCGCCTGGAGCTTCTTTGCCCTGGACGAGGGACTGCCCCTCCACCCCCGCGACACCCCCAGGCCTGCGATATCGTAGGACATGGGCCTCTGCACAGCATATCCACTCCCAAACAGAACTCCTTTTATCTGCACTAAGTTTATCTAATATCTGCTTCTCATCTTCTAGATGATAGGGTATTAGTTTTATAGACCAAGATCACATTTCTCAAACTGTTTTATGATCATCTTCTAGAAAAAAAAATCAATATGACAATATGATTGCAAACCAACAAATCTCTTTCTCATCTTCCAGGATAATGAAATGATCATCTTCTCTCATCTGGGAGAAGTGTACAATATGCCTTTTAATAAGTGCAGAATGTGGCAATGGTTAATATCATTATGTCTGCTCCTAGAGTCTTTATTACTTGCAAGCAGTCCCATTAACACTGGTGATGGCTGGAACCACTTCTGTGGCTGTCTGCCAAATAAGGAGGGAAGAACCAGGACCTCCAAATTAAAATCAGTTCACCTGTACTGAAAAATATTGTTACTCTTGTGGAAGATAATCCTAAAATTTATGTTGCACATATATATTTATACTTTAATGTTTTTAAACATTTTTCAGAAACTATTTTTACAGGCTTGTTAAAGCCACCTGTTCCTAAAAAGCAACACAGTTGCTTTTTTACAGTATTAGTTACATTCGTATGGGTTATGCTGTCTTTAATTATTATTCAAATAGGAATACTAATGTTGAGCAGTCAGCTTATTAAAAAAAAAAATAATATAAAGGAACATATGTGTAAGTCTATATTTAACCCATTATTGTGACCAACATGCCTTTGCTTGCAAAAATAACCAGAGACCTAAACAATTCTTTTATGAAGATAGAAAAAAGGATGAATCTAGGTGTGGATTCTGAAAGCACTTTGAGGAAGCTTCCTAGTCTCTTTAACAGTCAGTCCAGATCATTCAACGGATTAGATTTTATTGTATAAAAATGTTATAACACATTTGATGTGTAAGGTAAGCTTTGGACTCCTATCACTTGAGAAAATCAGACAGAAAAGGTCTTTCCCACCAGGTCTGCAACACAAACTGCAGGGCACATCCTTTTCACTTTATTGGTGCAAAGAGTCTGGTACAATAAAGACATACAGAAAGATGGAATAATAAGAAAAAGTTACTGTCCAATTTACTTCTGATATCACATCCTCCATAGAATGAAAAGGTGACTGCTTCATCTCCCATCAGACTGTCTGCTGAAATAGCACCAGAACCCTGGAGAAAAGGAAGGGCATTAATAGTGATTCCAGCACTGCTATCTCATTATATTTCATGTATAGTGCAGAGTCACACATTAGCTGTTGAAGAAGTCTCTCCAGTTTCTAGCAGTTGTTTCTACAATACCTTTTTCAATCCCTGTTGGCTTGCCTTAAAGCAGTTGAAAAAAATGAGATTTCCCCTCCAGGAGGACCCTCCTGGAGTAGTAGTACACTATTTAACAGGAACTTACACCTAGATCATATTTCACCAATTCCCCAAATATCTATTTTAAAAGTCTTAATTCTGTGATTCTGCTGATTATTACACACAAATATTTGCATTAATATTCTTGCTTTTACTGTCAGGCAATATTTTACATTGGTTTTTATTTCATTCTGGTCTCAATGAATTTTCTAAATCTTTCTAGAGCTAGCTGAGAGGGAAATAATCATCCATAGCTATTTCAGACATTTCTACTATTCCATCTTTTTCTCTATAGACACTCTTAAGTTCTTGACATAAAATTTATCAAGAACTTTAGTATTGTGGACATTAAAGCAAATAGGCAAATCAAATGTAAATCACTTATACAAAGCAGACATTTCCAGATTCAGATCTCTGCTCTGTTTTAGGAGAGCCTTTTCTAACAGGCTATTTTATTCATTACACAAACCTGATAAATTCTTTCCATTTAAGCTTTTAAAATGTAGCACAAACTGCCAATATTTCAGTTTTTCTTGCACATTGTTTTTTTTAATGAAAACAATCCCAAACCATTTAGCATAAACAAGTAACTAAGTAGTGTTCAAGGGAATTGAGCAACCTGGTCTAGTGGAAAGTTAGAACTAGGTGGTCTTTAATGTCCCTTCCAACCCAAACCATTCTAGGATTCTAGGATTCTGTAAGTCTGAAACAACCCTAGTTCTGCCCACCTAGCAAAAAAAAAAAAGTGTAACAAAGAGCTGGATGAGGAAAAGAAGTTATGAATTATATTAGTTATTATATATGAATTATATATCTTAATTCTCAAAAATGGAAAATAACCAGGGAGAAGAAAAATTGAGTTCATTTCTATGCAAAAGCTACATTGATTTAATTGAGGAAAAACTTAGCTTAAAACAGTCTGAAAATTTTAAACAAACCTGGCTCACTTACTTAATTTTTAGTCCTTAAACTCATTGTACCCTAGGAATGTGCAAAAGCCACATAAGGCCAACCAGGATAAAAAAAAAACCAAATCAGACCAAAACAACAAAACACCAAGCAAAAATTGTTAGTATCAGTGCGGTCACTACATGGATTGTTTCCTCTTTTCTTTGTAAGGATCAAAAATAGAAGAAATTGTTATGATAATTAAAAGCAAATGAAACCTTTCCAAATGACACAATGTTTCCTTCAACAAATTTAAGAGCTACACTGTACTCAGATGAAGGAGGAGTAGACACAGTTCTATCAGAGGAATGAAGACTCCCTGTACTTGCTATCAGGATTGGCAATAGCTACAGAATAACTGTCTTGCACAGCTGTGTTTTCTTGCTAGGGGCACCAGAACCATCTCGCTGACCTGAGGAAATTTGTCTCATATTATTGGGACCTATCTTTAATGCTTAGAGGAGCCTTTGACAGCAAAGATCAATCAAGTGCCAAAGGTAATAATCTCAGTTAACAAATGAAACTTGGAAGTACATAATAATCTCAAAAGCAAGTTGTGAACTGAGAATTTTTTCCCCCTCAACTGGCAATATTTTTTTTAATGCATGCTGCCATCAATCTATGAAAAACGTGATGCACTAGCAATGCAGCTACCAAACAGGAAACTAAGCTGAGACTGAAACTCTCAGGAGTAGCTCCATATTGTGGAAGCTCCATTCTACTGATTGTTTAAAAGAAAGATGGGCTTGCCCCTCCTCAGGATTATGAGTACTTGAAGGCTTACAGAATGCATTTATATTTCTTGTAAAAATGTGGACATATATAGAGTAAAAACTATTCTGAAAACTAGAAGAAAGACTGCATAGTTAAGAGCTTTTCTGTAAGAAAGATGGAAATATTTACATTTACACTTTGTGCAAAGCAGTGACAAGTTGAGATTTTCTGTAGCACTATTTCCATTACTGTTTTAAGAATTTTTGACTACAGCATCCCAGTACAAGTAGTTGCTGTTGACTGTATAGTCTGATACAATTCAATAAAACAAAATAAAAGGAGTATCATCAAAATATTGTGGTCCTTAATCATCTTGTAACTTTTCTTGCACAAATGTAATTCCATGGAATTCAGTTGATATTTTGACAAGAAATATCACAGAGTTCATACTTTTGTTTTTATTTCCCACCCAGTGTTTGGAAGTTAAATGTTGTGGAACCCCCTAGCCTTCCAGGAACTAGTCCAGAGACCCATCAGGAGATCAGTGATGGGAATGTTGAGGTGATGATGTTTTTAATGTAGAGTTTAACTGATGTGAATTTGTACAACTCTGGCATTGATGCTCCTGAAGTTCCCTAAATAAACATTATTTTACTGTGAGACTAAGCACTTTTCAAAAACCATCAAAACTATCTCATAGTCACTATAAGCCCTTTTTTTCTATTTAAGATTGTAACCTTTAAATTTTATTTTAAAAGGAAATGTAGTTTTCATTATATACTTCTCTGAAAGACAGATGAGTGAGTCTCTTTGTATTATTCCCTTACTGAGATTTATTTCTACATATCCATTTTCTCAATTTTCCCTGAAAGACAGAAGATAGCCATCGTTACTGCAGGTTTACAACTACAAACTGTAAACATCTCCAGGGAGGAAGAGCCTAATTTTAAGATTATTCAAAAGTAAGAACAGTGCTGCTTGTGGTATTCCTGTGCTGTTTGAGTTGGCAAGGCCAGTGGACTAGAGTCTACTGAAAGTGCCCTGAAACTGATGGATATTTAAGAGATGCTGGAATCCCCAGTGGGGATGTTGCAAAATGGAAGTCTAGTCATTTTGACTGCAAGAGATGGGGCCTGGATATTGGATCAATCCATAACTCCTGCATCTGGCTGTATGGGAAGGAAGTGTGTAGAACTGGATAATACATTGGAAAGTTTTGAAGGTACGTACTCCTCTGGGGTCCTGGGTTCAGTCTGTCAGTTGTTTACGTAACGAGAACCTAGTCTGTGTTGTTTCCACAGGAGTCCAAACTGTTTCTGCAGTCAGAGGGATGGGGAGGTGCTTTTCCTGGCTGGTAAAGAAAAAGCCAGACAGATGGATCAAGCCTCCTGGTATCACTGTTTTGGTGCCTATTCAAGGTCTGACAGTGTTGGCACTTCCACCTCCTAATTTCAGGCATTATTTCATTCTGCACCAAGGCAGTAAATCAGTACGACTCGTCCAGTCTGTGTTATGACAAGGATATCATCACCCGCTCATTTAAACTAACAACAAAACAAACCAGTCACTACTCACAGCTGTTGCTGCCATTATGTACTAACATGATACTTTAATGATAATATTTTTCTTATATGGCCAATTTTCTGGTTTTCACTTGCCAGTGCCAGAAAAATAGATAGGCTCTAAGAAGCTAGTTTGGAGCTTTAATTTCTTTCCATGAAAGCAGAGATGCCCTCTCCAGACCCCTCATTCCTTACTTATGAGAGAACAGGATATCAACAATTTACTAGTTAAACGAGACGCCTCATTCTCAGACCTGTGCTATAATCACATCACTCTGCTTCTTTTAGCTCGCTCTTTTACATATCCAAAATAATATCTGAAACTGTAATATTTTATCCTCAATACATCCATGAAATAGAGAAGTATTGTTGTTTCAAAGATAAGAAAACTACATAAGACACCAAGACTATGTAGATAAATTAATTCATGAAGCAGGACAGGGACCATTCTCTGGTGCTGTGGCCAAATCATATGAAATAGTTCCTACATGTTGTTAAACTCTCTTCTTGCAAAATTTTAAAAAAACCCTCAAAACTTGTCATACTGCCATTTGGGAACCATCCATAGCACTTCAAGTAGTACCTGGGAGAATGGGGGTTGGTACAGGCAAAAATCATTCCAGAGGGTGCAGAGAATATGCAGAGCACTAGTAGGCTATAAAGCACTTGTATAAATGACCAGTCACCTGGATTTTCACTATAGATCAAGACAGGCATCAGTATAAATGAGTGAAGAGAGATGAGCATCGTCAGGAAAGTGACCCATCTCATCCTAAACCAGGCTATTCCCGAGGGTAGTTTATCTCACTGTCTCATTCTGTTGGCTATACAGGCAACTACAGAATTAATTTAGACAGCATGTGTAACAGCTGAACAGACTAAATTTAGTGACATTAATAGTCTCTGAACACACAGGAGATGTACAGCAGTGTAAACCCAAACTTTGTTGTTTATCTGACTAAATAGTCGAAGTCTCAGTACTACATTGCATTTCAGCCCAATTAGCTGCAGGAAGCACAATACAAAAACATATATTTGCCTATCAAAGAGCTCAATCCCCAGCTGTGTTTTGGTGATATCCAGTTCTGACTCTAACTGAGCTGCTCTGTTTCTGAGGTGAGTAAAATCTTGATTCTGCACAGCACTGTGAAGTCCATACACATTAATTAGATAGCAGCCGTAATTTTCCAAGCATGTAGCCACATGCAATTATTCAAAATCAAAAGGGAAGCTATACCATGCCATTGAGATTAAGAACATCTTTTTTTGAGAATTTTTTTGCAGAAAACTCTGTTAGGGTATAAGTGAGGAATCAGAAGCAGGTTTTTGGTATCTTCTGCTATTAAGGCAGTCAAGCTACATTTGCCATTTGTAAATGCAGCTAGATATAAAACCACCTCTGTTTAAATACACTTGGAAAGAATGAGAAAAACTGCAATACTCTCCTGGTCATTTACTCACAGATTATTTTCTACTAAAGCAAGCTGTTCCTTGAGAAACTGAATTTCAGAGTCTTTCTCTTGCTTTGTTCTCTGTGACCGAAATTCTTTCTCACAATTGGACACATGCAAAGATTCCAGGTTTTTCATAGATGCTCTTTCATTTCCCAGCTGTTTTCTCAGCAGCTCTGTTTCAGAATGGTATGACTCACACTTGCTCTGCAGATAAACAAAGATTTTAAAGTTTCAAATGTATGTCTATTAAGCTTACTGGCATTCTATTGGGGTAACCTTTAAAAAAAAAGATGAAAAATAGAAAATGAAGTCTGGGATCAGTGATAAAATTTGCTTTCACTCCAAGATGGGTGATTAGTTTTATATTTTCCCAGTCAAAATCCTCTGTCAGATTTGTAAAATCATCCAACATATATATCTTAATATAGATGTACTTGATACAAATGACAAAATGCTATGAAATATATGTATCAATGGATTCTGTAGACAGAATCATTGAAGAAGAGGAAGGAAGTTTCACATTTTGTTGAGGCAAGAAACTATTGTTTAACTGTTTGCATGCAGGAAATAACATGTGGTACTACAAACTGGTACCAGCATCACGAGCAGAGTGAGATTACACTTATTTTACTTACAGGAGCATCGAGAATAAACCAGGGGGAAAGGGAAAATGAATAAAATCCAAACAAAGAGATTAAACACCTATATATCTTGGAGGAAACTAAAAAAGAATACCCATAAAACCTAGTATATTCCACTGTAAAGGGAACGATGGACATACCTGAGACATAGCTACACACACACATAAAAAAAATAATTCCAGAGAGTGACAAACAGGATGATCAGTACTGGGTCAGCTACAGAGACAAAGAAAACTGCCTGTTTTAATCTTAGCATAAGTAAGCTGGATCCTATTTTCCCTTCCTCTTTTCATGTATGCATTATAGTCTGTCTAACTGAGTTTGTTTGGGGTGCTGCAACACTTTTATCTGTATTTTACTCAAGCCTAGTTTACATCAAGCACAATAATGCTTAGCCAAAGGTCATGGGAAATCTATGAACTGAGACATCTTAACAAACACTCCACCTCTCCAGCACATTCCTCAGAAATTTCAGAAGATAACCGTTCGTGTGTTCAAAGGAGGAAGACACTGGAAGAACTCAGATCACAGGCCAACAGAGGGGGAAAAAAAAGAAAAAAGCAAGAAAAAAGCAAGAAAAAAGCATTTTTCATTTATCAAAGCAAAAGTCAATTTTTTTTCTTTTACCAAACATAGCTGAAAGGTTTCTTCATTCTGAAAGATCCCATTTTCTACGAACTGTCACTCAAAAATCTAGTTCCTTTGCAGAGAAACAGTTTTGATATTCTACATTTGTATTTCAGAACAAAAGAATACTGAAAACTGTAGACAGAAGAAGATAGAGGAAAATAAGCAGTATTAGAACCATTGAAAGAACAGTATTATTCATAATCAGGTTTAGTTTCCACTTCTGAATATAAACATGCTGCAATCTAGTAATGCAGATTCTGCACTGGAATACTGTTTAAAGTAAGAGCCTTATCTGAAGGTTATACATGGCTGATGAAAGACTAGTGGTTGAAAAGATATTTTTCAACTAGCTGTTGAAAAATTGTTGAAAATTTCCCAACTTCTGACTTTTCTTCAACTCTCCAACTGCATTTCTGCAGTTTTCTTTCCCGAAACTGTTGCTGTTCTCCACAGTCCCAGCAATCCCCTTCACAGAAGGATCCTTAAGGGAGGCTTAGCCATACTAGAGCTAATAAAAGTTTCAGATAAATTTCATATGCTGGAACTTCTCCCTATCAAAAGAATCATAGAGGATTTCACAAGGATACAAAAGACATCACACACATTTGGCTGGAACGGATAACCAACTGGCAAACAGCAGCTTTACCCACTGTGCTTGCAAAAGGCATAAAGGCTGAAAGAGACTGCTGGAAGCCTGTAAAGAACAAGAAATTATCTCAGTTGGAGCAGAGGATGGACAGGTCAGCAATAGAATCATACTGAAAATACCTGAATAATCTGAGTGTGTATGAACAACTTTGCAAAGTTTATCCAAGCTGAGTTTTAAAAAATTTGTGTAGCACACATTAATTTTGTATTTTTTGTAAAAATCAAGGTCAGCAAAACCTGACTTTTAAGGGAAATTAAGAAAAGAATAAAGATATTGATACTTCCTAAAACAGTCAATCATTTTAAAGTCCATGTCAAGTTTCACTGCTAATAAACAGCTCCAGCTATTCTGCTTACCTAGAAACTGGCTGTAAAATCCAAGTTATCTTTCATGAAAACAACGGTAATTTTAAGCCCTGACTTTTGAGTATTCATAGTAAAGCCCTGCAAAGGAGTGAAGCAGTGTCCTTCTCAAAGAGTGTAAAACACATGCCCTTTGGGGAGTAAGCCCCCTGAGAAATGCCAAATTAAACATTTAAAAAATGGACAAAGTGATTATTCATGATCCTAAAGTATCTTTGGATCCCTTAAGCATAACATTAACATAAACGTATTTTTCTAATATATTTTACATACCCTTTCTACCTTCCCTGCTGTGGAAATGACATGCTAATTTAATTGTTCTTTGATTGCATCTAGCTTAATGCAAAGTTCTTGTGTAGATGTGACATTTGCAAGTACAGAGATTCTGTCCCAATGTATGGTTTGAGGCTCTCCACCCATTTTCACAAGAGAGTTGCTTAACGCATAAATAGGAGACTTGTATGCTGCTTGTTAAATACTATAGTAAAGCAATATCAAACTCTACTAAAAAAAAGAATTAAAACAGCTTCCAAAATCCCAAAAAAATATCTCTATGTAATTGTGGCAAATTCTAAGAGGCCGCAGTAATTTATTCTACAATAAAGTTATTTCTTTAAATAACTCCTGTATATGAAAATTAGAGGAGTTCTTGCTTCTGACAGCAAAATTAGCTACTGACATTTTAAACTCTCTTCCTAGAATACAACTCCTGCAGAATTAATAAGGTTGAAAATTCTGCCATGGACCGCATTTTATTTTCAGATGAGATCCACTTATTTTAGCAATAAAATTTGTTTTTGTATGTAGATTATCTGTGAATGCTAAGATTCTGTCAGTCATATTTATACTGCTGTCACCTGTAAATTCAGGTATGACTAAGAGATGAGAGAGTCACATTAAAGAGAAGTCCACAAGGCAGCAGCAGCAGGTGTGACTAAAAGGATTAAGAATTTTGTACATTTAAAATTAACATAACCTAGGTTTTTCCTTTTTGAAAAATGCCTGCACTTTGCCCAGTGATACTTACATTCCTGGTCAGTCACTTTCAACTCCTTAAGCTTCAGTGGGTGGCAGAATGAGTGTGGGAGGTTAACAGAGCAAAGTGAGAGGTGAGGCACTGTGATTTGCCTGAAGGATTTACTAGAAACTGCATTCAAAGAGATGATTGTATGGGAGCACATCACATTAATTCTAGCTCCGTCTCACATAAAATAGAGCACAAGGAATACAGAGCACTGCTGAGCACATTAAGATTTTTGAATATAAACTTCTGTGGTTTAGATATATACCTTGCATGTAACTGTATGAACTGGAACATGACATTTGGAATTCGGACCCAGTATGTTGACACAGTGTTCATGAAGAGACCTGTTTATTCCTATACTTAATAGCAGGCATGTGAGAAGGAATTACAAGGATGAAATGTCTGCTAGCTTCAGGCTTGTTGGACAAACTAGAACCATGTACCAGTTTTATTAGATCTTAAAGGAATGTCAAAATGTGCCACACCATCCTCATGTGCTGTTTGGTTATTGCTGTGTTCCCACCCACTTTCTGAGCAGCAACAGTTTGGTTCCTCCAGAGCATCTAATGTTCTTGAGTAGCCCTCAGCAGCTTATGTGATATTCAGGAAGCAGAGATGATCTGTAAAAAAAACTGGAGAAGCCCCAAACCACATTTATATGCCCACAGCATACTTCCAAAGCCAAGCTGTGAATTTTCCTTTAAGTTCTTCAGATTTTCAAGTGGGAAGAGGCTCTTTGGGACATGTAAAGCAGTGGAAAGAAGGCTGAGAAGCTCAAAGCAAGAAGAGCAGGGACAGGAACATGACAGGTGACAAAGAACTTGATATATTTCAGGTATGCTGTGGAGTTGTGTGTGACTTTATGCCTTCAGTCATTCCAAACACGAGAGCATTTAATTTCTTTGTTTTCCTTGAAATTGGCTATTATTTTTTTTTAAATTTTTTTCGCAAAAAAAGTGTGCAAGTGTGACTAGTGGAATTTTAATCATGTTATTTTATAAAGTCAAAATCATACAGTTCATGGTGGAAAATCTCCCTAAAATAGAAGTGGCATTAAACATAATTTTAAAATACTACCAGACCATTTCAAGGGTGAACTATGGAAAGAACGATTTCAAGTCACTTGCTGCATCTGTGTTTCAAGGGACTCTATTTTCCCTTTCCAACTGTGGCTCTCAGACTCTGTACTGATCAGTGCCAGTCTAACAGGAAAAGCCTGTTTCTGCTTCATGGCATTTTGCTTCCCAGCTTTCTCCTTGTTCACGGGTTTTGTGGTAATTCTCCAAGAGCTCATAGTTCTCTCTCCTAACACATAAAACTTGTTTATTTAATAATTTACAGTAAGCTCCACAAAATAGGAATATTTATAGATCTACAGATACGGTATTGGATATTCTCTTTCCACTGAAAATTTTGCCATTTAGCCAAAACATTGAGAGACTTCTCAAGAACCAGAATTTTGTTCAAGATGACTACATTTTAATGAGCAAAAGACATCTGTTCAGAATTGCTAGGATACATTAGACATACAAGGTATAGCAATATAATGCAGTAATTTTTTTTTTTTTACTTTAATCCCATAAAGTAATAAAGACAAAAGAGTTCTAAGTCTCTGTACTATTCCCTGTCTGGTTCTTTAAGCTTAATAAGCACACATGTTTTTATACATGTATATATATATATATATATATATATATATATGTGTGTGTGTGTGTGTGTATAAAACCACAATGAAATATACAACATTAATTTTGTACTGCAGAAACAGCTATGAAATGTGTTCAAACTACTAAAAGCAAATTAATAGAATGCAAACAAGTTTTGGCTGTGAAGCAAATTCTTTCATGGAGATATCATTAAAATTTCATTTTTATTTAAAAACCAACAGTTTGGTTTTATTTAAAAACCAACAATTTGTATACTCATTTTAGACTTCAGCACATCCTTCAGCCTGAAAATATCTGTTTTGAACCCTGGGCTTTCAATTTCATTATCATCAAGCTCAGTTTGGTACTTTGCTGGTTTTTTATATAGTACCTATGAAGAAAGGTTTTTTCCATAAGGTTTAAGTATACTGCTTGTACCTTAAAAAAAAAAGAATTAGTGTGTATCTAAGGTCTATGGCTTTATTACCTAGTTTTTTAAAGGCTATGTAAAGTGCAAATCATGCGTATTTCTATAAACCAAATTCTTCATTCATGAAAAGTATTTTTTTTACTTATAAATAATGCTAAATCTTCTTAGAAAGAAGAAAAACATCCATAAAGGAATGTAGCAGATAAGAAGAAAAATGCAGATGGTTTATTTAGCAGCTAGATTGTCATAACAAAACAGCCTGTCCCATTTAACAAGCAGAGCTCAGTCAGTTCCATCTTTTTACATTACAGTTTCTTAAAAGCTTACATTTTAAAAAGCAGAAGACAGATAAAAAATTAAGTAATTTAATTATTAATGAATTGCTTATAGCCTAATTAATTAAGTCTTTAACTCCCAACCAGGAGAAATAAAGCCACAAGTATTAGGAGAACAGACACAGAATTTCTGACAACTATTGCTTGAGAAAGAGAACAGAAGGAGGAAAAAAACCTGCAGAAAGGCTGTCTTGAACTGCACAGTTCAGAAAATTCTGTGCAAAATTACTAGGAGAACTCAGCTGCAAGAACTGGGGGAAGGTGTGGTGGTGTGGGGAAGGCTCTATGGAAAAACCCCTAGTCCTGTTGCAAAAAGGCTGTGAGTTGCTGAGAAAGGTGTTCTGGAAATTTGTAAACTTTTACCAGTAAACCCAAGAAAAGACATTATAATACTTTAAATAATTGGAGTATCACCCCGATTAATGGAAGAGCTTAGAGAAACCAATACATATTCTAGAGGCAATTCTACTAAAAAGTACTTCATGCTGTGAGACTAAGATGTTTTTCTTTCCAACTGCTTCTACGAGCATCAAGGTATTGCAAAGAAAACCGTGAAGCTTTCAAAAGTAGCTGGGAGCAACAGGAGGCTGTGCTTTGTACCAGCTGACATCATCCTTACCCAACTGTCTGTTGCGGTGACCCAGCCCACCATTGGGCTGTGGCAATCAAACGCCCACCAGACCCTGGCCATCCAATGGGTGGATGAAAGAGAATCTGAAGGCGGGTTAGTAGGTGGAACTGAGGGTTGAGACCGCACCTCCTGGTCTAGAAAGTTCTGCTGAATCTGAGTCCCTGTTGGCTCCCGGTTGTAACTCCCGCCTCTGTGCTATTCCTATTGGTTGTTCCCCTGTTGTTCCACCCCTTTTGTTGTTCCCTATTGGTTACTTCCCTTTTCTCTGCCCCTACTCCCAGAGTATAAAATTCCATGTTGCTGCCATTTTGGGGGGTTTCGTTCTTGGATCTTCCACACAGTAAATTGCGTGGAGCCTACACGCAGGACCTGTCTCTCCTCTTTGCCTCTCGGCTATGCTGGCTATAATCACCAAGCCCTTGGGACACACTCCCTCTGTCAGGAGCCAGTGCTCAGCTTCAACATCAGCAGCCTAAGCAAGACGTCTTAAGATGTCTGCAGGAAGGATGCTGGGTCCCCTCTGATCGAGAGCATGCCCTGGACAGTGTCAACTGTGATTCCAAGAGCCTGGACAGTGTCAACTGTGATTCCAAGAGAAGGTGAAGAAGTGATTCCCTGGTGAACCTTTGGCAGTCAAAGCCACTACCAACCTCACCTTTTCTGGGAGGGCACGTAAGAGAAATAATTAGTATGTTTGGGAGAAAAGTTATTTAAATGCAAGTGGTTTCACCTATAATTTGGTCTTACCTAAGAATTAAGCACCTGATCTAAAGCCATTAGCTTTAAACCTCTATAATAAAGGGAGAGAAGTAAAATTAATCACTTTAAGACCTGGGATGGGATGAATCTCCTGGAAGACTTTTCTTCACTTAAAAAGGGAGCCTTAATGACTTAAAACTTTGATACACCTGATGTCAGGTGCAGTTAATTTGTTCCTTTAAAACTGAGTAGCACTTCCAGAGGAAGATAAGGTCAAGTGAATAGTAGAGTTAAGTGCACAGATCAAATACCAGAAAACCTGAATGAAGGCAAGAAGCTGAATAAAAAGAAGAAAATCCAGAACACTACAGTGATGAACTCCTACAGGTATTAAGCTAAATTTCTAGCTGCTTGGAAGACATATCAGTGCAGGAGTATTGTGTGTGCATGAGATGACACTTGAAATATTTTAGCTACTTTCACTAGGAGCTGCATAGAGATAAATAACACAGTAGATAATGTAAGGCTGTATCATAACCCCGTATTTCAAGTACCTTTTATCCAAAAGACGCTCTTGAAGAAACATAAATACAATACTTTATTTAAAGTTTAGAACCTCGTTAAAAAGTCATAAACTTTTAAGCACTCTAGGCCAGTCACAACACACTATAAGAAATACTTGCTGCTTCCTTTATAGTACTTTTCCATGTAAGTGATAATTATAGCTGCCTCGTTGTTTTTACTTCAAGATCAGGGGAAAAACCCACTAATTAGCTGTTCCTCAAGACAAATAGCCAAAGTATTGCATAAGAATAGCTGGTCCTCTTTATGCAAGTGAGCTGAGCAATAAGGGGAAACTTTTTTGAAACATGAACTTAAAAATTAGTCTCAGATTTATTTCAGATGAGGACCCACCAATTCTTGGTGCTATTTGAAAAAGACACCATCTTTTCGTTCTAGTCAAGAGTTCCCTCTACAAATATACTTGAATTTCTTGCTTAATTTTAGAAAGGTGCTCTTGTAATCTGTTGTTCTCCTGAGCTAATGATTCTCTGTTCTTGTTAGTCTTGAGTTCTTTGTTGGTTTCTTGCAGCTGTTGATGCAAACGACTATGAGGTAGGTATCTGTGATACCCTTCTCACACATGGAGACTTCTCCAGCAGGTTTTCTAAGCAGCAAATAAAAAATTATTCAGGTATGACAATACTGCCCAACCAAATATAAATTAGAGCTTTTCCAGTGTTTTTCAAGTCATGAAACAAAGCTGTAACACATTAGCACATGCTATAATTCCATTTTTTATTTAAAGCTATAAATCAGTCAAAATTTTATCATGATCTTGAATTTTTGTCCTTACTTTGTGGAATGCTCCAACTCTGAAATCAGGATCTTGAAATCTGAATCATTTTCTCCTTGAAAAGAAATGCAAAATTAAAATAAATCTCTCACCACTGCTGAGTATAAATGTGAAAAAATTGAAAGAATATTATATTTCTTTTTATTCAGCTAGCTGAATAAATAACCTATTTAATGCAAAATGGATTGTGATTTTCTAAGTTTCATCATATACTGTTTAGAGCTGAAGGTTCTTCTCTTTTTTTTAGTTTGGCAAATAAAGGAATAAATGTTATCTTCTTGCAGCATATAATAATTTTAATTAATTTTTTTAATCTTTTGTTTATCCAAATATAACATTTGGCTCAAAGTCACAAACCTAAATAATGTCTTCTGCCTATTAGATAAGTTAACACAGCTCTTCTACAATGAATAAACTACTAGTCTGGTAGTTTTTAATTGATAAAAAAGAACTCCATCACAAAGTATATTACATTTCTTCCCTTGTCTTTGGACACAGATACTAAGAGAAGCATAGGCTTAGAAAATGTCTTTTAGTGGAGACACAAGAGAGGTGAGAAACAGACATCTCTTCTCTGAAACAGACACAATTTTAGAATTTACTGTTTGAAAAATGCAAAGTCAGTGCTTATGGCAAGATGTGCTGCAATAATTTTTCTTCAAGATTTTGTTAAAACTCAGTGCAAATTCTTGCATTAAACCACAACAGCTTAAAAATACCTTGTTTAGTTTATCCTAAATCAACATCTGTGTCACTTAAGCTGAAGTGAAAAATCCAATTTCATACCTAATAACTGAGCAGCTTCATTATATGGATTGAAATCACACTGTGCAATAAACCTTAAGATGAAAAAGAACATATTTCAGATGTTTTTTCCATGACAAGCAAGGCAATATTATTTAGTAACCTACATCTTTAATATCACAGGACCCCAAGGAAGAATTGAGGCTAACTTTTATGACAAACAAAATATTTTTTGGCTAATTTTCTTCACTTCAGGAGAGTACGTAAAGTCTCCTCTCTCAGTAAGTATAACTGATACAAAATACCTAAATCGAGATGAGCAGCACAGGTCAAACCTACTGCACTTGGAGTCAACATGAGTTTTATTGCTGCCCTTAAACTGGAGCAGAACTAGACCAGCACACAGCACTGTTGTAGACACCAATATAAGATAGGTGTGATGGCCCAACAGATCCCCCTATTTACCTTTTGTGACTATTTAAATATTAGAGCATACTTTAATTGCCAGGCTTTCCTCAAAAGTAGCAATCCTCTCTCCTCCTTCCTCTACACAGTCTTGCAAAGATGACTTCTCCTTATTAAGTTGTGCAATTGTTTCTTTCAAAGCACAGATCTCTTCTTGTTGCACAAGACTTTGTCTTGAAAAATTATCTGGATGTAAGCAGAAGGGTCTCACTTGTTATTAATTCAACCCATTTGAAATGAAAAAAATTTTAATACACTTCTAAAGCATAAAAGAACAAGGCAAAATTCCCCTTCAAGAGGAGCACTGAAGCATGCACCTTTCCAAAATATAATAATAATCTATAAATTATATTTATAGAACTGGATTTTTCTTTAGATCAGGGCCTGAAATTACATGGCTCAGAAAAAATCTATTTTTCAAGATCAAGTACTTAGATCATTAAAAGTAACTTTCTCTGGTATTGTAACAATAGTTTAAACAGAATTCCTATAGACAGGAGCAACATGTAGACTGCAGCATGTAATCACAGATGAAATAAGAGACTGTTTTCCTGATATTACTGAGGAGGTAATAAACTGGGTGGAGTGGCTGATACACCAGAGGGTCGTGCTGCCATCCAGAGGGACCTTCACCAGCTGCAGAAATGGGCTGGGAACAACCTCATGAAGTTCAATAAAGAGAATTCCTGAGCCTAGGGAGGAACAACCCCCAGTACACATCGGGGGCTGCCCAGCTGGAGAGCAGCTTGGCAGGAAAGCTGGGGGTCCTTATGGTCACCATGTTGAACGTGAGCCACCAACGTGCCCTTGCTGTAAAGAAGACAAGCAGCATCCTGCTCTGCACTAGGGAAACTATCTCCATTCTGCAGTTGAAGTTTTGGAAGAACATATTCCTTGGCACTACGGGAATAATAATCCTTCTATTCATCTCCTTTACTCCCCTACTATAAAAAAGGTGCAACATACAGTACAGGATATATACTACAAAGCATGTTTTCCTCATTTCCACCATCAGTATTTTACAGTGCTGAGAGGTGCTACCGCTGCCTTAGTGAATCACAAATATAACTGATATGCTCAGACACTGCACACTGCTACCAGCACACGCTGTTCAGCTGACAGCATGTGTTGTCACTGACACTTACACTTGCCAGAGCTCTGTCACATAATTTTAAAAATGCAAAAACCTTTCAATAAGAGTTTTGCACTTGAAATTTTAAAGCTTTCAGAAGTATATTTATTTGAATTCAACACATTTCTTTCAACCCATTAAAAAAAAAAGACAACTGCAGAATATGAAAATTAGCCTATTGAATTTTATTATAAAAATTGGATCTGTCACTCACCAGCTTTTTTCATCTAAAAGCATAATTTTAACTTGGCTAAGTTGCATTTCAAGTTTTTTCTTCACAAGGCTCTACTGAGTCTCTGAAAGACTCAGTTCTGTCTTATCATTCAATAAACTGGAAAAGCAGAAGCATTAAAATAGGAGAATTCAGACATTGGTGTATTAATTTTTTTTTCTTTTGGAAATGTCACTAAAATTGCAAAAGATAGGAAAAATTGAGATTCTTCTGTCTATTTTAGACTATTTGGGATATTTTATTAATGCTAACTTTAATCTCAGTATATTAAATTCTGAATAATCCTGTAAAGGATTACAGAAGAGTAAGAAGAATTCTTTGCAACGGGTGATTATAAAAAAGTCACAAAAATAATTAAAATAAAAATCATCCCTTGGGACATCCATTGGAATGCCTGACCTGTTTCAAGTTATGACCAAATTATCTGTCCAAATGTGGTAATAATAATAATAAACACTGTTCAAGAAACTGAAAAGAATTATCAGTCTGGTTTGGGGGTGTAAAGAAAAAGGTCTTTCAGTAGCAGCAACTACTTTTCAACAATTCAACAGTATTCATTAATCTGACAATTTATTATAAAGCAGCACTTGCTGACCTATGTTTTATTCCCTAAAGGCTGTGATTGAGTCTGGTCCTACTATGCTTCTGAACATGGTAAGGAACTCCAGTTGAGCAGCAGACCATAAGCCCTATGCAAAGACTCAGTTTTATTTCCTCTCATGAAAAGGCTCCAAGACTAAGAAATGGATCTTTAAAACTAACAACATGACACTCACTAGTTTACGTTTGCCTTTTTTTATTAAAAAAAAAAATCTAAAAAAAAGAAAATTGTTCATATGCCATTTACCAAAACCCATCAATCCCTGTAGTTTCTAATAGAAAGCTCCTAACTCTACATTAAGTGAATTTTACTTTTTCACTGAGGATGGTTTCCACCATATCATCATATCAACAAGACAAGAACATTTACACATAAATAAGCAATGAGGAAAACAATTTCATTCCAAAAAGGAGGATGGCTCATAAGCAGCTTTCGTAAATTCCTTTCCCTTTGGGCTATATAACAGTTACGTAAACCAGTGAATATCAGCTGATGTTACTAGTCAAATTAATGCAATTACACACTTTTACTTAACTAAGAGAAACATATTCAGCTTCCTGTCAAGTCAGCTCAGTTTCAGAATCCACTACTTTTCTTGTCAATCTTTTCATCTCAGTTTCCAGAGAATCAATGGTGTCTTTCATTAGTGCCACTTTGCACATCTGTTCTAACTGTTCACTATCTAACTATAAATATAATCAAACATTAACAGCTGAGGAAAAAAAAGCTGATTTATAGAATTTATATTATTTCAATTTTTACTCGGTTTTTAGCACAACTCTTTTGCTGAAGAAGAAATGTCCAAGCGTCTCATTTACTCAAGACCTGACTCAGTTCACTGAAGACAGTTGGCAAAGAGCTGAAATGTGACTTTCACTTCTTTCGAAAGTAAATCAATTTCCCATCTTTCAGATCTCTGGGAATATTTTCATTTATTCATGTAAATTTTCAGTTGGTAATTATGCCCAAGGGAAAAAATGTTTGTCATTGATCAACATTAAAAGTTTTCAGTGCAAAATAACATAAAAGAAAACATTATTATGAGTGTATGAAGGGAGAAATCACAGTCTGGGACACAACATGACCAATAATGGCTTAAGGCCTCTGTTAAGTCACACACCTATACCAATAAGCGGGAAATCACTATAGAACACTTGCAGAAAGCACTATGTAACCAAGTTACCACCATGAGGCCTTCAGGTCTGTAGCTAGAACAAAGAACAGATCCAAAGCCTCTTGCACAGACTCCAGCAAAGCTGGTTTGAAATCTTCAGTTTAAAGAAACCTCTATCTTTTTATTAAAATGCTTACACTTAACATTCAAAGGACTCTCCTTTCTAAATTATTTGAAACACCTCTTCTAAAATACAAAAATTCTCACCCCATCCCTGTCCTCATTTACCAAATCTTTCAGTACTAATTTCTGTGTTAGTATAATCAAAGGTCGGGCCTCTAAAGAGCAAGTCAGTAAGCCTCTGGTATACAGGACCTGTAGTGCTGTATTTCCCCACTCCTCTTACTAAATGCCTGCTCTTCCCCCATCATTTTCCCTTCCCCGCCCTTAGTCCTGGCCACACCCTCAGGTTCTCCCTATTGGTTCTGTTACCCCAACCCCACCCATGTACCGCCCTATGCCCTGAGACCATTAGTCCATGTGCTCTCTCCGCCCCCCTGTTCCCCATATAAAACCGCAGGCTCCAGGGAATGTGCCCTCTCTGCCCTTGGGAACCAGCATGTCACCATGTGAATAAAGATCCTCTGAGGTCCCCGTGCAGAGACCCTTCTCGCCTCCTTTATCGCCACCGTGCTGTGGAGCCGACAGCCAGCCGGGACAGTGTGGGCTGCCCAGAAGGGCTACGGGAAGCGGAACAGCCGCTCTCCCCAAGATAACCCCGCAGAGCTCTCCGGGAAAGTTGCGGCTTGCCTTACCAACGCAGGAAACACACACTGCAACAAAGACCATTTTCAATACTAGTGCCATAAATTTCATGTTGATGTATCGCCCTCAAAGGGCATCAAAAGAACTGAAGAAATAAGATGATGTACCTAAAACAGGGCTCCCAATACTCACTACATGTCATATGTAGGCGTGTGATTAAAGTTAATTTACTACTCACAGCTATTTCAGCCTACAGTGTATTCTTCATATCAGATGCACTCAGTTTAATATTATAAGCTGTGGTATTATATTTATAACCTCGTTAGGATTTTAGAAGGCTGAGGGGGAAAAAGAAGATAAACCAGAATTTGTAACCACAAGATCTAGAAGAAAGATATACTACAGAAATCAATGTTAATTTATTTTAAAATCAAGTTCTACCAAGCCTGTAAGTAAATTTAAGATTTATATTCATTTTATTAATGTTTTCATTTTCTATTTTAGTGCCATATGTTAGCAAACAATTGCACACACAAGTACTTAAACCATATTAAATACTACTTGCCAGAACAGTGCAATTACATGTAGTTTTGAAGCACTAGTTCTTAGTAATACACAGTCATAATTCACATTTGAATGGACTCCAGGTCTCTAGCCTAAACCCCTGCTCAAAACAGGGCCAGCTCTGAGGTCAGGCTGCTCAGGGCTTTGTCTGGTCCAGTCTTGAAAATCTGCAAGGCTGGGGACCGCTCAACTGCCTTCATGAGAAGCAAGTATTCCCTTGTATTCAGCCTGAACCCTTCTGGTTTCAATGGATGCCCATTGTTGCTCATCCTTCCACCAAGCACTGCAGTAAAAAGCCTGTTTATGATTTCTTGATGAGTACTGGCAGGCAGGACTTATATCCCTCTTAAGCCACTCCTACTCCAGGCGGAAGAAGCCTATCCTAACCTGGATATAAGAACACTGTGGGTAACAGTGTTGAAAGCTTGGTACAGTCTTAAAATCACAGAATCACAGAACGGTTTCAGTTGGAAGGGACTTTAAAGATCATCTTGTTCCACACCCCCTGCAGTGGGCAGGGACACCTTTCATTACACCACGTTACTGAGTGCTCCATCCAGACTGGTCTTGAACACTTCCAGGGATGGGACATCCCCAACTTCTCTGGACAATCTGTTCCAGGGCCTCACCACCCTCACAGTGAAGAATTTCTAACTTGTACCTAAAAAAACCTGTCATCTTCCAGTTTGAAACCATTCCCCCTGTGTCCTGTCACTACATGTTCCTGTGAGAAGTCCCTCCCCAGCTCTCTTGTTGGTCCCCCTTAGATACTGGAAGGTGCTAAAACATCTCCTCCAAGTCTTTCCTTCTCCAGGCTGAACAACCCCAACTCTCAGCCTGTCTTCGTAGGAGAGGTGCTCCAGCCTGCTCTGATCATCTTCATGGCCTCCTCTGGACTTACTCCAACAGGTCCATGTCCTTATTATGTTGGAGACCCCAGAGCTGGACACAGTCCTCCAGGTGCTGTCTTACCAGAGCAGAGTAGAGGGGAAATAGTCTTGGTAAATAACATCTACTGCTCTCAGCCTGTTGTTTCCTGATAGCAGTCAGATTGGTCCTGCAGGATTAACCATGAACATCACCTGTATTATATTTACAATTCCATAAATAATTGTTTTCCCTCACATTATTAATAGTAGTTTCAAGCTCTTCAATTCTCTGTTCCAAATGAGCCTTTTCATTAAAGGCAGTTTCTTGCGAAATCTGTATCAAATAACAGCAACAACAAAATCACATATAGAACAAGTCTCAACTCACCACAGACTTGTAAAGCAATTAATTCTCAGGACCAAAATAGAAATCCTTAGCAACTTTAATTACACTGCTAAGCAGTTTTCATGTTTAAATAACCTGGGGGTGTGGGGATACAGTGCTGTATCCCTTTCTATCTCCGCATCTCTTAATACAGCTTGAGCTGTCACAGTGCTTTTAGGGGTCCTGGGACATTTTGTAACTTCCTGATGAAGCTGGGAAATCTCCTCCTGTGCCTGTTTTTTTAAAAAAGCAGCATAACAGAAACATGGAATAGATAATCAACATATTACTGTGGCCTATGGCTGGTAATGTAGAGCATCCCAGAAAATGTGTAATATCAAAGATGTAGTAATCATTTGTGCACACATTCTTTGATTAAGGAAAGCTTTTTTAACTCAGGACAGCACTTACAAACTTGCATTGAACTGAAAGATTCACATAACAGAATTTCCATAACTTTTTTTTCTATTCTTTTAAACAAATACTTTGCATTCTTTCTTTTTTCATACAAAGCCAAAAATATTTTTTCTTGCACATCACCTTGTTATTTCTATTAATCTTACAAATATAAATAAAATTACTTGTTCATAAAGATTGACAGTTTTGTCACTCTCAGCTGTTAAAACTTTGAAATTACCCTGAATTTCTGCCACATGACACTCATATATTTTCAGTGTTGACTCAAGTTCTTCCAATTTTCTCAACATTTTCAAGACTTCTGGATCAGAAATCACTCCCTTAAAGAATATGGAGATATAAGGTTAAAGTAGAGAAATAAAACACTTATTCTATCTGGTTTGAAAACTTCTATTATTGGCTCATTCCCATCTTACGCATCCTTCTGTTTACAATCAATTAGTTTTTCTTCCCGGTAGTTATAGCTTTAGTAATTTAACATGAGATAAACTGACATTCTAAAAAATACATTCCTCCTCTTTCAAAGTGATTTCGCAAGCTCACCTGGATGGATAATTTTTTTTTACATGCTGCCACAAGTAGAGGTTTGCTTAGGACTTAAAAATGTGTTTCTAAATACCTTCAACAAATTTTCTGTCTCACATTTATAGCAGTCCTTTTCCAGTGACTTAATAAAGGCATCAAGCCTTGAAGGTGACCTCCCTTGCTTTTTTTCAGATTGTTTGTAAAATACCCTGCATTAGCATAAATGAGAGAATGCATTCACTGAAATAAAACTTTTGTTATTATTGATACTTCAGTGTTAAATGGATAAATATACTCTTCAAAATGAAGATGAAGCAGATACCTAATTAAAATAAATATCCACATAATACTTCAAAGTAACTTCTGAATGTCTGTATTTTCTCTTTTTCGTTATATTGCAGAATATGTCTGAATGTCCTACTAATGTGGATCTAACAAGAAAGGAAAGGACATAAAAGCTAAATGTTAATTAACTTGAAATATATCTGTTCAAAACTAAGGAGGACAATTAAGTAGATTTGTACTGGAATATCTAATGAATTTTTAAATATGAAAGAAAGTAGGCCACCATGTTTGTTTAAGGTCCATGAAAGGTGATTTTTTGCAATGGAAATAAAGTAATGTGCAAGTAAGTATTGTTGAAATCCAGAAAGTCATGTAGGGGCCTAAAATGGATTCTGAAGATAAACTGCAATTCTGAAATTCAAAATTGCACAACAAATCCCATTCGTTTAAGAGTAAACTAATTTACTTTTGGGTCTCTACAAAGAGTAATTTCTAGAAAGTGATTCCTACAATCAATTTTTTGCATTCATACTAAAATTAGTCATGTCCTAGGTGTACCTCTGATGATAACGACAGCCTAGATATCTATTACAATCATCATCACTGTTGACATATCAATTATATTAGGTGAATCCCATCCTAATATTCTGTTCTCTCTGAAAGAGGCACTCTCAGGTTCCGCAGTTATATGCACTGCCCTAGTCCTAGGGAAGGGAACAGATCACAGCAATCAAGCATTTGGCACCTTCAGTACCTCACTGAGCATTGAGGACTCAAATCTACACACAGAATTCACACACAGTATTTGCTCGCTCACAATACTACTTTTACCAACTAGTGAAAGAGCACTTTGGGGAAAACATTATAATATTATATATCCTAGAATATATACTTACACTACACTTGCCATAAAGTGGTAAGAATTTACTGCTGTGACACATTTCACCACCGTCCTCTAAATTGCAAAAACACAACCCCATCGCAACTGGGATTCAGCATCCCATCAGGACCCCTCGCTCTCGGCTTCATGCAGCACTGGAGACACCTGCAGCAGCCCTTATTGCAGGACCAGGAGCACTCAAGAGTTAGCAAACGTTTTGGACTGATTAAGCCCCCCGAAACGTTTTTGCGTTCCCAAGTAGTTCAGTGATGAACCACTTCAGATGTTCCTTTCCTCCTTGCTCCCCACAGCACCAGCAGCACCCGCACACCCCGCACACCCCGCCGGCCGGGGCGCCGAGCCGAGTCCCGCCGGTCTTTGCCTTGGCGCGACTCTCCGCTCTCCCCCTCCGGCGCCTTGGGGAGCCGCTCATGGCCACTACCGGGGGCAGGGGGAGCACCGGCATCTGCTGCCGCCCCGGGCATCACCGCTGCCGCCCTGACACCCGCCTCCTTCCCTCCCGCCTTCCTTCCCTCCATCCGTCCCGCCGCGCTCCTCAGGAGCCTGGCGGTGACCGGCGAGCTGCCGCGCCCTCCCAAACGCCCCTCTCCGCCTGCCAAGCCGGGAGGTGGTTCGTCTTCTTCCAGGTATCTGGTTTTTCTGGATGGTTGTGAAGAGCTGTTACAAACCCCGGCTCCAGCTCTCTCCCGAAGGAAAAGCCGTCCATATAACCACTACATTGTCACAGTATTGTCCTTTCCTCCAGGCTGAGCCCATTCCTGAAGGAACTGGTGGATGAAGCAGCTAAGCCACTATCCATCATATTTGAGAAGCTGTGGCAATTTGGTGAAGTTCCCACTGATTAGAAAAGAAATATGGAAGACCCAGGGAAATACAGGCCAGTAAATCTTGCCTCGGTACCTATCAAGATCATGGAGCAGATCCCCCTGGAAACTGTACCATGGCACATGGAAAACAATGAGGTAATTAGTGGCAGTTAACATGATTTCACCATGGCAAATCATGCCTGACAAATTTGGTGGCCTCCTACAAGGGGGTTATGGCAGTGGTGTAAAGTAAGTTGTGAGGGAAAAGCAACTGCTGTCATATACCTGGGCTTTTGCAAGGCATTTGACACTGTCCTGCACAATGTCCTTGTCTCTAATCAAGAGAGACATGGACTTCACAGACGGACCATTCCATGAATAAAGAATTAGATGGATGGTCACACTCAAACTGGCTAAAGACTCAGTGTCCAGGTGGAGACCAGTAGTGTTCTTCAGGGGCTGATATTAGGCTGGTGCTGTTTACCGTCTGTCAGTAACATGGACACAAGCTGGGAGGAGAATGGATGGAGAGCAGCCCTGGGGAGAAGGACTTAGGGGTGCTGGTGGACAAGAAGTTCAACCTGAGCTGGCAATGTGCCCTTGCAGGCCAGAAGGCCAACCACATCCTGGGCTGCAGCAAAAGAGGCATGCCCAGCAGGGCAAAGGAGGTGATTCTCCCTCTCTACTCTGCCCTCATGAGACCTCACCTGGAATGCTGCATCCAGCTCTGCAGCCCCCAGTTCAAGAAAGACATTGACCTGTTGGAGCAAGTCCAGAGGAGGGTCACTAAGCTGATCAGAGGGCTGGAGCACCTCTCCTAGGAAGACAGGTTGAGAGAGCTGGGGTTGTTCAGCCTGGAGAAGGGAAGGCTCCAGGGAGACTTTCCAGTACCTAAAGGGAGCTTACAAAAAGGCTGGAGAGAGACTTTTCACAAGGGCATGTAGTGATAGGACAAGAGGGAATGACCTTAAGCTGAAGGAGGGAAGGTTTAAATTAGACAATAGGGAGGAATTATTTATCTTCAAGAAGAAAAGACTTCTTAGGAGGGTGATGAACATTGGAGCATTGGAACAGGTCGCCTAAAAAGGCTGTGGAGTCCCCACAGCTGGAGGTGTTCAACATCAGGCTGGATAGAGCTCTGAGCAACCTGATCTAGTGGAAGGTGTCCCTGTCCCTGAAAGGGGAGCTGGAACTAGGTGGTCTTTAAGGTCCCTTCCAACCCAAACTATTCTATGACTCTGATTTCCTTCAGCTGGGAGTTCTGTAGGACAGAAGCCAAGCAGCTGTGATGGACACACTGACTTATGGCTCAGTACCAGCACTACAGCTTACCTAAACAGCTTTCTAGCAAGCATGCAGTCTCTGCACTTTTATTTTCTTTACTCTTGCTTTCCAAGATGACCATAATATCTGTTGTCCCTACAGGTGTATATGACTGCAATTCTATAGATAAAATGAGAGGTTTGAAATATTCCTAAAAATCATTTTTAAAAAGATGCATTGTAAAATCTTGTACAAAATTATCAGTAAACCCCTTTTCCCATTAATTCTGATATAAATATTTATGACCACTGCTTTCATAGAAATTTTAATTATTTTTCTACTTGGTTTCATCTTGAGAGGTTTTTGAATAAGTCTTATCTATGAAAATTCAACTTGCAGTATCAGGTTTATGATGTAGAGCACAGTTTCTCAATAAACATTACTAAAGTCAGGGAAAGGTGCTCATATTTCTTTTTGGTTTTAAGTACAAATGAATACTGAGTGACCGGTTGCTGCTACATCTTTTTGAAGAGCTTTTTTGGGGGAGGTAGTTAAGCCAAGCTTCTCTTCAAGTGACACAACACTCTCTCCACACCTCAACAGGTAAAAAGATGACTTCCTCAAATAATAGTTAAATTCTTCATAGTTATTTGGGGATGGAAACAGGGAGATGGATCATAAATTGGCACACTCAGTTGTGTGAAAACCACCCATTGCTGTTTTGAGTGAAATTCTTTTAAAAAATTCTTTTAAAGCACCTTTAACCCAAACCTCCTGGGCCCACATGGAGCATAGGCCTTGCCTGTGATTAATGCAAAAGCTTCAGCAAAAGGCAGGGAAAGGCAGCATGAACAATGCTTACAGGTCAGAAGATTTCAGAGACAAAGCCAAGCAGCCAAGTCTTGTTAGTCCAGCCCCAGAAGAGAGATGAGTATTCTGAAACTGCCACAGCTGATCAGCCGGGACTGACAGTGAACTCAGGGAGCTCAGCTGAACACCTCTACTCTAATTAGGTTCATCTCTTCCAGAAACTAATATCCAAGGAGACACTTTTACAGATGAAAACTCCAGCAATTGCCACACAATCTCTCTGGCCTGACAAGAACAAAACAAGTGTTAAATAAGACTGATTTAATCTTGTGAAAATAGCTTCCTTTAATTAAATATTATCTTCTATCCAAAGCCCATCTAATTTATGTATCTATTTGTAAGACTATGTGCCAGTTGTATCATCCAGAATAAATATTACCCTTAGCACTACACTTGTTTCTTGGCAGTGTATCCTATGTGGCTTCGCACATAGGATAAACCCCAGTCTGAACTCATTCCTGATTTTTAATGCCAGGACTAACATGTTACTGGTTCACAAACATTGTGAAGTTAAAACATCGGAGTATTACGAGGCTAATTATGCTTTTCTTTATTCTGCCAACAAAATCATTTGAGAGAAATTACTTCTTATGTTTTCTTATATCCCAAGATAGGAGTTCTTATTTACAGTACCTCTGGCTGCACATATCTTTTTCTTGGAACAGCAGAGACAGGGACAAGCAGACTGGTGCCTTTGAAAAAAGTGATGCAAAAAGGGTAAGGAGGCCATGTGAACCCTGTGACTCCTACTGCCTGCTCATGGCAAGGATATAAACAGCCTTTGAAAGAGGCTGCTTTAGGTAGTCCCAAAGTCAAGCTGAGAAACCAGACAAAATGTCCTCTCTTCCCTGCTAGCCACTAGCACAGGTTTTATATTCTGGAGATAGTGCAGGGTGAATAATGGGGGTTTTTGGCAAGCAGCCACTATTAAGCACTCGTGGATACAGCTCGCCTTTTCAGACATTAGGAGTGAATAATACCTCTGAAATATGATCCCCACCTAAAGCCAGAAAACAAATTGGAAGACTTTAACTTCCAGAAACAGAGCAAGAGAAACAAGTCTTTTTTCTTTTCCCTCTCCCCATCCTGGATTTCTTGTAAATCTTTATTTCAGATTCTGGCATGGTGAAAGAGGTGATTCTGCATTATCATGTTTATCTCCAAAATAGATGTGAAAAGGGCATTTCATGTTTTCATAACTTTAACAAAATTATTCTGCATAAAAATTCATTTTAGGAGTGAAATTATACATTTTAAATTGGTTTTGTTCTGGTATGTCTAAGGTATCCTCTAAGGGACATGTGACAAGTTATCTTTTATATCTTAATGCTGGTTGACGTTGTGCAGAGCAGTTGCATTGCTTTTTGTATACCAAACAATGCTTTGCTGATCAAAGAAGAAATTAAATTCATACACAGAATTGTTTTCAAAAGTGAAAATAATAATTGCTGTATTTTACAGATACATGATTTATACAGTAGTAGTTGGGTGTCTTGGCCTAAACCATCACATTGGGCCATAAAAAATTTTAAACATCCAATCCAGAAGAGATAAATAAATCATGCTGTGCACTTACAAATTCATACTTTTTGCTTATTGTCAGAATATTTCTAATTATCTTGCTGGATTTGTCTTCAACAATAGGAAAGCATTTATTGTTGCATGTGTATTTCATCTTTCAGCTCATCAGAAACAGACCCATGACATTTTTATCTGTCTGCCTAGTATTCTGCACATTTTACATCTTTTAGCAATTTACGGTTCTAACTATGAAAATAGTTTTTGACTAGAAAAACGCAGAGTGCAACAGCTCACAGTAGGTTTTTAGGGACACCCCGTGGCAAAATGACACATTGCAAACGGTCAAGAATGAAGTGACAAAATGGAAAAAAGCGGTCCCACGTTTTCTCTGGGTTTTAGTAACATCAGTTGTCTCACAAGACGCATTTCCGTACTTCTGACCAGTGCAAGAATGCACGGGTTCACTTTTGCATTTTGTCACCTGCCTTCAAAGTTCATTTCCAGCACATTTTTATGGACAAAGTCCACATGCTTTTTACCTTGGGCATTACAGAATAGTTCACCTCAATGAAAAATTATGACCAGTCTAATTCAGCAAAAAGTTATGCCCATTTCAAATTGCTTAAAACAATTCCCAACTTTTTTTTTTTTTTTTTATGTGACAGTACAACATTCCAGTTGCTGGCGCACACATCACATCAAGTTCCTTTTAGAGTCTGTTTCTCCTACTAATCACCACCAGCACACACATGTTGTGATGGTTTCTTACTTTTTACTTGCCCTCCTACACCCACACAGTTCTTTTAAGGCACAATGGAAGACAAAGGCATGCAATGTACCTTTTAGAAATACACATCCATGAACAAGAGAAATACAGAACATATTTGCCCACAGGGATACTAGTGTGGATAAAAAACTTCAGCTAGCACCGAACATTGTCTCACGGTGTGAGCTTAAGCACAGACAAGAGTTTTTGAAGACGAATTTTAGCTGAGGTCTGGTCGACTTTAAGAATGGGTTAAATGCAAATCTGAAGACAATCTGCTGCCGGCAATACATCTAGTCTTTGATCACTTTCCAGCTTGTTAATGAATTATGCTATCAACATTTCACTTCTGTATCTTCATGAGCACTATAGAGAGTTTCTGTGTATTTCACAAGTCTCTGTGAAATACGTGCTCACTGTTTCAGTCTCCTTGTGAACTCATAAAAGCTTCTAGCATCCAGAATATCCTGCAGTGAGGAACTGCACATCTGGGTCTTGCAAGAAAAATCATCCATTTTATGCATTGTGCACCGGCCTCTTGTTGCCATGACCCTGTAAATATTGTGGGCAATGCCCCTAAGTATCTGAAGTGAAGGTGTGAAGAGGATGAAGCCAGGCTCTTCCCGGAGGTGCCAAGCAATAGGACAAGAGGCAGTAGCCAGAAACTGATGCACAGGAAATTCTACCTGAACATAAGGAAGAACTTCTTTACTGTGAGGTGACCGAGCACTGGAACAGATTGTCCAGAGAGGCTGTAGAGTCTCCCTCACTGGGGATATTCAAGAACATCCTGGACACAATTTTGTGCCACGTGCTCTGGGATGAACCTGCTTGAGCAGGAGGTTGGATCAGAAGACCCACTGTGGTCCCTTCCAACCTGCTGTGATTCTGTAACCCGGTTATTCTCGCTTCTTCCCAGCTTCCTCCCCCGCCCAGTGCCGTGGCTGCGCCGGGACAAGCGGGACCCCGGCGCTCACCGCGCACCAAGCCCCGATCACAGCCCTGCGCCACCACCCCTCCCCGGCTGCACGGCAGGCGCAGCGCCCGCCCCCAGCACCTCTCACCCGGGAAGCGGAAGGCGCTCTCGAGGTCTCCGGCTCCAGGGAGCCCACGGGGACGTGGGAGCCGGGACCGCTCCGCTCCGCGCCGTGAGTAGCGCAGGGCGCCCGGCGGGGCTGTGCGGGCGGGGACGCCGCGCCAGGGGCTGAGGGGACACCGCGCCAGGAACCCCATGGAAAAAAAGGCAGAAACCCGTAACAAAGCTGGACTACGCAGAGTGAAACCGCATTAGCACGGCTGCGTTCAGCGAGGGGAAAACAGACATTCCTTTTCTTCCTTTGGTCTTTCAGGCACCAGGGAGCGCGAGGAGCAGCTGCTCTGACACCCGCGGATGTTTGTGAGGTTCCGGCCGGGGGCTAAGCGGCATCACCGGAGGAGCACCATGCCTTGGAACTCGCGTGCTGCCGTGGGAAGCGCATGACTGTCTCATGCCTGCCACTGGCATTGCGGTTGTGTCACAAGAGCCGGCTGCGCTCCTGCCGCGTTCAGCGTTAGCAGAGCAGGCGTTCCTTCCATCCGCTGCCCAGCTATTAAAAACATGGTACTCCGGTCATTAAAGAGCTGCCTTTGGCTGTCCTGCGTCCTCAGAACTCCAAAAGCTTGCTTCTGGAGCACAGCTAGTGGAGGCCTCATTATCCAGTCTGTTTCTAATGATGTTTACCAAAATCTAGCTGTGGAAGACTGGATCCATGACCACATGGATTTAGAGAAGCAACACGTCCTTTTCCTTTGGAGAAATTCCCCTGCTGTGGTAATAGGGAGACATCAGAATCCCTGGCAGGAATGCAACCTCAGGCTATTGAGGCAAAAAAATATAAAATTAGCCAGGAGGAGAAGTGGAGGAGGGACAGTTTACCATGACTTAGGTAATATCAATTTGACTTTCTTCACATCCAGAAAAAAATATGAACGAATGGAAAACCTGAAGCTCGTGGTGAAGGCACTAAAAGCCTTGCGACCCCAGTTAGATGTACATGTCACTGACAGGTACGACATCTTGCTAGACAGGCAATACAAAATCTCAGGCACTGCTGCAAAGCTGGGAAGGACAAGTGCTTATCACCACTGTACTTTACTCTGTAATGCAGATAAGTTTGTTTTATCTTCTGTGCTAAAAAGTCCTTACAAAGGGCTAAAGAGCAATGCCACGCCTAGTGTGCCTGCCTTGGTGAAAAATCTCTTTGAAGAGGATCCTAGTTTAACTTCTGAGATGCTCCTGGATGCCATTGCTGAAGAATATGCTATGCAACACCAAATAGATCACCATATCAACTTAATAAATCCAGCTGATGAGACTCTGCTTCCTGGAATTAGTAACAAAACTAAAGAACTACAAACCTGGGAATGGGTGTATGGAAAGACACCAAAGTTCAGCGTTAGCACTTGTCTTAACATGGCCTATAAAGATTCTGTTCTTGATGTGAAAGTAAATATGGATGTAAAGCATGGAAGGATTGAAGTCTGTAACATTGATCTGCCAGAGCAGTGGCTGCCACCAGGACTATACAGTGAACTGGTCAAGAGTCTTACTGGCAGTAAGTTTTGCCCAAACGAAACCACTACGCTAGTTACAACATTGCTAGGAGTGTGTCCACAAGACCATGAGTTGCACAGCAGGTGGAGTCTACTATGTGAGAATATGGTAATGTTAATGTGACTTGCATTTTGAAAATGTAAGTTAAACTTCTGCTGCTTTTTTATTTAATGTATTGAAAACAAAATTAAAACATTCACTAGTAAGGGAAAAATTCAGCTTGTAGAAAACAAACTGTTTAATCTAGTGGTTTTTTTTAATATTACAATTAAATTTCACACTGCCTGCACCTGACGTTCCCAAACTGTAGGATTGAAACCACTGCTGACAAGACATCATTGCTTCTTGAACCGGGAAAAATGGTGAGGGCATCCCAAACAGGCCCTGTAGCAGAGAAGGTACAAATGGCTGACACAGATGGGATGGGGTAGGGGTAAAACTAGTGCTGTTCTGCTGCACTGGATGCCTCAGCCTGCATCCTGCTCCTTGTGGGTAGTAGCCCAAAGGCCATGTCTCAGCCCCTGAGCTGTGTGGAGAGAGATGTTCCCTGGTTCCTGTTTGAAAGTCCTTTATTGCAGAATCCTGGTGCCCCTGTGCCTCTGCTGTACAAGCACCGTAGTAAGCTCATCTCACCAGTGAGTAGTGAATCACTGGGTGGTCAATCACTGTAGTTCCACCCTGGGTTAGGGCTTTTGTCCATGCATGTGCAAGAGCAGGGGAGGGATTAGGAAGTTTAATGTTGGGATTTATGTGATGAGGGCAGGAGAGGCTAACTGGGACAGAGGCCATATTGTTCTTGCACTGCCTGGCACAAAGCTGGGAGTCCCTGCTGCCATGGGTGCTGGTATCAAAGCTAAACATTTGGAAATGCAAATACATATTTAGGAGAAAGAGGTTCCTTCTGTTACCACCTAGCAGAAAATTTTCCATTAAAACGCAATAATGAACTGAAGTGACAGTTTTAATGCTCAATAAAAATAATAGCTCAAAATATGTAGTAAAATTATGAAAGGCTCAAGATGTATTTCACTGTTGTTGAAGAGTAAGTGTAATGCAATTTTGATTAGGTCAGAACACAGGCTGTTTATCCATACCGGAAAGGAGGCTGTAGCCAGCTGGGGGTCGGGCTCTTCTCCCAGGCAACCAGCAGCAGGACAAGAGGACACAGCCTGAAGCAGCACCTCAGCAGTGGAAGTTTAGACTGGACATTAGGAAACAATTCTTCACAGAAAGAGTGACTGGGCATTGGAACGGCTGTCCAAGGAAGTGGTGGAGTCACCGTCCCTGGAGGTGTTTAAGAAGATTGGATGGGGCACTCACTACCATGGTCTAGTTGACAAGGTGTTGCTAGGTCATAGATTGGACTTGATGGTCTCAAAGGTCTTCTCCAACCTAGTTAATTCTGTGATTCTCTGTGTTTGAAATTGCTGGACTAGGTTAAAAGACAAAAAGCTTCACATTTGGGAAACTACTGTATTTACAGTGAGCCTTCTCCAGGACGTGGCTGGATCTAGGAGGCATTACACAGCTTCCTTGAATTTCCCAATGTAGTGAAGAAATCAAACAGATGACTGAAGCTACAAATAATAAAAAATAACTTTTATTCCCATTAAAAATAGGCATATATTATACACAACTGAATAAATTCACACGGTGACTAGAAACTTAGTATCACAGCAGCAAGCCAGGGAGCTCCTATGGAATGTCTGGGGGAATGACTAGTACCACACAGCTCTGTGGCACATATATTATTCATTTTGCTGATGCAACACTGCAAAGCTGAAACATTATTATGAGAAAGGATAAAGAAGGCAGACCATTGGCAAACTGTGACCCAGAAAACAAGGCAAAGACCAGCTCAATTTCTTATTGATTGCTGTGGAATAGATTTGTTGTTAAGAGCCAAGAGGAAAAGAATAGCAGCATTAGATGACATAAAATGAAATAATATAGCACACTGAGAAAAAAAGAAGATAATGGAATACACCAACCATCAGGAAAAAGAAATACAGGAGACAGAAAAGGTTCTAGCGTTAAACATGCTACTAGAATATAGAGGCCTACTGTATTACAAGGCAGAAAGTGTAAGGCACGTGTCAGTCCTGAAAAGATTTTGATGGGACCTGAAAAAGAGGCCACTGCCTGTTTTTCATATCAGAGTGTATGACTTAGGCAGATTCTTGCTAACAAAGAACTCTTGTATAAAAGAAGAAAAAAAGCAGCTCCTCTGGTAATACCTTCTGGTTTCCAAAGGGCAAAGGAATGACAAGGGAAGACTTTGTCTTTATTCTAAATAGCCTGTTGCTTAGAATCACAGAGTATTTTGAGTTGCAAGGGCCCCACAAGGATCATCAAGTCCACCTCTAAAGTGAATGGCCCTTAGAGGGATCAAACACTTGACCTTGGCATTACTCACACCATACTCTGACCAACTGAGCTACTCAGGGTATCCAACTTCTGAAAAAACTTAAAGATAAATTTATTCTTCTTAGGGGACTACCTAGTAGTAAGGAAATAGCTTACTGCAGTTGAGAGTGGCATGAAAAGCCAGTCATTGGACTTTAAAGTCAGAGAGTAAGATTGGAGGATCACACATCCTTTCCACACCTAATGCAAAGGATGGATATCGGGTATATGACCATGTATCACAGAATAAAAGAACACACAGGAGTGACAGGGAAGAGAATGCAGCTGTTTGCAGCCTTCCCAGTGCAAAATCCATTATGCAGAGACACATAAAAGAACCCTAAAATGACTCTGTACTGAACGCTACCACGTTTGCAGACAAAGAGCTTGGAAAATGGAACATTAAATTTGGGATTACTAGTAAAGTCTGGGAAATAAAGTATTACAGGATTGACCAAAACCCAGAAAAACAGTAGTCATGACTAGAATACAGGAATTAAAGGAAATAAATAAGACTGCTTATAAAAGAGGACATGTGGCAGCCCAGCTTCCAATGATTATGAGGTGGTCAGTTAAAGATACAAAATCCAAAACTGGCTCAAGACAAAATCAATAGTAAAAATAGAAATGGCAGTAAAGAGACCTTTGAAAGACAATATTGAGGGTATGTTGTGAAATCAAGATAAAATTTAGACATGGGTTGCATTAATTAGGATTACAGAAGTACAGTGAAGGAATCATGCAGTTGTGTTTTCTCAGACTGAAAAGTCTCAAAATATTCTTAAACCTATACATTATAAAAGCTGTGCTGCACTAAGTACTTCAAAGAGTTGCTTCTGTGGGCAACCAGCTGGACTCAAGCAACATCTTCCAGTCTTACATTTTTATGCTTATGAAAACACTTATTAAAAGGAGTCATTTCTGATCACATTTTCTTTGTATGTTTAGTGTGAAAGATATCCACTGTTGTTTCATGACAAGGTCTCAAGTCAAAGTCACAGTATCCAATGCTAAAATGACCCTGCAGAAATGAACAGAATTGACATGGTGAGCATATACTGCAGAAGAGCTCATTTTAAGTTAATTAAAGAAATCAAAGCATCCTTACCTGTGGTTTCTTAAAATAATCAAGACCCCTTCCAATCTTAATCATCCACCCATTGTTGAACCTGTTTTAAAAATGCACAAATTTGAATACTATGAGTACATTGAATAAAAAGGTTACATCCACATGATGCACAAACACCTTGTTTCAATCACAATTACTTCCTAGTGTCACCAGTACCTGTGTGAACCACAGAAGACACCATTCTGTATAGAGACAACTAATATTATACACACAGTTATAAAATGTGGAACTATTGAGGGCTGATTTCATCCAGTGAGGGCCACTGCCTTTTACTTTGTTAACCACAGCTGTAGTTGTCTCAAAAGTTAGGGTTAAACAGTTTGGCTTCAAATAACTGGCATTCGCTCATTTTTTTGTATCACTCACCTGATTTCTCGATCATGTATTGAAGATGAAAAGTCAATATTCAGTGTTATTCCATAATTACTCAATGACTGTTTTATTTCTTCCAAGACACTTATCTGCTGACTCCTCCCACTACCCTATCAAAAGTAAAAATAACACGATGGGGTTTTGTTGTTTTTTTTTTAACTATATATTCTACTTCTGGTCACCTCTTCTTAAAATCACAAACAAAACCTTTTTATTATCAAAGTAAACCAAAAGAAAGTAACTTGGATGAAGGCAGATTTACAGTTTCAAAGACAGAATAAAAGGAGACTCCAGGTATATTTGGTAAGGGATGTGGAGAAGGAGCTCACTCTCAGTGCTTTGAAACTAAATATGTAGTATTTGAGCCAAAATAAGTGCAGTAATAGTTTAAATAAGGGCAGTGATAGTTTGAGAGATTTCAGCTCATGAAAGCCTCTAAAATGACAAATACAGCTGTTGGAAGAGCAAAAAACTCCTTGTCTCAACAGATGCTTTAGTTTTTATGACATTTTCCACAAAAAACTTTCACAGAAATTTCAATTTAAGATTCAGCTTACCCAGAATTTGTTAGAGTTATGAGAAAACTCTGAACTTACAAAATTACTTATGTTCAACTATTACATTTTAATTTTTCTCTTAATCTGCATTTTCTGCTGAAAGCATCAGAGCCTGAGTCTAACTAAAGTTCTGGTACGTAGGAATAAGTCTGTATTTTTATATTTTGTTTTGCATGTGGCATCATCTGAGTACAGGGAAATAGAATTCAAAGTCTAAACACTTACCCCATCACAGGAAGTGAGGAGGTGGATTGTTTTCACCTTGCACGGGCCCTTAACTAGCATCTCGCAGAATCGTAGAAAGTTATACAACTGAAAAAGTTTTATTTCATTTAGTAGCTTGGAATTTCTCTAGTGGCTACATCTGTACCAGTTACACCGAGTATCTACTTGCCTGATGAACCTGCCGAATGTACGGGTCCTCCACCCAAACTTCAGAAACAATCTCAGTGAGGTACTCGTGGAAAAGCTTTTCATAACCAAAACCTGTTGCGTTTTCTTCTATCCTGATCTGTTTATGGTATTTGCCATCTGAAAGGAAAGTAAGTATCTTTTTAAGTAAAGGTCAGTGCATAATTTCCGTGTTAAACCCCCCACAAGGACACATAACAACACACGTAACAACAGACACATAACAACACGTAAACATTCACATAACAACAGACAGTTAAAAGCAAATGGGTACGCTGGGTACATCACAGCTCGTGGAATCACAAAACGGCTCCGGGTGCAAGGGACCACAGTGGGACATCTGCTCCAACCTCTGCTCAAGCAGGGTCATCCCAGCGCACATGGCACAAAATTGTGTCCAGACAGTTCTTGGGTATCTACAAGAGGGAGGCTCCACACCCTCTCTGGACCATCTGTTCCACTGCTCCGTCACCCCCACAGTAAATCAGGTCTTCCTAATATTCAGCTGGAACTTCCTGTGCATCAGTTTCTGCCCCTTCCCTCGTGTCCTAGTGACTGGCACCACCGGCAAGAGCCTGACTCCATCCTCTTGGCATCCCGCATTTATACCTTGTTTCTCTTTCTCAATGTGTTTTTTAATGTCTTCGGCTCTGGTCATGTACTCGGATATCTTCTGTCGGTAGCGGTGCTTTTTCGCTTCATCTGTCGTGGCTGTGAATCACAAAAAGTCATGGGCCAGTTAAACACAGGGGCCGGCCCTCCCCAGCCCTGCCTGGTCCGGCTCTCCCGGGAGGAGACCGGCAGCTCCCCCTCCCTCCCCGTGGGGCGCCGGGGTCCAACTCTGCTCTGCTGTGTCCCAGGGCCACCCCGAGCCCTGACGGCGGTGCCCAGCCCCGTACCTTTCACCACCTGCAGCAAGAGATCGATGCCCTCCTGGTAACACACGAGCGACTCCTGGAACCGGGACGCCGCGTCCAGCTGCACCGCCCGCTTCACCGTCTCCGCCCCGGCCCGCTCCAGCGCGGCAGTGCCATCGCTCCGCGCCCGCGACATGGGCAGGGACGGGACACGGACCGGGATGGTGACGGGGAGCGGGACGGGGAACAGGGACTGGGCGGGGGAACAGAGGAGAGGTGTCTCACCGTTGTCCTTCCGCCCGCTCGGAACTCAAGTGCCGCGACACCGGTGTCCGGCCGGAAGGAAGAGTGCGCACCGAGATGGCGGCCGCAGCAGGCCGGGCGGGCGTGGGCCTCGCAGGCACCGGGAAGGTGAGGATCGGGGGGTGGGGATCGCGTGTATGGGGGGAATCCGGGTGGGGGTCGGGGGGTATGGGGAACCCAGGTGGGGATCCGTGGAGAGATCCCGCTGGGACTGGGGCTGGGGCTTGCAGCCTCCGTGAAAGTGGGGATCCAAGTGGTGTCTCGTGCGGGTTGATCCAGTTGGGGATCCTGTTCGGGGCTCCGCAGCTGCTGGGAAGGTAGGGATCCAGGTGGGGCTGGGACTCATAGCTGTGCCATCTGTTTGCGACTAATCAGAGCTGTAAGGAAAGCGCAGACAACTTATGCCCTCCTCTCTTTGCAGATGCTGGCGAAGAGGATGGAAGGGATGGCGTCCCCGGCGTGGGTTCGTTGTCTCTTTACCAGGTCGAGAATTCCAGACTCGGTATGTGCTTGACTTGCACTTTACATTTTTACATTTAGAGTTTTAGTTTATTTTTGCAAGATACCATCTGGTGTCAGTTGACTCTTTTCCTTAAAAGCATTCTTGAAGCCTGTGGAAAAACTTGCCGTCTAGAGGCTGAGCACAGGCTCCCTGATAAAATTAACGTGAATTAGGTGTTGTGCTGGTACAGGGTGTTGTCCATGTATTTCTGTGCGGTTGTGTGGCCAAGCTCAAGAGTTACTGTATTTATCAGTATTATAAAAGTGTGTTTGACTTCATATTATAAAAGCTAAATTTGAGATCACTTTGTTTGTGCTTCGACCGCCTAAAAAGAAAATATGTAAGAATTTTTACCAAGGTTGAAGTATGTTTTAGACAGTAGTTAACTGGAGTAGTGATGAACAGATATTTAGGGAAAAAACCTCCGGTTTTGTGAACTTTTTATTCTAGGTATTTCAGCCACGGCCTGGAGATCATGAAAAGTATGGAGGTGACCCTGAGGAGCCCCACAAAATCCATGTTATTACTAGAATAAAAAGCATCATTGGTCGCCCATATTGGGAAAAGAAGATAATACGTGATCTGGGACTGGATAAAGTATGATTGTTGTTCTTTATTCTTGTTGTGTATGTCAGAAAGGTAGCACTAAGGTCGTTGGTTTTTTAAGGAGCTCAATTTTGCAGTCACAAACCAGAATGACATTTCTAGCAGCCGCAAGGCAATCTGAGAAGCTGATGATGTGTTTAAGAGCTGAGAGGAATGTTTGTGGCAAATGTGCTTTTAGTGGGAATTCAGAATATCTCTGTATGGTATTGTGCTGCATTGCCTGAGGAGAACTTCACCCTGCGAATTCTTCTAAAATAATAGAAATAGGTTTCTAAGTACTTCGAATTCAGTTCTCTGTGGGTCGTATTATTCAGATACTGTAGGAAGGCAAATAAAACTCGTTTATCAATGAAAAGGCTTCCAAATTCAAGACTCTAAAAGTTTGTGTCAAAGGTGTGTTTATCTAAGTTTTACAGGCCAACTGCACATTGTGCAAAGATCTGTCTAGTCAGTGTTGTATTACAGAGAAAAAAATGTGTGCTTGATCAATTTAAGATATAACTGAAGGAAGCAGTTTTGCCCCTAAACTCTTGTATTTACATTTACAGTATTTTTAACAGTTGGAAGAAAAATACATTTATAATGGAATAGAAATAAAGCTGAAATTGTCATTTTACTGGAATCAGGTTTTGATTGCATATTTTTATGTGTGTTCTTGATGCATGACATGTCTCTGAATCTTAGATTTGAAAATGTGATTTATTTTTTTACTGGTAGCGTGCAAAATTCAGCGAACAAAGATTTGGGATTTGGCAACACATTTGTAAAACATGTTTTATCCCTTACATAGGCACATCAGCCAAGACTGCACAAAAATATCCCGTCTGTGAATTCCAGACTGAAAGTTATTAAACATCTGATAAGGTTTGTTAACTATTTGTTTATTTATTTGTTAATTTGGAACATTTAATGTAACTCTCTTCTAGTCACAGGACTTCACTAAGCAAACTCTTTTGCCTGTAGAATACAGCCACTGAAACTACCCCATGGACTGCCAACAGAAGAGGAAGTGTCCAGCACCTTTCTGACAACCAAGGGAGAGCTTGTCATTAAAAAGCGCTTGAAACCCGTGGATCAGAAAGAAATTAAGTCATAAGGTGTGCTTGTTGGATTTAGATTTTATAAAATAAATATTTTAAATCCCCCGTTTGTGTATGAAATTGTAAAAATTCTTATTCTCGTATGAGTGGCAAAGGTGACACTGATGCTTAAAGAAGGATTGCAGGTGTACAGATATGAAATTCAATGTTGTTGTTAATAGTTACATGAAGTATTAAATGAATTATAGGCTCTCTGTCTTCGTGTTTTGATTTTGTGGCTAGATTGCTGCAGTTTATGGCTAACTGTAAGAGAACTTTATAAATAAAGTCAAATAAGCAGAGAAGTGAGTGGAATAGATCTAGCTAATGATCGTGAGGACATTTCACTGCTAACAGTAAAGATTTACAGCAATACTGCAGGCCTTTCACTGCACAAAGGAGGGAATTGGAATTGAAATGCCCTCTCTTTAGTAGTCAAAGGAGAACTGACTGGCTATCCACCGAGTGATATACCATGGCTATCCAGATCTCACACTCGTTCCCTAGCAAACAGTCTGTCATCTGCCTTCTTCTGTAGCTTAAAAAGTACGTGAACTCTCCATTTGGAAGTAACAGGAGTTATTCACATATCGGTCGGTTGTCTAATCTGTGTTTCAGGAAACCTGCTGTCTTCATTTGTATCCCCTGACCCTAAGTGTTCAGTAAGAATAGCCTAAGAGCTGCAGTGTATGTGAAAGTTAATGCTTTCCCTATTCTAAAATTGCGGACTTTAAAAATGTAGAGACCCTGAAGCATACCTCTGATGTGAGTTAGAATTACGGGCTGCAAGCTTAGAAAATACTACTGTGTGCGTAGTTTTATTTACAGTTTTAAGATCTGTGGCCAAAGTTAGCAAGCTGCTGCTGTATCAAATGATAAAGTAGTTTGCATTCCAGCCAGTATAAACTCTGTAGTTTAACATGCTGTGAGCCTCTCCCACGTCAGACACACTGAAGAGGAGTTAATCTTAATGACTGCATGTTGTGAGAAGATCAGAGGGATTCAGTCCCTGAAAATTAGTATTTATCCTTTCTGCCTGCTTGCAGAGAAGAGTAAACACCTGTAGGACTTCAAAGGAGTAGAAAGGATTCTCAGTACAGGGACATAAAAGCTGGAGGCACCGTGCAGAGGGAAAAGGATAGGCCATGTAGTGGCATTGAGGAGTGTGATGGCCCCTATGGCCAGGCTGAAGGGAGAAATGGGAATTTGAGTTGAAATAAAATAGCATGGAGAAAAGTGAAGCAGATAAATTAATGTTGCTTTTCTCACCTCCCTCCTTTCTTCCAGCATCTGCACAGCATCTCATGCTGCAGCGTCTTTGCGAGGTGTTGATGATATTCCCACAGGGAGGTACAAGGTGGAATTTGAGCCCTTTTGAAGGACATGTGTAGTGCCATCCAAGGCACAGGGCGTTCTTTAAAGAGATGGTGCAAGTACTAGGACACAAAAGATTAGGCAAATGGGTCCTGTTGCCGGTGTATAGCAAATAATAAGACTTGTGCCAGGATTGGTGTCGCAGAGCACCACAGCCAGGCTGGCTCAGCCTTGCCAGGCACGTTGGGGATCCGTGTCCGCGGCACTGCAGCCTGCTGAGCCTCCAGCAGAGGGCTCTGCCGGCTCCATCCCGCACGGTCTGTGTATGGATATGCGTATGGATCTCTGACGCTGCAGCTTACAAAAGTGCTGCAGGATATCCAGGAGGGACTGTGTTAATGAAAAGGCTCGCTTGGTACCCTTCACTGCTTTAAAAGTGTCTGATAAAGTATCTAAGCCAAAGCAGAGCTAATAGCAGGCTCCCACATAGAGAGAAGAGAAAATACATAGTACCTGTTATTTCTGGGTAAGATTCAGCTACAAGAGATGTTTACAGAGATGTTGAATTGGAAAGCTGACAGTTCCAATTAAAAAGAAAATTGTATTTTTTTAAACTTTTTCATATATGTGTAAGTTTGTGTGTTTCTGAAATGGTATTTCCCCCAAGGGCCCCCACTCTTGCACAGTTAGTCTGCTGTCCCAAACCTTCTCTGTGTAAGGATACATTCTCTAAAGATTTTCTCTCAACCCTAAAACCTGAACCAGCAGGGTGCACAAACACAGTGTGTGTCCCTGTCCTTTCAGTAATGGAGCTTTGTAATGCTCCATGTAGATCTTTATGAAGCACAAATGAGAGACGGCGCATTTTTGTGTAGGGAACAAACAGATTGGCTTGAGATGATTGCAAAATTCAGGTCGGAAGGTACCTCTTTGGTCTCTAGTCCAACCTCCTCCTCAACACAGGGCCAGCATTGAGGTCAGATGATGTTGCTCAGTGCTTTGTCCACTTGGGTCTTGAAAGCGTCTGACAGGGACAGCTCAGCCCCTCTTGACAGCCAGTGCTGCTGGTTTGTACTGCTGTTAAGACACATTTACTGACAGATAAAACGTAAGGCAGATAAAACCTTTTTAAGTACTGTTACAATTTTCTTGCAGCATTAATCTGCTGCTTGAGAAACTGCAGGCGCAGATGGAAACTGAGAATTCTCATGAAGTAAGATGAAAAATAAATGACAAAAGGTAAGTTAGTTTGGACTATTAGCTGTGTTATCTTTTAAGTTATTTTTTTAGCCTTAGCTGAAAAAACCCCCATTGCAAGCTTGTACTTGTTCCTGGCTTCATTGTCCTCCCCCATTCTTACCGTTTCTGGGGGAGAAATCCAGAATGTTTTTAATTAGAAGCAAAGTATGCAATCAGGGCCTCAAATCTAATCATTACACAGAGATCTCAATATCCATTTCTCTTATAAAACCCTATAACTCCTGCATTGTAGGCTGAGATTCCACCTGGAATGAGGGTGAAAGAAACACACAAACGGAGGTGCTACTTCATCAGTAAATAAGCAAATGAACATCGCAACTGAGATGCACTGCTTTAGTTTATAGATCTCCTTTCACCAGTATTATGGCCGTAGTAATACCATTTCCAACTATTTTTGTCAGAAGTCTTCCTTTTGTATTTTAAGTTAGCGAAGAAGTCATAATTTCCTCCTTTACATCCAAACTTGGCGATCATCAACCCCTTGCTATGTTTTGCTAACATTAACATCTTCACTTTTATGACTGCTTCCTTGTGTGCGTATTCCTTCACACTCACCCACACCAAAAACTGCAGACATGGTTGTATTGTAGTTGGGGTAAAGGGACCCAACCATAACGACTGCTTCAGTGGAACCAGTTCCCAGGAATATAAGGAATGTTTCCGCCAGAGAGGATCATGCATTTTCAAAATTAGTGTGTTCCTCCTTCAGAGTTGCCAGGATAGGCAGCCAGGATAGGTTGCTTTTTGTAGGTGGGTATAGAACCACAAAACAAATGGAATGGAGAGAGGAGGGGGAAAGCCCACCGTTACTTCTTACAACTGAAAAATGTCATGGTATTTGCCAAGTTTCAAAAAAACACGCTAGAAGGCTAACCAAGGAGTAGGAAGAGGAATGCCTGCCTTACTTACTTGTCTGTCAGAGCCTTAAAAAAACCAGCATAGCTGCTGTTCTAAAGGTGACAGTATGCAGAAAGCAGGATTACTGCTGCTTCACAGTGTTTCCAGGTACAAAGTGACTGCTCCTCTCCTCCCCAGCTGAATCAAGGGGGGAAAAATCCGTTTCCTATAGGGATCTCCCCTGGATCTCTGCCCCAGTCCTTCTCCCCTTATCCATGAGGTAGTAAAGCACAAGTCTGAGGGGACTGTGCTTTACAAAATGAGCTGTTACAAAAGTGGATCCCATGCATGCAGCACATGTTTAGGGATTTTACAGATAAGGATACAGTTTGGCAAACAAGTGAGGCACAAATGTAGGCATGAATAATGAAGCAAGATCCCCCGCTAGCCAGGCCCCTGTGGTGCATAAAGTGTAATTAACCTGATGGTATGTAGCTGCAGCCTACAGCGTGCTCAGTTTTAAAAGGTGCTTTTTGAAACAAGACTTATTATCTAAATGTGAAATAGGAACAATTAATCTCTGCAATCCCAAGGGAGTGCTGGGAAGCAATCATCAGTCTCACAGCGTAAAAGCACTCTGCTCGTGCACTGACAGTGACTGGGGCCTTCCCTGGTGCTGGGAGCTGACAGCCTGGTCAGTGTTGGCTTTAGCCTGGCCGAACAGTTGGCTGAAAAGGTTTAGGGGGCTGCTTTCAACAGCGCCCCCGCCACTCTTCTGACTCCACTTCAAAGGAAGGATGAGATTTGTGTTTTTAAGGCTGACCATAGCTGCATTAAGCCAAGTGCATTCCCATGGTCACCCAGGCCATCCTTCAGCACTGTTCCAGCATGTGACTCTTGAAAGGTAATACCAACAATCAATCACAGCTGGAGCAAGACCCTCACCTTTGCCAGCTTTTGCCATCTTGGCATGGTATTTCTCTATATTCTTTTTCTGCTGTCTTCTCTGAGGTAAGAACTCCTACAACATGATAGGCATGACTTTGCCTTTCATTTTTAGAATTCAAACCCAGGTTTTCTAAAGGTCATTATGGCTGAGCTGACATTTTGAATCCTCCTGAATCCGTTTAGAGTGAAACAAAGACAGAATTGACCAATTTTACTGAAGGGTGCCTTAGAAATCAATACACAAATTATATAAAAGACTTTTTTTTTTTCAGATTCAGAGGGCAGTTCTCTAGCATGCAGATTGAGAGTGGGGTGAGTCTTGTTTTAAATCTAAACCTTTGGGTGGATTAGTCCCAGATTTAGTCCCTTTTAATTTAGGACTATAGTGGAGAAATGCTCAGGAGCTCAGGTTTTGAGGGAAACTCTCTTACTGGAGAGAGAAAGCAGGTTCAGGGGTTGGATACACCCAGCAGACTCATTTTTTCTGTGATGCTCTTAAATGTCATCTCAAAGGCAACTCTATTCCCAACATAAATTTATGTGCCCAAGTAGGATCTTTGTTGATTGTGAAAAAAATCTGCTTGCTTGGCAATGACTGATAGTCAGAGACCAGGACCCATAATAGGCATGAGCTTGTGGGTATAAGGGGGGAATGAACAACTGAATTAGCGCCTACCTACACAGCTCAGACCTTCTGGTTTCACAGTTGCCTCCAAAGCTCCAGTTGTGTCAACATTCCATGTATTCCCATAACGCTCTGAACAGCGTAAGAGCATGTGCTGGTTTCTGTGCTGAAACCAGCACAGAGCGGTATTTACAACCAGATGTCAGGCCAGTGCAATGTGTGACTCATGCTGTTAAAATGCTTCCAGATCCATGACTGACACCCATGGCACCCTTTTGATGCTAGTGCAGGTGTTTGTGCCAGCAGATGCAGTCATGGTATGTACGGCCTGCTCTGGAGGGGATTACCTCTTGGTCATGCTAGCTCACGTGTACCTTGTGAGGTGAACTGGTGCTTTGTGCACAGTTCATCTCCCCTAATTGCCTAAAACAGCTTCTTAGTCTAAGTTTGTGACTTGGGCTGCCTGCATGGTCAGTGGAGAAAGGCATCTCAAAAAGGCAGGTTTTCTATTCCAAAATTTAAAAAAATAATAAATCTGATGAGAGTCAGGTGAAATCCTACACTATTTAGTGGCTCCAGCTTTCCCATAGCTACAAGAAAATCGAAGAGAAACATCCTTCAGTTACACCCATTACAATTTATCTGACTTGCAGATTGTTTGACGTGCAATTTATCTGCATTTATGTGTTGTCTCAACACACCATTGCAGGAAGGAAAACATGAAAACATCAACTGCGAGGAAGAATGTGAACACTTAATGGAAAACAGCCTTTGGTACAGTGAATCATTTACAAGAATATTAGACAAAGATCACAGACATGACATGTTTGCTGCAGGATGCCTCCCCACCTTCTCCATGCACTTCCTGGAGACAAATGGGCTTTCTATCTGCTGGCAGTGTTCTGGAACAGCTGGCTCAGCGCACTTCCCACCCCCACTGGTCTTACAAGAAACAGAAACACCTAACAACTTGTACATCCTCCCAAACACAACAGGGATTCTGTTCTACAGCACAAACACAATTATGATTTAAAAAATGAAATACCTTTTAATTTAATTTAAAGTCCCATTGCTAACAGTTTGGAACTAGGAGGAGCCTTGTCTGAAAACAACTGCTCCCCTTCAGTTCTTGGAAGCAGTAACGTGCTGACAATTGAAAAACAGGAACCTGCGCTTCTGGATTTAATCAAATTTTTGCAGGCAAAGATCCAGGAAGAATAACATGACCAGAGCTGCAACTGCTGAGATTCGGATATGCAGAGATTATGCCAGGCCCCTGTTGTTATTCCTTCTTGCACAGAGACAACAAAGGTCAACAACCCCAAATTAGCAGGCAGTATGGATTTCAAAGCTACTGTAGCTGTGCATCAGTTAGGAAAACAGCCACTGGATGGCAGAACTCCCCGCAGCAGAATCTATCCTGACCTGCTTCTCCCCCACCGGAGATTTTGTGGGTGTGAAATGCTGTTTTGCTCTTTCATCAGCTCTTTTACATTTTTAGCTGGGGAATTCGTCCCATGTCATTGCACTGAGAGATTCAATTCTGTAAGTTTTTCCTGTACTGTGGATACTTCCCATAGAGAACCAGCTGCAAAAAGTCACAGCAGCTCCTGCATGGGGTTCTTCATGTTCATAATCGTGACTGAGTGCAAAGAAGGTTGAAACAAAGGAAAGCACATCTGGCAGGAAGAAAAATAGAACAGATGTGACTCAAAACAAGTGACATTTAACATAAAGGATGTACTAGTTTGCTTCTTCTGTATCACAGTAACTGAGGCACTCCCATAGTGAACAACTTTATTCCCTGCCCATGTTCCCTATACAAACCTCCTTTGCCACACCTGGACAGTTTCACCTGAATTCCCTGGGACTTTCTTTATACACAACTAGCTCTTCAGCCTGCATTCAGAGCAAACTGACAGCCCTGCTACTGAAATATTTTGTGCATGTGGTAAGTGTAGGACATCCACCTGTAGTACATACAGCAAGGGCCACAACGATCCATTCAATATCAGTATCCACGACTGATTAGCAAGAAGCTCTTCATGGATCACAAGGGTCACAGGGAAGGGACAGTTTGGTTTAACCCTGAAGCCAGGCTGCAGGGCACTGGACCAGATCTAGTACCAGCTACTCTTCACTCTTCTCTCCTGTGTCTGACAGGAAGAATTGCCACTGGCAATTAAATGGTTCAGGGCAAACATCTGTGGCCTTTATGGTTCAGGCATGCAGCTATGTCTTTTTTGAGTTTGTCTTCATTTCTAGAGGAAAGGTACAAAAAATAGGCTGCCAGGATTTTTATTATTATGGCAGGAATCTATAATCCTGATTTCTGTACCCGTGCACTCACACCAACCCCTTTGAAAACTTTGTCAGTTTCTTGATCTGAATCAGCTAAGGTGGGGCTGAATAAGCAGGGAATTCATAAAATAAAACCTGATTTAAAGTACAAAAATGAGTCAAATTTCTCCTTGCCTGCTTTGGAACAAGAAACCTTTCCAGTTCTTGGAAATTGAGTGTTTGTGGAAGGCTGAGGGCTATAGCAGTAAAGTCTCAAGTCAGCCATGTCCTCACTGTGTGAGTTTTTTCATGCTCTTGAACATTTCTCCTAATTGCTAATTAGCTTAATAAGGGGTGGGTAAGAACTGAGTGATCCTAGTTATGCTTTTAGGGGAGAAATTAGGCTGATACAAGCTTCCCAAAGCAATCAAGCCCATTTAAGCTGAGGGAGGTTACCCAGCCCATGTCAGGAAGGCACAGTGCTCTGGATGCTGAGAGAAGGTCCCTTGTCCTGAGGCTGAAAGATGGCCTTATGGGGAAATGCAGGGACTTGTAGATGGTTGAGACACGTGAGGAACTGGCAAAACATGGATGAGAGGTGCAGCATAGAAGGGGCAGGCTGCACCTGAGCTGTAGCATAGACAACCTGTCACTGGAAACTGAAGAGCTTTTAGAGGAGCATTTCCACTAGAAGCAGGGGAAAGCTGAAAAATACAGAGGCGTATCCAGTTTGAACTCATGTGATCTGCATGGTGGACAAGGCTGATGTTTGATTTACCTCTGAAAAATACGTGTGGGACCAAATGATAACCCTGAGACAGGTGTCTCAGAGGCCTGGTGGAGGCTAGAAAACCAATGAGATACAGCACTGCCAGCCTCACAGGAATGACTGAGTAGGATGTAGAGGTGGGGGAGTGATGCTGTATGTGAAGGATAAAAATGTTACAGCATAAAAATATTACAGGAAAAGAGAAGCATGCTAAAAACCTGTGGGTGGAAATCCCAGTTGCTACTGATAAAAATGCTGTAGTAAGACTGTACTATCCTTTTTGAGTTCTGTGAGAGTGATCCATGGGGCTGGAGGAGCAGTAGATGTGAGATGGTGGCATGAGTGGCAGCCTGCATACCGGCTGGATCAGCACCTCATCAGGATGAGGTGCAGAAGCTGAATTTTTGGTTGCAATAGATCCCTGCTTCTAGGGCGAGCTGGTTGAGGAACCCACAGAAACAAATGCTAGAGAGAAGCACAAGGGTTTTGTTTGAGGGATGTTAGTGGGAAACCACTCTGAGGTTGCAATGCTATAACATGATCTCTTTTAACACTGAAATGGGAAAAAGCAGGCCATGTACATCCAATATGGGAGTATTCAGTTTCAAGGAAGGCAATTAAATAAACTGAGGTAAGCATTATAAACAGTTACCCCCAGCTGCAGCACCGGCTCCATAGGGATCCTTGTGACCACAGGCTGGTGGCTGTCCAGGGCCATATAAGAGGCCCTGGGGACAGGTTGCTGGCTAGGAAATCCCAGCCCAGTTTTGCAATGAGTAACAAAGCAGAACATACACAGTTATTGAGCTCTGCATTGATGTGCTGGTGTTTCCCTTTGTTTTCTGCATATCTCGGAGAGAGAGACATGGACATGTGGCTCAAAACATCCAGCTGCAGCATTTGGAATCAGCCATTGGAACAATCTCTTCTCCCACGTGGCTTAGGGCCCTGACCCAACAGGGACTTGGTTTTGACAGTGTTTTCCCGCTGCTTCAGTTACTGCTGAAAGAGGTTGTTTAATTGGTCCCTCTGCCTGGTTTCTATGAAAGCCAGTCATTGATGCTCCAGACTCCAAGCAGATCCCTGCCAGCTTAACAAGTTGATGAGAGAGAAAGCCTCCACCTCACCCTTGCTCTTTATTGTAGGAAGCACATTTAAACAGATTTCCCAGTACTGACATCAGTTGTAAAACCAAATCACAGGACCCCAACGGAGAAGGTTTTTCTTCGCTGTCTGTAATTTGTTTTCCATTTGCTGACTGCTGATTCTGATTCAGCAGTGTTAGCCTGGAAAGGTCCTTAAACAACACCGATTACATTTCCCCTCTCTACAAAGCGTGACTGCAAAGAGAGCAGGTTTAGATTAGATATTAGGAAGAAATTCTTTACTGTGAGTGTGGTGAGGTACTGGTGTAAGTTGTCCAGAGAAATTGTGGATGCCCCATCCTTGGAAGTGTTCAAGGCCAGGTTGGATGGAGCCCTGAGCAGCCTGGTCTAGTGGAAAGTATCCCTACCTGTGGCAGGGGAGTTGGAACTTGGTGGTCTTTAAGGTCCTTTCAAACTCAAACCATTCTGTGATTATACATGATGTACAGCTACTTTTACACGTGGGTCTTGCATGTTGTTTAAAACACCCAGGAATTGTTGCATTGCTTCGTTATCCTTAAAGTTTTTTGAAGTATCCAACACAAATCTGCTGCCAAACTCACTGCTATTTGTCTTACCCTCAAGGGGAAGGAAAGGATGTAGGTCATTGCCCTTCATTTCTTTTGCGTATTAGAAAATCATAACTGTGTGCTTTTTCTCTTTTTGGGGGAAAAAAATCAAATTCCTTATTTCTACAGGTTACAATATAAGATGTAACCAAAAAGATGTACTCTTTTATCATCTCCGCAAGCTGTTAAAACAGGTGGGGCTGTGCTTGTTATCCCCTACCATCACTCATCCTTGATAACTCCCTCTGGGGGCTATCTCTGTTAATGGGCAATCAAGGACCCACCGCATGACTCACAGAATTACATCATCCCATTGTGAGATGCTCCGCCCAGGGGGAGGAACCAAGCATTCCCACCTGGATATAATCTGGGGTTTGGAATAGCACAAGCAGCCTTTTCCACTGGATTCCCAGAGGAAGACCAGACCCTTGTACAGAATCACTGCTTCAACAGAACCATCACTCCAGGAGGACTGCAGCCACCATTTAATCGGGCTGCTACCAACCCCCTGACCATCAGGGGGTCAGGTTGTATTCTGACTGTCAGTGGGTTGGTTTTTTTGTACTATTACATTTTAAAAAATTTTTTCCTATTAAATTGTATTTCTGACTTGAACTCTCTCACTAGTTTGCTTTCAAACTAATACAAGGCTGTACTTCCCATCAGGGTTGTGATTGTCCTGTGCACATTTTTGTTGGTGCAAGAGGCTCAAACACTGTTGCCAAGCCTCACTGACTGACAGCTGAACAGCTGAGAGCAGAGTTACCCCGGGTGCTTCACACAAAGTGCTATAACAAAGATAACCCCCAAATGGGTTATTCCTTCTTTTTGATTTCTCCTCTCTCCTCCACTGGCATCAACTTCTTTGCTTCCCACTAGAATCCCCAGCCCTTTCTGGGGGGTGGGATGGTCGCCCACCGACTACACCCCTGCTTGACCTCATTGAGTGTTTTGCACCTGTGTTTTATTGATTTCAGTGCTTTGGTTCCTAACTGGTTTTCACAGTTTCTAACCACACTGGAAGTGCTCATGTTCCCTTTCCATGTAGCCCACGGTTTGATAGCTCACATCCTCCATTCATTTGCTGACCACAAATTTCAGAGAAACTGGTATAGGACAGACTTGTGTAGCTCCACTTGAAAAGTCTCACCAGTTTGGCCAGAAGCTTCTGATAATCAATGCTTTTTCTACTTATTTTAAGGCCCTTCACGTATGAGGGCACTTCATATTTCTGCTGAAAGCCTTATTGACCTCATGATATAGCACAATCATGGCTTCTCTCTTGGCCACTTACCCAGTTAGATAAAGATTTTAATTGGTCTGAGGTGGTTTTTCCCTCCCAAGCCAGGCTGCCAGAACCCTCCTGACTGTTTCTTGCTGCTTTGTTGTCCCACGGGATCTCTTGAAGAAAAAATTCAATCCTTTACTTAGCATCTTCCTCAATGTTTCAGGCAGGTGTCTTGGTCTTTGATTCCCTGGACCTTTCTTTTCCCTCTGATTTGGCTTTTCTCTTTCCTTGCCTGTGCTTCTGCTTTTTCTGGTATGTTACTTGGTATTAGATCATTTGCTTCACAAGATGTCTGTTGGTTTGTTTTTTTTCAATAGGTCATGGGTCAAAAGGGTGACCAAGAGTGCGACTGCAGCTGCCCTGTCTACAACTGGCAGAACAGGAACTTCCAGTAACATGGACAAAGGTGACCAGAAAAAGATCAGAGGGGAACAACAATCTGAACTCATTGTTTGTCAGGAAACCTTTTGCTCAAATCTCCAGGCAGCATGCTACTATTGAACTTTCTGTAATTATTTACTCCTTCCTACCAATTTATCAAGCTTTAACTCATTTTCTGCAGAAATTTTCTGTATTCACTGCAAAGTGCTGATACCCTAAAACAATACTTGGAACAAAATATGGAATTTCCATAACTTGGAATTTTAAATAGACTTAAAAATGTAAATAATCCTCTGTGGTGATGCTGCACAACTCAGCAGGCAGGTCTGCAGGTCCTTGGGTGTTGCTACCACAACATGAAGCAGCAGCTTCATAGGTAACACTTGCACAAATTGGACTCCTGAGGAGTCCAGTTGTGCAGATCAGAGATCTGCAGGGTTGGCAGCATTAGTAGTGGTGACAAGGAGCTCACTGGCAGTGATTGAGGAAGACATGAAGGCAACCAAAGAAAGCTCCACTCTTGTTCACCCTTGGAACTCAAACCCCAGCTTTGTACACATAGGCAGCAATGAGATTCCCTGCCCCGTTTGAAGTTTATACTGATCTACCAAGAATCCATTCGTAGGCTTTACATAAGAGGTTTATGCAACACAGAGATTTACATAACATAATGCACCAAAGGCTTCATCCTATGAATTTTACATAAGTTATGTCAAGTAGACAACCATGTGATACATTTCATAAGTTTGTATTACAAAGCAATGATTTTAGTAAAATTATATTAATATAGTGCAGAATTCCCTAAAGACTAAATAAAATACAGTTCAATATCTGTGGTTGCTTAACAATGAACTGTTTATGGTAGTCTTAAAAAAAAAAATCAGTGACATTTGAGACAAGCTAGAGTTCCCTCTGGTCTCCAGAGGTGATAAGATTAGTTTGCTTGTAATGTATGTTAATCATGCAGAGTCCTTGCCTTGATGGAAAGCAGATGAGTGACTGGCAAGACAAGAGGCACAGCATTAAGACTGCTCTGCTTGCAAAAGCAGTCTCCAAACCAGCTCTTGTGCTGCCTATGTTGACCCTGCCTGGCAGCCCAGGTGCGTGCACAGCACTGCCCCTTGCTGCCAGGCAGGGACTGCCAGGCACATCACTTCTGCATCAGCAATGGGGGCAGCTGGAAGAAAAGTGCCCTGACACCTCCAAAATGGTAATTTGAAAGGCTAAATGTGATCATCCCTATTCCCATGTTCACAAGTTTGGGTCAGCTGCTGGGCTCAGGCCCAGCTCTTCTGACCTATTCAGTCTGCAGCACCATTATCCTCTCCCTGTTCTCAAATTGAGTTTTAAATCCATTCCAAGAGTACTGAATGGGGTTTTTACTCAAGCTGTAGATTGCTACCCACTGAGCCCCATGAAATTGAAAGAAATAAACATTGGGATTTAACATTAATATTTATTTCTATCTTAGTCTCATTATTATTTTCTAATTAATAAATTGACAGTGAGTGACCCATCCACTTTCAAACAAACATTTTAGGCCCAGAGCTCATTCACTTCTATTAGAAACTGGGATTCCTGGTAGAGGGATAAATGCTGAAATGCTTTTAAATTTGGAGGAAACTCAGCATGAATGTGCCAAAGCTAAAGCAGGAAAGGTTGTGGGGTTTTTTACTAAGACTATTGCTGTGATACAGCTCCTGGGGTGGGTACATACAGGGCTGACTCCTGCTCCAGGGGCTGGTCTCTGGTGGAAAGGCATTTTGCTGTGGCACTTGCCGTGCTGTCCATATAGAGGCCCTGAAAAGGTCCCCAGCTGCACCATGGCCATGGACTCAGGAAACCAACCAAAGCATGTTTTAGTATTGTCCCCCTCAAGGATGGCTATAGGAACACTCAGCTACTGCAGAGACCAAAGGCTTGCTGAGAAGTCTCTTCATTGCCCCTCAGCCAGCAGCACCAAGGGAAGGAAACCTGGGGTCTTCATCCCCCACATTGGCCATGGAGAGGGAAGGAGCAGGATGCAGATGGGAAGAGCACAGCTGATGCCCAGGGAGAGCTACTTGTGCAGGTGTGTCTGGGGGATGCACGAACAGCCCCAGGGTTCAGCTTTGAACAGGAAGAGTCACCTTCCTCACTCAAAATTTAAACATTGCTGGTCTGTCCCCATCTGCCTTTCAAGGGCCCCGAGCTTGTGGTATCTCATCTCTGGGGGTCTCCTGGAAGGCAGTGCTGAGCTTGTCCATCAGTGAGTGAGGGGTTGGGATTTGCTGGAGTGAGCAAGGTGTCATTGGCAATGCCACGAGCATCGGTCCTGCCAGGAGACCCGGGGAACTGCTCTGGGTACTACAGTCACTTCTGGGCCAGTCTGCAGAGGGGAGGCTCGGTGGCAGGGCGGGTTTATGACCTAGAACCCATTTCTCTTAAAGTACTGGGCTCGCCTAATCACGCCGTTGGCGTAGCTGTAGTCGCTGTTGCATGGGTCTGCCTCATAGACCCGGAGGTTGCCCATTTTTGCACGGTAGGTGCAGAGTCCCCCTGGAAAGAGTTAAGAAGGAGTTGTTATCAGCTTGTAAGAAATAGAGATTTAAGAGCAAAAATTTGTAGCAAAAAGGGCCATGCATCTCACCAAACACACACAACTGCTTGACAAAGTGCCAATTGTGCATTATTGTTGAAAAGTGACTGATTTTGTAAAGTCTTTATTGCTGCAGTGAAGGAGTCCATGACTCTCTCCAAATGCAGGTGGAAATGGAACACTGTTACCAGAAAAGGGTGTAATCAGAGCAAAGGGAGGGCAGCATCAGACCAAGGAAAGCAGAGTAAGAAATAGCATAAGGTGAATAAACCAGCACACAGCACGAACTACAGGGAAACCTGAACTGCAAGCTTCCTGGACACAACAGGTTGCCACAATAATCCTGTTGTGTTGTGATGCCTCAGTTTCTGCATTCCTCAGTGACTTCTGTTTAGTTGCTTTATCTTATTTATCCACCTGACAGCCATTTCTCATTGCAGTCTGCTGGTCTGGTACTGCTTCTGTTAAACTAGAAAACTCTGGTTCTGGTTGTTATTTTGGGGCTTTGGGGGTTTCTTTTGTTTGTTTGGGTTTTTTTGTGGGGTTTTTTCATTAAGAAATGCTGTAAAATCTGCCAGACTGATGCTCCTTTTTCCCTTAAAAGCAACACCAACAAGCACACAACACTGCCATCAGTCAGTTTGTCCCCTCCTAGTACAAAGCCCATCCCATACCTCTCAGCTGCCGGTCCCAGGTCCAGGTAGGATGTCTTGCCCGTACTTCATTAATGGAAAGAACCAGGATATTTGAGCACTGATTTATGTGCTCTTCACTATCCCACACCGCAAAAGGTTGCAGCTGCTGCCTGCCGATCTAGGAAAGACAAGCAAGAAAATGGGTTTCCCTCTGAATGCCACCCCTTCTTCATTGCACTCCCAGGCTTCAACACACTGAAGTGACCTTATTCAGGACAACACTTAATCACAGCCTTTGATGTAGAGGGATTGCAATAAAGTGCTCCTTCAAGCCCAGAGCAGTCATTTGCTAAGGTAAAACCCTGGGGTATGCACCACATTACTGTGCCGTTACCCACGCTTATCACCCTGGTGTACCTGCATCAGGCCGTACTTCTGCCGTCCCTGGTCCCAGCCGTTGTCCAGGAGCAGGCCGACACGGCTCTCCTGGGACATGATGCCACCGATGAGCGCTGGGTCCAAGCACAGGTTTCTGGCTACTCTCCTAATTGGGATCTCGTATCTCCTCAGGCGTACAAGGTCCTCCGCAGCAGTCCTCCGTATCATGGCATATCCTGCGGTGTAGGAAAAGGCAGACTTACACACACCCCTGTCCAAACCCCTTGCTTCCCCCTTGAGCAGGAGTGTCAAAGGAGTAACTCAAGTTTTTAAGAAATTGCATCTATATCCAGTTGGGCAGTGGGGTTTGAGGAATAAGCACAGCCCTATTGTGGCCACACATGTATGGTCCTCTTCTTCTGCTGCACCTCTGGAGTCAGAAAAGTGAAGTTTCAAAATGGATTTGAAAAAATTGAGTGGTATGTTACTACTGACTGGACACACTGCAGTAACAGCTGTGTTCTATTTATAAAGAGTGGGGGCTTTTTTAAAGCAAATTTGGAACACTTTGGAAACAAGCAAGAAGGTTCAGATCCGTGCTTGAACGCCCGCAGTCAGGTGTCTGCCCTGGAAGAGCCTACATCCGAGAACATGGCAAAGTCCTTGGAGATATCAGCAGTATGAATGTGACATAATCAGCTGTGTGGTGACACAGGGCAGTAACACCAGGCAAGAAAGAGAGAAATGTGAAGGATTTACCAAAAATGAGTCTAACAGAGGTAGGATGTACCTCTGGGTACTTTCCCCCTATAAAGTGTGTCTCTGGCAGGTCAGCACTGGCCAGCTCAGCCAACATGCCAGTACTCAGGACCTGTCTCTGTGTATCTTACCCTTGGAGCAAACAAGCCCTGGGGCTTTGTGAGGAGGCTGATGCTAAAGTCCTGGCTGATGAAGAAGCTCTTTTAAGCTTTGAAAAAGTGTAGTACTGTTTCCCTTTGCTTTGAGGCTGAAGATCCTGGCTATGGGACATGAAGTTCGTCCTTCCACTTCCCACCAGGTCTGGAGGCTTCACAGCACCTGCTATTTTGGGAGAGGAAGTGTCGCTTTCTCCCGTTTGGCTAACTGAATAGCTGCACCACATTTAATTTGGCAATAGCAGAAGGTTAGGCATCTCTCTGTCAGGTACAAACAGGTTGACAAATCAAGCAATGAATGATACATACCACAATCAGAGGCCCTTACAGGTGTACAGGACATCGTGGGGACTTGAAGAGCACTTATATCGCCATAGCAACTGTAACTCACAGATGGAGCTGAAATATTAAACGGAGTTGTTTGAACACATAAGATCTCAGAGCAGTATTGTACCAAGTGCTGCAAGTGCATACAAGTCAAGCATGAGAGAGTTGTCCAGGCCTGCAATCCACATCCCCTTGTGCTGGCCCTGCTTGTACGGGTGCCACTGCTCTCCATTAGTAATGTTATCAAAGAAAGGTAGAGAACAGAAATTTGTTCTTTTCTAATTGAATATTGAAGCAAATGGATCTAATGCCCATTTAGATGAATATGCACCTGCCCCGTTAGGTCTAAAGGCTGGTGTGGGAGAGGAGAACCACAGCCTCTGCATTTATTTCAGAGGGCTCTTCCCATTCAATGCCCTGCAGTGTTCGGAACCACTCAGATGATGGCTGGTGGTATCTGAGCACCCTGGCAGGGATTGTCTCCTGTGTCCCTCCATAACTTGGTGAGGAATTAATTCAGGAGAATGCTTGCCTCACTCTGGAAAAATTACCCTGTTTCCTCAGAAATTGAGCAACAAATATCCTCCATCAAACAGCTTCCCACTTGTGTGAGACCATTTCTGAGCAGGCAGGGAAACTGGATAAGGTTAGCTGGGAAAATCAAGAGGAAACATGTCTGTGACTCCCTTGGTTTCAGTCCCATCCTCCGGATGTGCTGGTCTAAAGGACCTGTGTGGGCAGCAAGCAGCCTCATACAGAAGCTGAGGACCTTCAGCCACACAGGATCTTACAGAGCCATGCAGGAAGGGAGCCTCAGGCCTGACTGCACACCTCCTCTCCATGGTCCTTCTGCAAACAAGTTCCAGCGTGCTTTTGTCAGCAACCCAAACCCATCTCACCAACAAGGGCTGAAAGACCCAGCAACAGCAGTGCAGGGATCATGGTGATGGCTCTCCTCAGCTGTCCCTGGAGACCTGGAAACACAGTGGTATGCAAAACATGAAGAAATTACTGCTGATTTTCAACAGCACTATAGCAAAGTTGACGTGCCAAAAGCTTCCACCCTGACAGGGATGGCATTAGCCAAAGAGGGGTTGGGCAGCAGAGGTACTTTCTCCCCTTGGGGAGACTGGGATCAGGGAGGTCCCTGATGGCAGCCTGGGCCAGCAGAGACCTTTATAGCCCCTGTCAGTTCTCATTGCTTGCTCACATGGTCCCTCCTGAAGGCCCATAGTGTGTCTTTACGATGAGAGCATCCACTACCTTTGCTTAAATTTCATAGGTGTTTGAAGTCTAATGTGCTACAAAGTGCACACAACCCCTGCCTCTCTGTTAAAAAAGGACTTTTCCTTGGCTTTTGGAAAAACTTGTTTTCAAAAATCAAGAACTATGACCCTTAATTCTCTGCTAAGAGCATGCAAGGCAACTCAAAGATTTATTTGATGAAATAGTACTTCTCTGTGTAATATTGGCAGATAACCACTTTACTAATAAATGCATGTGTTGTGCCTATTAATAAAATTCCAAAATGTCATCAGATGATAGCTACCAAATGGAAAAAAACTGGCTGTATTTGCCTTGCTGATGAACACATTTAAACTGAGCAGCTTGTATGGTTTACAAATTTTTTTTCCAAGAAGATTTTAAACACAAAACACAAAACAAGACATGAGTCTTGTAGGCAATTAACATCCTGCTAACACTTGAAAATACATTATCAGTTTTAATAGCATGTGACCTTTTCTCTAGCCTGCATTTCTACTGCAAACCACATTGTATGGATGCAGAAACACAAATAATCCATTGGTATAATTGGAAAGACTCCTGGTATCATTGGAAAGACTCCTTTGTCCTGACTAAGCTTATTCAGGCCAGCAATGCCCACGGCCCGGTCAGGGTACACTCAGTAGCTCTTTTTGAGCTCTAACACGAAGTATTCACAAACCCAGATTAATACAGCTTGACCCAACACCTGTGAATTCAATGGCAAATCCATCTGGGTCCCTATCGAAAGCTACAGGATGTAGCTCTTTCCACATGCGGGAATTTTTTCACTCCCATCACAAAAACCTCACAGGCCTTAGGTAGAAACAGCATAGCAATCACAATATTGGCAAAATGCTAAATCAAAACCAATCAAGGCTCCTGGTTCTAAATAAATATTCTCTGAGTGAATTCAGACTCACCTGTATTCAGTTGTCCTTCCTCTGAGGCAGGTCACTTGATGACTTTTATATATATATATATGTAGGAAAAGGTATCCACCCTATGGGCTTTGGAATGTTAATTTCTACCTAGTGTGATGACTGTTTTAAAGTACAATAAGTAATATATATTAAGAGCTTAGAACTCCGATGATTTCTTTCATCCAACGATTTGCACAAGTGGTGATTAGTCAGACTCAGGACAACTCTGTGAAAGGAAATAAACACTGGTTTTCCTCCATCAATAGGTACATTGATGCACAGTAAATGACTTGCAGAAACTATTGAAGTGAATCAGTGGCAGAGGCCAGGCAAAAACCAGATCTGTGCGTAGTCCTCTTCTTGCTTTGCATCTGCACATATTTCTGGAAGGATTGTTTCTGTCTTGTTTCCTCAGTGATTTCAGAAAGGCAAGCTTTTAATTAAGTATCATACTTCCATATGAATTTTAACAAGAGCAATTAAGGAAAATCATCCCAGTGCTTCTTTGCTTACAACAAACCTAATTCAGGATGGGCACTTTACTTTGAGAGCAGAGGCAGGGTCTGAGTTTCAGATTTGGGGTGGTGGGAGGTAGCAGCAGAAATGAGGAGGAAGGAAACTGGTCTCTCAGCAGCTGAAGTTAGTGGGCACACACAGAGGGGCTCTGAACGACTTGCACTTTGCAGCCAAGAGACTTTTCATGTATCTCAAACATCTGAGTCACTTGGAGAAGGAAAGACAGTCTGGGAAACCAGTGCCCTTCAATCCTGTTCTGTTTGTCCTATTTTTCTCTTCCCAAGATTCTGCCCAGCATGCATGGAGGCTAGGAAGGCAAGATTTTCTTCTGGTAGCTTTCTCTTCACTATTTAATATATCACAAATCCATCTATTCCCATTGCTCTTTTGGGACTGAGATGTGGCAGGTAGGAAATGCTGTTTTGGCCAGATACTAATTTACATGTTCAAAACCAGGCATTGTTACAGGAGGTTTGGTGTAAGGGTTAAGGTGAGTCTGAAATATAGAACTCCTAATGAAACCTTCCCAAAGGTTACAGCAAGGCTAGGCAATCATTCTTCATGTACAAACCTGATACCTCAATGTGGTATCTCAGACTGGACTATCACTTAATGCTTTTACTGGGGTTTAACATTTTAAATAGCAGAAGGTAAAGCCTGACATAATGTAAGGTGCACATCTATGTGGTGTTGTCATGCTTTAACACGTAGAAAATAGAAACATCACATGTACAGTGTGCTTTAATCCTTTCAAAGGAAATAGCAACTGATGAAATGCTGGAGGGGAGGAAAGCCAGAAGAAATGATCTGGGAAAAGCTCATAGTGCACAGCTTGATGGCAACAAACCCAGTATATATATTCATTTACCCTCTACAGAACAAGACAATTTTTATTAGAAAGAGACGTTTTCTCTCAAATAGATTATAACAATTTAGTATTAACATCCAGGTGTGCTTTATAAAAACAGCATCATGTTAGTGACAAAAAACTAATGTTCCTCTGTCACTGAGCCTGTGTTCATGCTGATGACTTAGGACCTTTTTTTGAGAAGTAGCCTCTGACCTTAGGTAAGACTTGTTTCCTAGTATGTTGTCCACTTGCTGATGGTCCTTAAGATAAAGTTTTGAATTTAAATACTGTTTGTCTTTGCTACATATTTTTCTCTTTAATTTATTACCATGTGATCACATTTTTCTACATTTCACAGTAGTCATATGAATTCTTAGTGCCTACTCTGCATTGCATTGCTCCTTATGTACTCATTGAGTAGTGGATGTTATGTTTTAAATACAAGTATTTTTATCTGTACTGCTAGAAGCTCTTAGGTCCCTGGGACAGATTGCTTGTATTCATACAATTTCCACTGTAAGCCCGAATAAGAGGATATTTTTTCAGCAGTGTTATGGACTTTTTCTTGCTAAAAACCTCCTTACCCACACAAATTTTGCCAACTGCCTTTTAGAGTAAAAGCCAAAAGCTGGCACCCTCTATGGAAACATGATTGTGCTCATATAGACTGAATGGAGCAGGGCTCTCAGCCAGTGCATTTGTCCAAGGTACCACCATGTAATGAGAGCTGCAGGATGTTAGAAAACACCGTCTTCTGCTCAAAGGTCTTTGTGGGGCTGTAAACCCAGAGCATTGAATGTAGGTGAGCCACTTAATGAGAGTGGGCTGCATCTGTCACTAATACAGCACAAGTTTTCATTGTCACGATAGATTTAATTTGGAAAATTACATCAGGAGTACAGTGCCAACACCTATTCTCCTTGTGCTGGGTTTGGTCAGCATGGCGTGTGACTGGGAGGGAGAGGATGGAAAGTCAAGGGAAGAGGAGGACTTCACTTATCAAATGGTACCTGCATCTTCTTAAATTTAAGAAGCAGGAAAGGTTCCTGGTATTCATGTGCATCCTGGCATTCAGCTGCAGTCAGTGACCACAGACACGCTTTCTCTGTGGTCTGTCAGTGACACTGTCAGTTACATTCAGGTAAAGGGAGAGCAGAGTGGACAAAAAATGTTACCTGACACAACAGCATTTCCCACTTGGCTTACATAAACTAGAAGGGACCACTCCTGAGATCTAAAGCACACCAAGGTTCAGTAACAACACTTCTTTCCTACTCACAGATTTTCACTTTATATTTTTTCCCCCTCATGCCAAGTGAAGTTTTTTCATTCCGCTTAACGGAGAAGCAATCAAAATGAAGCATTATTTTGAAAGAATTATATGCTGCACATGTTATTCTCCTTCAGGTTGCAGGTTATAGCATCACATGTCACTGGGTGGTGAGAATACCATCTCAAATTACTTGGAATGACCCACATTAATTATTGTCTCCATTGCGAGTTTCAACTTGTTTCATAACATCGACAGGCAGATGAATTTCTCAGGTTGTTCCTTTTGTCTTGGATGTAATTATAGGTAACACCAGGTATTCTCAGACTTTGTAACTGCTTTATAGGGAAGCTGCCCATCACTGCTGACGTAGGTTGGATACCTACCACTAACTGACCAGTTAAAGATGTATCTGTAGCATCATCTCAGACAAATCCTCTACGGTTGTCCTTCCCAGCTTTTAAAGGGGCACACCCAGTTTAATAATTAAATTTCCATACTTTTTTCTTTTTTACATCTAGTATACCTGGAAGTAATCATAGAATCATATAGGTTGGAAAACACTTCTAAGATTGAGTCCAACCATTAACCCAGCACTGCGAGTTCCACCACTAAACCACGGCCCTAAGCACCACATCTACACATCTTCAAAGGTATTCAAACTTTTAAGACATGAGGCTCTCCATTTTCACTGTATTCAGAAGTGAAAGAGTGCTGAGGGTCCCAATCTCTTCCTTTATCTTGCCTTTCTGAAGAATGCAGATAACAACAGAAGTAACATCCCACTCTGCATCTCTCTGGCCTTCACATAAAATAACTAAGGCCAGAAGTGTTTATGAGGGAGGAAAAAAAGTATTTTCCTTCTGTTCTCTCAAATGAGATTTTTGATTTTACTGTAGGAATGGTGTTCTAGCAAAAAGGTCACTGGACTGGATCCTGTGAGAGTTCAATCACACCCCATCTTAAAGACAGATCCATCACCTAAAGCAAGTCATTTGAAGTTTGAGCCAGGATAGGGTCCTGCACATGGGTCAGGGCAATCACAAGCACCAATATAGGCAGGGGGATGAATGGATTGAGAGCAGCCCTGAGAAGGACTTGGGGCAGTGGTTGACAAGAAGCTCAACATGATCCAGCAATGTGTGCTCAGAGACCAGAAGGGCAACTGTGTCTGGGCTGCCCCAAAATCAGCATGGCCAGCAGGCTGAGGGAGGGGATTATGCCCCTCCACTACAGTCCCATGAGATCCCACCTGGAATAAAACATTCAGCTCTGGGGTACCAATGTAAGAAGGATGTGCAGCATCCTGGAGCAAGTCCAGAGGAGGGTCACCAAGGTGATCAGAGGGCTGGAGCACTTCTCCTATGAAGAAAAGCTGAAAGAGTTGGGATTGTACAGCCTGGAAAAGGGAATACTCTGGAGAGACATTATAGCACACTCCACTACCTAGAGAGGGAAAAGAGAGAGTTGTGGAGGCACTTTGTACAAGGGCATATAGTGACAGGACAAGGGGGAATGGCTGCAAACTGACAGAGGGCAGGTTTGGATGTGATACAAGGAAGAAAGTCTTTGTGTGAGACACTGAACCAAGCTGCCCAGAGAAGCTGTGGGTACCCCATCTCTGGAAGTGTTGAAGGCCACATTGGATAGGGTTTTGACCAACCTGGTTTAGTGGAAGATGTCCCTGTCCAGGTGATGTTTAAGGTCCCTTCCAACTCAAACCATTCTGTGTTTCAATGGTAATTATCAAGAGCATTTTTGTGTGCCTGGAATTAATGATACAAAGCACTGAGGACTGTTAACATTCTAGAAAACAAACAGGAAACAATTTCAGGCTTCTTTCTAGGGCAGTGCAATAACAAAAGAAATAATTAGCAAGGAGGAAGTAGATGAGGAAAGTAATTAATGTTGTTCTGTGTGTTACAAACACCTGATTTTCATACAATGTCATCTTGGGAAAAGCCAGTCGTTACCGGAGATTGCATGGCTTGGGAAGAAGGTAAGTTAATTTTTAAACCTTTTTTATAAGAGTCACAGGTTGAAGTCATACCACCAGGTGGGTGATGCTTGAACAGGCTGTGTTCCAAAATGCAAATTATATTAACACAGATTCATCACTGAGCTGACAAAGCTACGTGGCTACTGGATCAGTGTTGGCTTATTTTAGGCAGCTCAAGCCACGGCTGTAACAACTAATCAAAAACCACAAAGTGGCATTAGAATATGCACCTTATGGGATCTCTAAGAGTAAGTTTTCTTAACTGCTTCCTTTCCATCAATAAGCACCCAACATCTCTCAATGTACATGCACTTAAAATTAATTCACCAAATTTGAACAAGGTATTTTTGGGCAATGCTCTGGGGTCTTATGTACTACTTTAGCCAGTTTGATGTTACCTGAAATTGATGAAGAAGGCATGAGCATAAAATCCCTTCTGTAGCTTATGATACAGAATAGTGCTCTGCAGAGGGACAGGGAAAAAGGAGCATCTGGAAGACCACAGTGTCTTGGATCACCACAACCATATTGGACAGGCTGAATGCTGAAGGCTCTGAAGCATGATCCCAGAACAAAAGATCAGAGAAGACCTTTTTTTTGTCAAATGCGGTGGAACCTCTCTCTATTTGTCCTTAAAACATGGCTCAGGAGCAACATACCCCTCAGAACAATTCTCAAGCAGTGTACTGTAACATCAAGTACGCTCACCTTCCGATTCTTAGAGGCTTTTCTTCAGCTCCAGAGTGTAACTCTCACTCTCAAACTGTCATATACAGCTGTTCTAAAGAGACAGACAGATCAACCACTACTGACAGAATTTTCCTTTCAAAAAGTGGGTTACACAGCTATTGTATATGCAGTAAGTACAAAAGCCATGCTACTTCTGCATCAGTTAGTGCTTGTTTGTGTGTATGCAGAGAAAAAGTGACAGCATCCCTCACACTGGGTTGAGAACACCAGCTTTACTCTTATGGGGAAGACAAAGGGCTTGTCTTAGAAACTGTACTGGTCAAAGCCCAAACCTTCTATAGAAATTTCTGTAGAAAAGCCTTCATTTTAGAATTTCTAGGTGGGGGATAGAAAAAAGGGGATTCCTTGTAACAGAGGACTTGAGAGCATCAGTTAATCTTTTGAGTTGGCTTCCCTCCACCCCTGTGACACTTGCAAGGTAATCCAGCCTACTAATCAGGTCTGAGAGCAGTTACTCAGCCATTGTCCTCTCCAGAATTTGTTTCTCATCCTGCCTCTTTCTGGGACCAGACTTCTTCACATTTCCCAGATCCCAAAGCTCAACTCAGCACTTCACTTCAGGGTAGATTTCTTGAGTAGAAACACAGCAAAACACAGGATCAATCAGTGATCAAGGAGTGTCCAGTCAAGTCCACTTAATTCAGCATCAAGAGCTGGACAACTGAAATCCTGTTTGGTTATTATTGCCTTCATACTTTTATTATTGCATACCAAGCATCAGGCGCAGACTTAAGCACTAATCATTATTAAAGTTATATGCTGAGTGCAGGCATAAGACCCATCACTTCCAAAGCTATACCTGAACATTTCTCATCTCTTTGTTGTCTAACAACCTTTCATGGCTGACCCATGCCAGACCAGGTACCATTTTGTGATTAGTCTAGGCTCAGGAACCTTAGTCAGTCATGTCCTCACATACCTGCTGTAAGCAATTAATCCCATACAACCTGCGTTCTTTCTAGATATTGTGACTCATCATCATCATCCTCATCATCTCATCTATCAGCCATATGGCCACTAGATTGCTGTTGAAAAAGTTAATCTTTCTGCTTTTCAAGTCTGTACAGCTGACATTTATTTGAGCTGGTGTTCTCTTATTGTGACACTTCTAGCTTGCTGTCCCATGTCTTCTGATCATGGACAATTCCTTAATTTAACCTGCATGGCAAAATCATTAAACTCGACCACAGAAGAGTAATTTGTTCCTCACTACTCAAACTAGACGAATTTCCTATTTTTTAAAGAACTTCTAGGTTTCAGCAGAAATAAAATTTTTGGGTTTGAATAGTTCATCTCAAAGTAATATGCAGGATGGAGATGTAACCAAGAGGACTGTTCAGTAACAGTTTTGATGTTTATTCAAGACAGAATATGCAGAAAGCAGACATGAAAGTAAAGATTTGAAGGAGCAAATCTGTGAGATTGCTACTTCAAAATAAATTTAAACTTACAGTATGAACAGTCTCAAGTTCCCTTATTACCCATGGCAGGAGTGTCCCTGTCCATGGCAGGGGGGTTGGAACTAGATGATCTCTAAGGTCTCTTGCAACCCAGCCCATTCCTTGAGTCTATTATTCTACCCAAACCACACATTCCTGCAAACTCCTTGTATCAGCACTAGAGTATGTGTGATCATCTTACAAGCTTGATGAAGGAAGAAGTCCCAGGAAGGATGAAAGAAGACTAACCTAGAAAAAAATCATCAGCTTCAAGTGACATGAAACCACAGACTCCAAGCAGTATTTGCGCTGAGTTTGTAATGAGGCTATTCATGTGTGAAACTCAGTAACCTCCAACAACGCACCATGCTGGAATCATGACAAGCCCACGTGTTTCCACACAGCATGCAACTGCATTAGAGGCGATTTTATATTTCCACAGCTAATTCAACACAATTAGGGATCAGTGATGAGTCCTGCTAAGACACTTGTAAAAAATCGGTTGGAACATTGGTTTCCTGAATTTCATGCAACTGGATAAAGGAAAAAAAAAAAGAAAAAGGAGCACTTTCTAACGCATTTAAAGAGTTTGCGCATTAAAAAGGAGATCAACGCAAAACAAGTCTCCTTTATGCTTCTCCTAGATCAACAGGCAGCTGTGTACATCTTAAGCTGACTGAGTTCTCAAAGTGATCCTGTATGTTAAGGCGGAACTTTACATTGCCTGTTAGAAATCTAGAAGGAGTTCATACAACCTTTCTGATGGACTTTATTAATAGAGAAATTAATCCACAGCACCTAGAGCTCCTTTTTTGAAAGGATGCAGTAGTCAACATTAGAATGAAAATAATTTTATTTCAATGTACATGAACAGAAATAAAATATAATTTCTTAAACTTAAAGAGATATATTGCTGGGCTGGCCCAATCACAAGTGTTCTCTAATACAAGGCAGCAAGACTGACTAGACCCACTTCACCACTTTTTGGACCAACTGGATTCAAAGTACCACCTCAAAAGGGTCCTTCAGCACAAAGCAAACTACTTTTTTGAAAATGAAAAGAAAACTCATCAACTGTTCACCTAGCCAGGAATTTTACATTGTGTCCAAGAAAGATCTCTCTTGAAATTCTGTCCATTACTGAAGAACAGTACACAGTATGCAGCACTATATCTAAACTTAACAATCAAGGTTTCTCCCAAATACTTTTCTCTATTCTACTCCCTTGTACAAAGCATCTGCTATAAAATCCACACACTCACAACCACAGAATGATACAAACCCAAGAACTAGGCTGTTTTCAATATGCTTGTTGCTATGTGCTATTACCTGCTGTATCAGCTCTGACATGCAGCATTCGTAGATGCTAAAAGGGCATTCCTCTTGGCCATCTATTTCAGAATTCACAGAAGTTATGACTGTTTTTACAACTTACAGTGCAATGCAGTTAATTTATTCAATGGCATGATATGGCACCATAAGATAAGCAATTATTTGTTAAAATACACAATTTCTTTACTAATAATTTTCTGGTGTTTTACTGATAATGTAAGTAATAATAAATTTAAAAAGACAACTGGAAGAGGAACTGATAGAGAACAATCTTTTTTTTTTTTAAAGTGTCTATTACCTCCTTTAATAAAGAAAAACAGAAAAACAAACCTTGTCAGATTCAGTGAAAACAACAGGAAGTAGTTCCTCACACAGCACAGTTAAACTGTGGCCTCCTTGCCACATGATGTGGATGCCTGGATACTATGAGGATTTAAAGAGATTTTTCTCCATTATTTTAAGCAGCAAATGCTCTCAGATACAGAGTTCCCCAAGCCACAGATTACTTAAAGTAGACTGTGGGGAAGCATTGCTCTCTGGTCACCCTGTTTTCCTTCTTCCTTGTGCATCTCCTTTTAGCCACTGAGACTGGATCCTGGGCCAGAGGGACCTTTGGTCTCACTTCACACAGCTATTTCTAAGTTACTTCAAAACATTTCATAAACTTATACTTAAGACAAAAGGCTTAAGTTCATCATTTGCCATGTTGTTTAGTTAGAAGGACCAAGATTTTCAAATTACAAATGACTTCCAAAAGAAAAAAAAATACTTAAGCTTTTTCCTGCTGTGACTCAGTTGTATAAAACTGTATAGAAAAATGAGAATTATGTGCAGATGTAATGAAAAGCAGTAAGCTTTATAAAAAACATTCTTAGAAATGTACCACGCATAAACAAAAGATGATTTACAAATATATTTAGCGGCTCTTCTAGTCATCATCAGAATCTGAATCATATATCTTTCCTCTGATGGTCTTCTTATCCAGCTTCGTAAAGCTTGTTCCATATTTCTTTTGACTTTGAAAAGGTGGCTCCATCAAGTTTCCACTACAGGAAAAGGGTAAGACAAGTTGATTAAAGCCATATTCATACAGAAAGTAAGCATCATCCCTAATGACCTGTTTCTCCAGAAAAACACATTCTAAGAGAACACAATGCCTACTTTCTACAGCTACCCTAAGCAGCACTGCGGTGTTGCTAGCATAGCACATCCTGGTCAAAACTGCCTGGATAACTGGAGTTAAGATAGGAGTGTGAAAGTAAACAGCACCTGTGAGTGAAGCTGTAGAGAAAAACTGTCAAAAAAGGTTTTTCCTGCAAACTGATCATGCTAAAGATAACCATCTGTCAGGTTAAATTATAACCAGACAATTACAGAGAGACTTTGCAAAACAGGCGAGGAGCCACGAGTACAAAAGAAGCTAAAATGGTGTTAATGGGGTCTTCGGAGTCGAAACTGGTACTTGCCAGAAGTCACCTTGTGCTATCTCTGCCTAGGCCACACAGAGCAGCTTCCCCACAAGACTGCACTTCTACAGGACTGTGGGGGAACTCACACCTGAGTACACCATGATCCTGCAGGGGCTCTCTCACCAGTATGTGCGTCCATGGGAATGGACCTGTGTTCCCTGCTGGGAACAGCAAGCTTTCATGAAACTGGAGCACCTGCTTCTCTTCCTGCAGGGTTGCACAAGGAGGGGAATCCCCTACGGCTGCTCAGAAAAGGGTGTGCCCTGCCTTCCCTGACATGACCTGTGACAGGCTGGCATCCAAGTATCAGTGACTGAGTGAGCAATTACAACAATTACAACCTTCTGGAATTAGCTATAAAGGGGAGTTTAAAATTTGTAGTTCTTTACAAAAATGTTAATACTATTTTGCTGATATTAATCCTAAATATACCGTTCACTGATTGCTATTTAATTACGTATGTCAATACAGCACTTGAATCCTGATTTTGGGTAAATAATCTGACCGGAACAGTTTTTCCCCTAAATAAAGTATATCCTTGTACCACCTGCTATCCCACAGGTTGAAGGAAAAGAACTATGTCTATTTCCTCTGAGAACGCCTATGCCCTTTTCAGGAACTCCAGAGTGGGCTGGTACTTTCAGAGCAGTGTGAAAATGTGGCTTGCATTGCAAAGCCAGGGTCTGCCAAAATGGACGAAGAACAAAACTCCCCCACACCACAAGGAGCTAAGAACAAATACAGAGCACTAGTAGAGTCAAGTAGAAGTAAAATTACGCCATAAGCCAGTGTATCAATGTTCAGCAAATTCAGTGGTGCTTGATACAACTCCAGTAAGGATTTTTCCCATAGAAGGCTGTTGCTGTCTACAATACGCATCCAAGCTGTCTCTGCATATTTGCTTGTTACTGAACTGGGAAATACCAGTTGTTTTAAAATTATAAATTTCAGTCATTTCACCCAAAGTTCAACAACTACTAAGCCAAATTGAGTAGCAGTTTCTTTGGCTTTAACATACAATACTTCTTGCCAAAAAATTGCCTAATTGGACATTTAAATAAATTCAGGTAATGAAATTTAAAATTAAAAAAAGCACTGAAGACATTCAAAACAATAGAGCAAAATTAACCTAAAAAGATAGATGATATTTGAGCCACATTGCAAAGCAAAGCAAAATTTTGGTAAATAATCCTCCTGTAAAGTTAGGCTGTTGTGGTGACAATGTTCTACTGCCTTTTGTTCTGTAGTCTTTAACATGGTATTTATGATGATTCTATTGTATTGTTACTCAATTTATTTACACTTCTTCAAATTATCTTCTATTTTCAGTACTGTTCATTGAAGACAAAACTATATTCATGTATGTAATATTGACTAAGATGCAGTTTAAGGATGACTTGCTGAGTTTTCTCTCAAGTGGATTAAAAACGCTCAGACTTCACTGCATTGGAACTGTGACATGAAGCATCCATAGCTGCTTTGGAGAGGATTAGATGCATGACTCTGAAGCCATGTCAGAGCATCACTGCTACTCCATACACCTCATGACAAGAACTGGGTTCATCCTTATTGCTCTACAAAAAGGACAACTCAACACTCATTACAACGTCTCTTTGCCAAAGAGATTCTCTTCTTTCCCTTAATGAAGCACACAGTTTAAGTAACTAGATTAAACTCTTTCATGTCTTTTTTAGTGTACAACATATTGAAGTTACAGCCTTTCAGATTCTCCTGTCTGCAAGCTCATTCTCTTTGCACTTTATCTGAAAATAAAAGAATCACAAACACTTAATTACCTGTAATTAATTACATCTGCACAGCCTAATCTCCATTCTAAGGTTTCTGTAGTGAAGTCATCAGTGTTACCGAGGTCAGTAAAACCCACGACGTAGTCTTGTGTTTTTCCATCTTTTATTAGTGCTAGAGTGGGAATTACTTTGATGCGCAGTCTCTCACACAAGAAAGGAGATTTTTCAGCATTTAATTTCAAGAATTTTGTCTCAATGTGCTTTTTTGCCAATACAGTCAAATGCCTGTCCATTATTTGGCACCTGTGGAAAAATTAACCCAAGTGTTAGAATGAATAAGCTGCAGAATATGCATTTGAGAGAAAGTTTAAAAGGAGCAGTAAAGAGCTAGTTCTATCATGTTAATACTCAGACATGACCTTTGTAATTGAGAATTTAGTTTCAAGCAAAGTATGTTTCAGAGGTAGCTGGATTTAATGACTAATAGAGGAACAGCCTGGAGCACCTTTACTGTACAATTATACCATCCCTTTCTCTAATTTCTTCCTAATTACTTTCCATACACTGAAAGCCTCGCTCTCATTTGTTGAGGCCTGCACTTATTGATGACATTTCTTTCTTTCTATTGTTCCAGCCCTAGCTTCACGGCCTGCCAACTGGAAAAATTTCTCTATAGAAGATTTCTTTAGAGAAGTACTCTCAGCGTGTTACAGCGTTTTGGATTTTTGCAGTCACTACCTTCACATCTGAGATGCAGTAACTCAAGTGTAAGTGAAAAAAAATGTGATTTGCACAGACTGCTTTGCACAGTAGTGGTATAGGCAAGAATACTTCACTTGCCTGTTGCCATGGAATAGGAGTGAGCATACAATTATTGTTTCTCAGCTATGGGACAGTGACATGAACTGCTCAAAATACTTGTCAGATCACAGAGATTTGTGGACTTGTCACCTGCAATCTCAGCTTTCTGGATTGTCTTCTCTAAATGGTTTGGCTTAGCTGCATGAACTCTGTGATGTGACTGTCCTTATACTCAGGAAGAGAGCTGAACAGATCAAAAAGCTGGACTGCCAAAGATGAAAGCAACTTGATACAGTGGTTGGTAAACCCAACACACGAGCTTCAAGCTGTTTGTCAGCATGACACATTTTACAAAGCACTTTCTGTAAAGTTCTTTCTCCTGTTTGAGCCTACAGACTTTGCTGACTCAAGAAACAAGAACCCAAACCTGTCCTAAGGGACTTTATTTGCAGTGACCGCCTTTCACCTTCTTGAGTAAAAGCTAGCCAAATAGAACTGCTTTAAACACTCAGAAAATGTAGGACACATACCTCACTGCAAAATCGAGCCTTGACCTCTTTCAATTTCTCACATGGAGGCTGTTTCAGTTTATATTCTATAAGCTAGGAAGAACATGACACCTTCGGGGGAAAAAAATCTCAATGAACCAAAACCAGGACAACTGGCTCCTCCTTCAACAAACTACTCAACTTTGCAACTGCATTTTAACAGAGCACATTGAGAGAGACCCAGTGAGGAACAGCTTACAACCCAGAACTTCTGAAATTCTTCCAAGGAAGTGGAACATCTTAGTTCGGGTTCCTATTCTGAGTCAGCACATATTCTCGGATCTAGGTGTCTCACACTCTAAAAAAAGTGACAGAATCACAAAGGCGCAGGCACAAAGGGAAAGCAGCTGCAACTGATCCTTTCAAAGTAAAAGGTTAAATTCTCAAGATGCCAAGACAAGATTCTGGTTACATTTTTATTTCTGCTTGCCAGAACCACCCAGAATATCTCTTATCTGGAAGAACCAAAGCCATCTTTTTGAAATGCTGCTCTTGTATGGTCTATATTTACAGACCTGGCTGCCTCAAACTAAATCAATAACAAAACACAGCAGTCTCTCAAATATTGTCAAAGAGGTTATGCAGCTACGTTCTCATCAACTATGTAGCAGAGTATTAATAGTTGTCAAATCATGTTCAGATTAACTGTAATGGAAAAAAATACATTTAAAAAAATCAAATGTCTTGAAAAGTGACTGGGATTTATAATGAAGCAATATGAACACTTCTAAAAATGCCTGCTCATGTGCGGGTTTGAAAGAACAAAAAAACACATCTGTTTTTGCAGACATCTTTAAACAAAAGGTTTCTTCAGCACAGTTTATTTACTATACCTGAATGTTGTATCTCTATAGAAATGGCAAACCACATTTTTACTTTCTTTGACTTCTTGAAAAAAGTCTCTCTCGCTTGGGATTTCTCTATATTCTCCATGTCCTTTTGAAAGCCACTCCTTTTGGAAAACATAAAAGCAAATAATTAGTATGGAGGTTGTTAGTCTATCTGTTGTGCAAACTCTACAGCTTTTAGAAAGTGGAAGAGGGGGCCAGTACCGAAAACCCTTTTCATACAGTAATGGAGAAACAAATTATTTCCTCCCCTTTAGTTTTATTTTGAAAATACACAAATAAGGCCACCTTGTTTATTTGGAAATACAAATCTTGTACAGAGCTACATAAATTTCTGTAATGCAGCCTCTCAGTAAGACAAGACTAGTTCAAAGAATACAACAAAAACTCTTGGCATTTGAAAACTGCCAACCGACAGCTTGGGCTACTCTCTCTGAAATGTTTTTGTCCACTCAAAGAACTTTTGTTTTAAACTTAGTTAAGTCATCACATGAATTAAATAAATTTCTTTTAATTTTTTACTCTATGAAAAAAACCAGTGAGAAAAAAGCCTACTAGCTCATCTGCAATAGATGATGTTTACCTATCAAATATACACTGAAGGGATCTTAACATGAACCAGGCTCACAGAAAATCATTCAGAAAACATGTGCACCATTAGTCATAACATCAATGGAGAAACAGAATGTCACAAGCTAAAATTTAGAGGTAACTTCACAAACTGTCCGATTAAGTGTGCAAATACAGTTTCCAAAGAGCTAATCTTCCACACTTTTGTCAAACACACTTAGGGAAAAAACCCACAGCCTCTATATTACTAAAAGTTAATTGCAGTGTATTAAAACAAGTACAGACAAATCTAAATTATTAGAAGTAGTGCAGTATGACAAAATTTGACAAAACCCTTCATTTTCCATCAGGGATAAAAATTTAGATAAATCACTGTTCTTAATCTTGCAGTTTTGTCTTAGCAGAGTGAAGGAAAAAAAAGGTTTCCCAGCAAACCAAATATATCGTGTATGCTAAATTAGGATAGAACAAAGAATCTCCTGAATATTTACATTAAAAATTCATGGAAGTATGAGCACATGAAGAAGTCATCATGATGCAAATCAAGAACTCACTTATCCCTCAACAGTGATTATTCATTAATTTTGCTCTCCACAGATTTATTCCAGAATAGTGTGACAGCACACTCCTTTTACTGAGCAGTATGCTACTTCACATTTGCATTTGAAAGTGTGTGAGAACAGTGACTTAAGATCAAATGACATGAAAAAGTTTTTGCATGAGATCTATCACAAGTTCACATCCAAGGACATCTAAGTGTTATGACTTCTGAAAAAGGAACACACTAGAATCAAATATAAACTGAACTTCCGAAGACAAGAAAATAGCGTGCCACTTTCTCTACTTCCATGTTTACGGAATCAAAGCTGTTGGCACTGCCTCTCCTCCAGCATCCCAGCCATGCCATGCCATTTCACTTCATTCCCATTTCAAAGTCTGGCATTAGCTTTTAAGGACTTCATCACAGCCAGAGCATCTCCTTTCACCCAAGTCACTTCTCCCCCAACACAATCAATTTCTTGTTTAGGTTAGCTCAGATGGAATAAGCTAAGAAACCTACAGCTTCCCTACTTATAATTCAGGTCTCGCACCATATGTTACCAAAATTATGGTGTAAACTATTGTTCAAAAAGAGCTCTGAGGGAGCATAAAGACAACCTCATTTGACATGAGGTATCAGGTCCCAAGGGAGAATTTCCTTCCTGCAAGAGGAAATGAACAGTAATACAAAGACAACATTTCATTGGCTTAGAAGGAGTGTGACAAACGATTCCAGCCTAGGAACAAGGAAAAATCCTGTTCCACCCTTCTATAAAATACCATAAGAGGAGGGCACACATCACTTACATGCTGTAAGTAACAATCCAGAAGCTTCAGAAGGAAGCTTCAGAAGAAAGACACTTCAGAAGAGCCTAAAGCCTTATAATTAGGTTGCCTACAGGGCTTATGCTTCCAGATAGCAATGCTCAGTGAACGCTCAAATCTCTGTATGAGATTCATTATCCTATCCTTATTATAACAATCACAGAGGTGCTTCTCTCCTCCTGTTAAAAAACACAAAGCATGCACACATGGACAGACACTTGCTTTCCTGGATAATTTAAAATTAATAAGCACAGAAAGGAGAGAAAGAGGAAAAAATCCACAAAACCAACCAAACAACCCCAAAACACTTAGTTCACATATATAATTTCCCAAGGGTTTCCAAAATGTCTGTTACACTCTACACATCAAGAGTCTGTACTACAAAAATTACTTGTTTCTGCTGCTGGCTCTTTTTTAGGGCCTCAAGTCTCCTCTGTTTAAGGCGTTCCAATTCATCTTCGTCCATTTGGTCCAGCTTCTGTATTTCAGCATCCAGATGTTCTTCCACAACCTTGGTTGACTGAAGTATTTCATTCTCCAGGACTTTCTGAAGGATATCAACAGAGGTATCAGCAGCCATCTTTAGCTGGAAAGTGATCTCTTCAGAGCTGTGGAAACAGTGAAACAAGGAATTAACATTTACACAAACACTTCATTAGTGTCACACTTAAAAGTCTGATCTCTCTGTGCTTGCAGTTCACACTACAGACAAACAAAATGCTGTGCTATTTGAAGACAGCAGATAGTTCTTTTCTTTACTACAACCCACTCTGGAGAACACTTTAATAACGAACACAGATGGCAAAGATACGAGTCAAGTCCTATTCTCGCAGCCCCAAGGGCAGCTCCTGAAAGTGCACAAGAACCTGAAACTGCTTTTTAATATAAAGAAGAAAAATTCACCAGTTCTAAAAGGATGCTCATCCTGAGCCAGATGTACCTAATTTAATAAATATTCTGAAACAAGAAGATTCAGTTGGAAAGCTCCAAGTTGCTGGGAGGAGGTAGAAAATGCCTCAGAACAAGTTTAAGCAGTGCTCAGCATATAAGTTTGTGCCAGTAGTTTAAATGCAATTACTTTAAGCCCCTCAGGCACTTTAACATATTTAAATCTGAATTAACACTCCTCTCCTCAGCTACAAGAAAAACAAGGTGCTCAACAGCAAATGCTTTAGGCCAATACACTGCTTTAATTAGTACCAGAAAATTACTATTGCAAACAGCACCCTATGGCAGCCAGCAAGGAGATTTCAAAGCCATTACCTAATTGCTGTGTGAAGGAACACAGCCAAAATGATTTTCTGTGAAGTTCTCCCTGCCCAAACACATCAAAAGACACAAAACACTAACCAGGGTGCATGAAGAGCTGTGACAACACAATCGACTGTTCCCCCCAATAAACTTATGCTGCAGAAAATTATCAGTGTGGTGACTGACAATTTTGAAACAGTGACAGTGCACAGTCACCCTACTCAGACTCTCAACCTGCTGACCACGGATCTGATGTGCTGAATTTGGGTTCCAGGCTACTCTTGGCTGTGTTTCAAAGCAGGCAAACTGCCAGCTTCACTGGCTCTGTGAACACCTTGCGTACACAGGCAAGAGAAACATTTTAAGTAACGACGGGAAAAGTACCAACATCACGGCAGCATTCCAGGCGTACTGCAGCACCAGCAGTGCCCAGCCTGCTGCCACACGTGTCACCGCCACACTCGCTCTGACCCGCGGCACCCTGCTCTACCTCCTTCCTACCAAAGCTGCTAACCAGAAAGTCTGTTTCCTCTCCCCCTTTCTTGTGTTTCCAGAGGGAATATGAACCTTGCCGGTGAAGATCAGAGGCCAGCAGGTCTCCAGGCGACGGAGAGACCCTGGTCAGCTGGGGGAAAAGGGAGGCTCGGCCTCTAAGCAAACAGGAAGGAAAACAGGACCAACCCCTGCCAGTCCCCACTGCAATCCGAGGTCCCCAGCGGTCTCGTGGCTCCCAAGTCGCGGAACCTCGGGTGCCAAGAGGCTTTTCCTACAGAGCCAGGAGCCTCTGCACCACCGGCGGGGACGCGGTTCCGCCCGGAAGGGGCGCCGGGGTCCCGGCCGAGGGTAGCGGCACACGGCGGGGGCACTGCGCAGGCGCCGTGCGCCTCCCTCCGCGGAGCCGCTACACACAACGCCACAAACAATCCACCCACCCAGCTCAGGACGGGCTTTCCAGGGCCGCCGCGCCGCCCGCCCTGCCCCGGGCTCGGTGCTGGTGGTGCCACCGCCCGCGGCCGCAACCCCAACTCCAGCCGCGACCCGAACCCGGACCCGGCACCCGCCG
>VXAZ01005904.1:345067-441269 GCA_013399875.1 Gymnorhina tibicen | reverse complement strand
CGTCCCGCCGCGGGGACCCCCGCGGCGGTGTGACACGGCCCACACGGCGCTGAGTCAGGCGCCGGGCCCGGCCGGGGCTCGCGGCCTCATCGCAGGCGGGGCGCGCCAGGCCCGGCTCGGCTCGGCCCGGCCGTACGTGTGTTTGTCCGTGAAGGGTCAGGCAGCTCGATTTCCAGCTGAAAAATAGCTGCTTAGTGCAATTGAAGTGATTCAAATGTGGGTTTCTTAATTATTGTTTATCTCTTACTGGGCGTTAATGCTATAGATCGTGCTGTGACACTGATATCTACATGTTTCGTATGCTTGTTTAATAAATGCAGATGGTGGATATTTTAGTGGTTGGAGGTTAAGAGAGTTGCCTCTGTCGTTATGTTCATGTCGTCGCGGACAATGCCCCATCTGTGAACTTTTTTTGGGTGTAAGAGTTTCCTTTAAAGGCAACTGTATTTACCATATGGAATGCTGACCGAATGACATTGTGTATATATATACACTAGCAGGAGAGATTGTATTTTTACTTATCACTATAAAGTATTAATACAATCAGTTTAGAGAGTGTTTTTAGTTTTTAATAGTGACAGGTAAACATGTATGAACTGGAAACTACAACGTTTTTTCCTTGAGCCATTAAGTGTTTCTCCTCTGGAACTTCTCCCCATGACAGCTGTTTCACAAAATGCTATTTCATTTTTAAGCACTTGTTAGTACTTAGGCATGTATTGGTGCTTACTTAAGGCTGATACTCTGCATCAGGTTAGGGTATAAACTGTTTCAGTTTCTCCGGTCCTTTCTGGGTAGTGAATATTTTCTCAGTGAGGCATTTTCCTCATCTGACTTTTTCCTGATGCCTATTGCCATGCTATGTGTGTCGCTTTTTAGTGTCTGGTGTTATCAGCTTGTTTCATGGGCTGTATTTCACAGGAATATCTTGGGAGAAGCTCTGGCAAGGAGGTGAGTTGAGTATGACTTGAGAAAGAAAAAGGAAGGGTTGGATGTTTGTGCTCTAAAGGAAAGAAGATCTAGTGCTTGTCTTTGTAAGCAGTGTGGTAGATGCCAGATGCGTGGAAAAGCCTTCGGTACCGAAACTCTGCTTCTCCAGGTCGTTTCAGGGGTAGTGGGTGGTGTGCAGGGAACACTTTGAGAGTCTTGGTGTCTGCTGGATACTTTGTTCTCTCTGTGTATCTCTGCACATATTTCACTGTGTAAGTTACTGAGCACAGGCTTCTCTACACACAAAATGTCGTTTGTGTCTAAAAATGGAAGCATACCTTAAGGGAAAGGTCAAGAATTTCTTGTTGGAATAGTTGAAATCTTGAGAGCCTAATGATTATTACTTCAGATTTAAATGTTGCAAAAAAGAAAGAACAACGGTGCTGTTACAGTAGTTGTGCTCCCTGTGGCCAAGTCCTAAGGTCAGTGGTTTCATCCTGGTGGTGGTGGTGAGCTGCTACAGAGAGCTGTCAGCATCAGGTGTCCTTCACTGGCAGCGTGTGATTGCTCATGGTTGTGGTTTCATCTTCCTCTCTCTAGGATCCACTTGAGATCATTTTTATATGCTTGCTAATGTGACTTTGCTCTTCACTGATTATTCCATGAAGCTCTGTGGTTAGCTACCTCTATTGGCTAGCTCCACAGTACATCCAAATAAGTGAAAGGGACTGTGTATTAAATACTATTTCTTTCTTGTTTGTTACGCCTAAAACCAATTTTGTTCAGGTCTGCATTTCTTTTAGCCAGCGTCTCTCAAGTTGTGGGGTGTCCTGTGCCGAGTCTGTAGAAGCCATCTCTGTTTATCCCATGCCTGTGCTCCTCTGTGTCCTGTCTCTTCCCTTCTCAAGGCCACTGCTCCCATACCAGGCCTGTATTTCTCTACACTACATTATTGTTGTGGAGTTGTGAATATCTCATTCTATGCAGTGACTGTTTGTCACTGATTCTGTATGAAACTATCGTTGTGGCATGCCTAGGTAAACAAAATCAATTAGGCATAGGCACCTGGTTAATTAGAGAAATCGCTGTCACAGCTAAATCAAGGAACAGTTGCAGGCAGGTCAGAAGTTCAGCCAAAGTAAGCCTTGACAGGCTTTAGTCCTGAGGTCTTGCAAATGCCGTACCAAGCTTAGAAATTACCCTAGTGATGACAGTACTGTGACAGGGCTACACAGTTGTATGGCAGTGTGAGGGATGATATGGAAGAAGAATACAAACAGGTATGTGTTTGAGAAAGGAGGACAGGATGGTTAGACTGGATGTGTTTTATAGCAGGGAGTTTGAGGGATGGATGTGAGGATGGACCTGGAAGGGCAGTGATGTTTTGGAATAGGTGTTACCTGCAGAGGTAACTTTTGTTTTTTGCTTTTTCTGGTGATCTTGGTTCTAGGTGACTTGTGAATGTCAAGTTCTCCTGAGAGAGAGGATGCACTGCATGTTTGCATCTGTGGCTTGAATTTTGAGTTCCAAAATCCCCCATCAGTCTCCTTTCCATTTCCAGTAAAGTGAGAGAGGAATGGCACTGTAATCAAAGGCTTCCAGTTAGATTTGCTTGCTGCATCTTCAGTTCTGTGCCATATAGTGCTATGCTGTTTATTTCTTCCTTTTCCTCTCTTCTTTCCCAACAGTTACGTTACAGGTACAATCCCTTATATCCTTTTTGGCTGCAGCTCCCAAAGCATGTGGCAGCTCATGGGCACAACTTGTAGTGCAGAGGAAGCATGTGGGAAGATGCAGGTGGTTATGTTTGTGCTATGAATATTTGTTTGAGAATTGATGTGTTGACAGGAAGGAGATTTTCTGCTCGACACACTGAGACGAATTATGTAAGGTACAAGTAATCTTTACTCTGCTTTTCTCCCCTCATCCCCATAGCTTTGACTTCTGTAGTGGAGTTTCCTCTTCCCCTGTTTCCGCTGAGTACGGTAGCGGTCATACCGATGGGTATTAATGTATGTCTGGGAAGTGTGCTGGGAAATGAGGGTGAGGATGAATTTTGTCCCTATGTACTTATACTCTGTTTCTATAACAAGACCCTGAGTGAGATGATAGCTGTGGTGAGCAGGAAAAGAACGAAAATGCAAGACTGTAGCCTGTTACAAATACAGATTGCTACCTGAAAACTACAAATCTGTTCATACTATACCAGCATCTCTGTTATGTGGCTCTGGAACCTGTAAGTGACTCTCACTGCTTGATTGCTGTGCATCTGCCAGTGAGGAACATATTTATCTAGAATGGTCAGATACATGGGCACTTTGTGGTGTGTTAGGTGCTTTGTAAAGGTGGAGAGTGTCTTGGGTCAAAATAGCTCCTAAGCCATAGGGAAGTTGCTTTAATTGTTTCCTCTTTGGAATTCTTGTGTTTGTGGTGATCATTCATTTTCCAATGAAACTTCATAGAAAATATTTCAATAAAAATATGAGGTATCTGAGTTGCCAAGCTTTCCTAATTGAAGAGTAGGTGTTCTGATGTATAGTCTGTGTCCTTCTGGGAGTAGTGTTATGCTTTGGTTCTTTGACATAGTTGTAATGGCAGAAGGTATGTCAAGGTTCTATTCTACTTTCTTTGGAATTTAGTTAGGATTTTTTTTTTAAAGTGTGTGAAGAAAGACTGTTACGAACTACAGAACTCTGCTTTGGTTCTGAGCCTCAAATTGCTGCTGTAGCTTTCCTAGTGAGTGTGCTATGTACTCTGTTACAGATTATTGCTTGCCTAGAATATGGATCTTTCCCTTTGGTGTTAGCTTTTAATGTTTTTCCTCTTCTCCCAGCTTTAAGTTATCTTCCTCTTCTCTTGGTAGTTTTCCTTAGCTTCCAGTAGGTAGTATTTAGGTGTGTTTATTCTTCTGCCCTTTAATAATGTGACCTGTTGCCTAGGCATTCCACTCTGATCATTCATGGTTATTGCTTTAGAAGTTAGAGGTGCTGCTGTGATTCTGCAGCCAAGAGTGAATATTGCTGCTAAAATAAGAATTACAGTGCTCTTACTGATGCTGTGTATTGCTTTCTGTTCTACAAATTTAATCCCTGGTATTGTCTACTAGTCAGTCTGTTTGGTTCCTTTTCTGTTAGGGTGTTAAGTAAGATTTTCTCAGTGTTGTGTAGGGAAGTTCTGTGAAGGCTAGAACATAGTTTAGAAACATTCTGTACACCAGAGTGTCATTGTAAGTTATCTGCTTCTCAAAAATATTTCCACAAGCACAGCTTTCTGCAGCTCCATCAAGGAGAACAGCTGATAAACCCTTGAAATCCCTGTTTTGCCAGTCTCATCTGGAAGATGGAAGATTTTGTACTGAAAGATGGACTAAAATAATGCAAAATAAATTTGCCATTACAGAAGTTTATTGTCCTGTTCTATGCAAATGTATATTTCAGTTCCCCCCAAAGCTGTAGTTTTTAACTCAGGCATTTAATATTTATAAGAAAACTATATATACTTGTTGGATTTTATTTTAAAGCAAAGCATCATTGTAAAAAGTCTATAAGGATCTTGAAATGTTTGTGGCAAGGGCAGTGTAAACCTAAAAACATTGCACTACACTAAGGAGATTGTAAGAAGCAGCTTTTCTTGTGGAAATCTATTCTCTTCATTATCTTCATGAAGGCATCTAAATCTGCTGTGTAACTACTGTTTATGAAATGTATGAAAATAGTACATTGCAAGCCATCAGGAATTGCAGAATCTGTTGTTTCAGTTCTCTGAAGTCTTCTGGAAAGCCTTGCTCAGAAGAGAGGTTTATGGCAAGTTGAACTTCTGCTGTTGTTGTTGGCACTTATAACATCAAGCCAGACAAGCTCTACAAACCTTTGCCGGTTTTAATTGCATTCATGCTGTCATGTTTTTCTGACTCTGCAGCACCGTACATTTAGTCCGTGCTATTCATCACTTAGATGCTGCTTAGAAGTGACGGTTACAGTTCCGGACACAGTCTCCAATTTACTAACTCTTAATGCTTGCATAACATTCCTTTTCCTTTTCCCTCTGACTTGTCCGCAAAAATAGTCCCCTAAGACTGGTAGAGGAGTTAATTCTTTTGCACACAAATTATGTGTGCACATAATTCAGTCATTAAATTTGGCTGAAAAAGTGCAATACAATCTGGTGGGCGTTCTGGCCTGAAAGCAGTTGGTGCCTTACAGAAGTCTTTTGATGATCCTGGTGTTTGCAGCATCGATGACCTATTCTTGTGTGTCAATTTGGGTTTTCGTCCTCTTTTTTTTTGTTGTTTTTTTTTTACAATAGTTCTGAAGTGTTAAACATGAATCTGCATCTTAACACTGAAATATGCTTCTTTAAATTCATGCTGTAAGATGAAGTATTGGTTTTAATTGTAATTAATGTAGGTGGGCATCATTTGCTCTTCAGGATTATAGGCAATGTAAAGTGTAGTTGTGGTGTTTTTGTGATGCATTTCAATTTTATACAGTGAGATGTATTGGATGTGGAAGTTGTGAAACGCTGAACTTGGTGGTAGTTTCTGTTATCTTTGCACTTTTCTTAAACAAAAAAAAACCCAAAAGAACTTGTTCAGGGAAGACTGAATGCTGGTTTTTTACTTAGTGTTTCATATTCCATGCTCTCAGTCATCTTATTCTCTTGAGATGTAAACACATAAACTGAACCTTGAAGAGCTGCTTTATTCCAGAGAGCCATGTTGCCAGCTACTAGCCACAACAGAAGCTTTTTATCTTGAAGTTTTGATAGGTCTTTGTTTAAACGGGAATTTTAGGTTGTGGGGTTGTGGTGTGTTTATGTGCTTTTTTTTTTTCCTTTGGTGATTTTATTTTTTCTTGTTGATTTTTTTTTAATTAATCTGGGTTATATAAAGGAGACTTCTTATTTTTCTAGAATCTGTTTGGGTTAAAGATGTAGTTCTCTATCTTTTTTTTCAGAAGGTTTTGCTTAGCTGATAGTTATGATAGTTATGCCACTCTTTTTCCCCAGCCAAACTTGAAAGAGAAGGCATGACGCTTTAATATTAATAATGGACTCATTGTCTTGGGAGCCTGAATGAAAAGCAATTACCCTCTTAGTCAGATTTTACTTCCTTGCTCTCTCATGTAATTAGGTAGCTTCACCAGCTTCCTTCATCTATGAAAAATCACAGAGGTGTAGTTTCACATAAAACTCAATTCAGTTGAGCTGTTGAACATTTCAAACCCTGTGGTGTTACTCTTACTGTCCCCAGCTGCCAGCTGTACCTGCTTCCATTGCAGTGCATTCAGTGCTTATGGGCCCACAAGTACAAATCAGGTGTGTGTTTTGATCTGCTGCCCAAGGAGGGTTTTCTGCATGGACTTGTGGCCACAGGATTGCCTGAGCTGATGAGAGGGGAAAGTGTGGCTGGGAGTGGGCAAGGAAGTAAATTCTCCCCTCCCCTACACCATAGCTTGAGGAAAAGTCAAGAGGAGGGTACCTATTTCTGGGGTTCTGATTTTTGTTTTTATTCTTTAAGCACTCTCAGCAGCAGCGGTGGGTTGCATAGCTGGTGCTCATGTGGACACTCCTTCACCTTCTGGGCTGAGGAGAGAGCACAGTTTGTTCTTTCCTGAATTTCAAATTGTCTCAGTCATATATAAGTTAAATGTTTTCAGTGGAGGGAAAAACAAAAAAAAAGGAAACTTATAGTGTTGATGTACTTTGATAGGCCAAAATGAGAAAAAGGCCAGGGTTTTGTTTCTGTTTTGAATAGCCTTGCTGAGCCAGCAGATGCCTGCATTTTTCATTTCATAACCCAGTTAAAGAACAAGTTGGTGATGCGGGGTTTTGAACAACTAAATGATTACTTCCAAAGTGGCTTGTGTTTTGGCACAGTTTAAACCAGTTGCTCTAGAAGAACTTAAGCTGGTATTCTGTCTTTCAAACAATCTTAATACTACAGGTGAAAACAACTACAAGTATGTCATTCAGCACTGGTAACTTGCTGGTTTTGGATAATCCTATATTTAGAAATGCATCCTTATTACTGGGCTTACAGCTCACATACGTGGAGGATGGGTAAGGTGCTCTAGGTCTGTCTAAAAGTATTAGTTTTACTTGGTCTAAAACTACTGCAAAACCAAACAGATGGTTCAGCTTCTCTTCAGTCTTTTTGAAGGTCAAGGACTTTTTTTTTTTCTTAAGCAAAAGAAAATGACTTAATGACAGTGATGTTCCTTTGAGGGTGGTTAGAAGAGCTGGTGTCATGTACCTGATGAAATATCTCCAAGGTTGCCTCAGCAAAAATGAGTCTTCTGATTATGCAGGAATGTGGGCAGGGAGTTCACAGCAGTGATGCAACTTTTTTGCTGTGTCAATTTGCTGACTCTTCTGCCCCTTGCACATCAAAGTCTGGTTTCTTTATTTCAGTCTGGTTTTAAATGTACGGTGTTTTCTTAAGTTTCAACTTCACTTTTACAGGACAGCTTAAAACCAGTCCTAAGTAAAAGATTTTTAGCATAATTTGAGTTAGCATGTTGATTGTAAGATGAAGGCAAGCATAAGTAATCATGTTTGTGTCGCTCAGTGCAATGGATCAAAAAGTTCTTGTAATCTTTTAGTCTGTGTGTACACTTCAGTTTTGGTTTCAGCAGGATGGTGTAATCCTGTCGACTTTGTTTGCAATGCTGGAAGTTGGATTTCCAGTAGTTTAGGGCTTGTTTCATTTTAAGCTGAATTCTTCCATTTAATTTCTGCAGTTTCATTTACCTAATTTCAGTAGAGTCAAATTGATATGAATGAGGGCAACTCAGCTCCTCTGTATAATCCTATTGCTCTACTCTTTCAGTTCATGAATGGATTAGTAGTTTTTCTTTGCCCTTTATCTCACTGCTGCCTAGTCAGGATGCCATCTCTGTCACGTGTAGCTGCACGGTGCCTGTTTGGAATGAAGTTTTTCCTCAGTGTTTGGGCATATGTGTTGTAGGTACTGTAGTAAGTGTACTGGAAGTTCTAATTGTGTGTGGTGTTAAGAAAGCATAGGAGGAGAACATGCATGTTTGCTGGTGGTCTTGCTAATATAATGAGCTTGTCTGTTATTAGAGAGTCCGTGAAATGCTGTTGGTCAGTTGGCTTTCCTTCACTAGAACCAGCACGGAAAGCTGGAGGAGCTTGTTTGGCAAGGAAGGGCAATTATGCGTTTTAGCTGCAGAAGTTCACTGAGCAAAGAAAAATGATGAAAGCTTATTAACTCTTATTTCAATAGCTGTAGTACTGTCTTCCTGCATTTGGCTTTGTTTTCCTGAGCAATGCCGAGCAAGTCTTTCAAATTTCCATGCCTAGATTTGTGTGTTACAGAGGTTATATTGCAGGCAGTCCTTAGTATGGCAGGTTCACACTATGAAAATCCCCTGATGGTGAATATATTAACTATGTCAGTACTTGAAGTAAGTTTTTAACCTTCCATGGAAGAGAGAAGTGATAAATAGCTAAAGTGTACTTGTAACTGTTCTGACATACTTTATTACAGAGCGTTGATATTTTTTTGTGTTATTTGACAGTTGTAAGTTTAAGTCTTGATTTGGAGCATGACAGCTTCTGTTCTGGTGAGTGGTGCACTGATGAATGCCTCTAATATTGTAGACTGAAAGAAATGGTGGAACTTCAAAATTTAAAAATACATCTTGCTAATTGTGATCAAGTGTTAGAAACTGTGAACTTCACTATGTGAGGGGTTTTTTTAAGCAAAATGGGAAAGCATGCCCGTAAAAGACTAAAGTAAACCCTAGAATGTAGAAACTAGGATTAACATAAATTTCAGCATCTGTAAATCAGAGTTTGTGTTAGGGTCAACTCTGGTCTCCAGATGGCTTCCACAGGGAATTTCTAGGTTCTTGCTGTTGCAGGCCATTGCATCAGAAAAAGAACTTGATCCAAAACCGTGCTTGTTTTTCATGTTTAAAAAAACCAAACACCCCCTCAAATAAAATAAGCCCAACACCTTAAGGTGTTTTTAGTATTTTTTTGGCAGATGCAATGTAATAGCAGAGGGGTTGGTTTGTTTGTTTTTAAACTGTTTCTAGTCTTAAATACTGTTTCCTTGCTGTAATAGCAAGAGAAACGCAGCAGAGTCGTTTTTTTTTTTCCTACAGACTGTGTATCTGTCAGTCACAAGTTTTTTTTCACTTTTCTGACTCAATAGCTTGCAACTGTGTGGGATCTTATAAATAGCAGAGCTACTGGATGTCTTTGTACATCTGACTGAGCAGCGGTAGGTGACAGCTCTTTTTATTTCCTAGCTGTTTTAATCTTCACAGTGAAAGAAATTTCATATTTTCTCTTATAGGCAGGATTTGGAATTGTAGCTTTATTTGTTGTTGATTTTGTTTAACTTAGGTTGTGTTTCGGGTATCACTTTCTGTTACTGGCCTGATTTTATGCTTTGTTTGCATGAGAGATGTTACTGAACATCCTCTGTTGCCCATGTCTGTCTTAAAAATCTCCAAACACTTACTAGGAATGGTCTGGATATATTTGATCCTGGTTTGGTACAGAATGTTGTGTTAATACAGCATTTAATTTGTGACTCTGAATATTCAGGGATCTATCCTTAAGTGGCTTTTCCCATGCAATACAGGTTTTCATTAGTCTATGCAGACAAATTGTACTGAAACCCTTTTGGGAAACAGTTGATTTCTTTTTAATGTGATTTCTAGGGTAGTAAGGTAAATATTTTTTCAGTGTAAAGTATGTAAATGTTTCTATGTGCTATTTTAAAGACTTACATTACTGTAATCCTGCTTAAATGGCAAAAGGCAGTGAAATTGTGTAGGGGAAATGTTGAGCACTTTTTATTTTTGATTAGCGATGTAATTCTAAGGAAAAATTATTTTGTTCAATATCTGAAATGTAATGATCTCTGTGTATTTGTTTTTGATTACTGCACTCTCCTTTAATTAACGTGACTTGTCTTTCCCCACTGCAGAGTTTTGCCCTATCTTAGGCACAGGCCTTCATGGAAAAATGTCTGCAGCCATTTTTTTGAAAACTGTTTGCTTAGGTTTGAGTGAAGTACACACACCTAATTCCTGCTGCAATTTATTGCATTGAAATGCTGTTTTAGCAATATCAAAACTCTTTTTATATCTAGCAGCAAAAATAGAGGCTGGTATCAAAGTACATGAATAACAGAGGTGGCTTAGGCTTCACCTGCTAAACAAAGACAAAGGAAAATCAGGGAAGTAACTCCTCAGCAGTGTAATAGCACTTTGTTTTCATTTTAACACTTTCCAGATCTCCTTGAGTCTCTTTGTGTTGGGGAAATGTGGGGTTATTTTTTTAGTGCAAAGCATTATGAGCTTGAATGGTCTAAGGTATTGAGGCTGGGAAATCTCCTTATAAAGTCTTCATGCAAAAAGTTTAAGGTCAAAATTGAAAACTGCTTGAGCATTCTGGTCCTTTCAGATTCCTGTATCAGGCCTTCTTAGGGTTAGACCCTAGTAAAGGCTGAATGGAGACCTTCTGGAGATCTTGGAGAAGGAGATTACTGAAAGAGTGTTTGGGTTTCTGAAATGTGTGTTGGGGGACTGCGTAAAAACCTATACAGGGAAAAGTTCCATGGTGTATCTAACAAACCCCATAGGAAAGAAGCTCTCCTGTTATGTATCTAAGTGTAGTGGGTTCCTTATAAGAAGGAATAAGATCATTTCCCAGGATTAGGGGGAGCACCTTCTTAATCTTCTTTTCAACTTTCTTATGAAATCCTAGTAGAATATTATTAGAGTTTTAAAAGGTAAGGAAATTCAAGGTCAGTATGGGAATAAACTTGTAGTACTGGAAGCCAGTGTTTGAATTCCTTGACTTTCCAATGATATCCTTGCTTGTCAGTTCTTATGAATTATAGCTGTATATATAAGTGCATGCAGCCTTAATTTTACTTCTTACTTCACTGAGGCTCAAATATTTGAAGCTTGCTCTGTCACGTCTTAGTAAATGGAAGTGTAGTGGAAAATACAGAGGGGTGTTTTTTGTTTGTTTGTTTTGGTTTGGTTTTTTGGTGGTTTTTGGTTTTGTTTTTTTTTTTTTTTTTTTTTGGTAGAAACCATTGACTATTTTTTCAGAAACTAAGCCGTGGAAGCCAAGTTTGGAAAGGTTTTTGTATTGATGACACAGTTGTGGCAGCTGGACAGTCTTTATTAGTATTCCTAAGCTGTTCTTGCTGGTGGGTGTTAAAGCTTAATGTCTGTCAAATAGTTTTTTCAGTGTTTGAGATTTTTTTTTCCCCTAAAGAAGTTTTCTTCTTCAAAGTTCAGTTGAAGTGAGTTGATTTAACAGCAAATAAACCCTTACCCCCTTAAAACCTGCGCCCTGGAAAACATGAGGTACCACAGACATCTTTGCTTGTAGCAAAAAACACGTGTGTTTTATGTTTGGACATAACTTTCTGCTAAACTGCATTGTGGAAAGTCAGCCTTGATAATATTCATGTAAAATATGAGCTGTTTAAAGGCCTGGTGCTTTAGTATCTGAACATCCACATGATTAAGATCCTGTAGTAATGGGAGCTTGGAAGAAGTAGTAGTAGAGCATGTATTTTGGTGTTTTCAAACTATTTCAAGCTTGGATATGACTCAGTCTCCTACATTAACTCCTAGAGGAAAAGGAGGTAAGCAAGTGTCCTTAATAAGCTTGATATTCAGCAATTAATGTGAAAGCAAGTTTGAGGGCCTATGTGTTGGCCTAGATACAGTGTAGTTCGCCTGACATTAGGGCTTTAATTCTAGGTGTGGAAGTGAACGGCACTTTTATTTCAGCTGTTACCCCTGGTATATAGCTGTTAAACTGCTTATAAAAACGTCTCTTAAATTGCTGAAACATCAAATCATCTTAGGATGAGAATGTCCAAAATGTGTATTTTCTCTTGGGAGAGGTGTAGAGGTCTTGCATTTACTATTTGAGAGATACATTTCTTTTGACAAATGTATTACAAATCAAGTCAGCACATGAGGGAGTGTTACTAGGTATATTTTGGGTGTGTTTTTTCTTCTCTTGACTAGAAGTATCTCTGGCAATACAGATGCTGTACAGTGAGGTACTTTGTTGTGCTACTTTTTATTTGGTTTGTTCAGTCTACCCAGAAGGAAATATATGATCTTAAAAATAAAAATAATCAATCTTGGCCTTTAAATAAATGAAGTACTTTGTTGCTTAGTTGTGCTGTTGTCACATACAGACAGTGTTTGGTGACTTGCATATTCCCAATGTGTGGGATAAAATGTTTGTGAGTGTCAGCATTCACTTGAAGAAGAATCCAGCCATTTCCTTTTTGCAAAGAGAACTACAACTAAGACTTACTGAATTTTAGAATCTGTAGCTGTATAATTAAATACTTAGTTTTCTTTATTAAGATTCAGTTTCTGGGTTTATAAATTGGCAAGACTGATTAGATTTGCTGGTATCTTGAAAGTCCTGAATCTGGAAGAAATTTATTTCCCTTATTTTCTGGATATAGTTTTGGGTATTTGGTGGGTCAGCCTTTGGCTGATTTGTCCTGAGTGGGTGCTCAGTGAAATTGTAAAACAACAATTTTCTGCCCGGGTATCTAAGAGGGAGTTAAGTGAAATATTAACAGCTTGTTGATTAAATGGGTTTTGAAGCTGCAAGTTGTGATAAAAGTAGCATCAGACCAGTTTTGATCTGAGTACTGAAGCTCTAAGTGTGAAGCAAGGAACAAGTAAGCCTCCTGTCCTACAGTTGTACTGTGAGTGTGATTAGGTAGTAAAATGTCTGGACAAAAACTTCTGGCTTTCCTTAGGCCTCAGAGAGGTAATACTAAGGCAAGTGGTACAAATGATTGCTTGCCAACTACACTGGTATTTTTTTATGATCTGCTTTAAAGTCTGGCTTGGGGCTGAACTCTGTTCATCTGTGTGACTTCTTTTCTTGAAAGATAATAAAATTTTCAGTCTGATGGCAAAGCATAGGCAACTGTTATTGTGAGTTGGAAGCTGTAAAGAACTTCCACTTATTTGCTAAATACAAATAAAGTAGTTTTTTGTTTGCAAAAGGGTGTTTGAAGGAGCAGATAAATATCTCTCAGTAGGATTCCTTGGCTGTGATTTGCAAAATTTCTTCTATTTGTGCTTCATTTTTACATTTTGATTGTGGTGGCTGCTTTTCTGTCAATGACACCTGTGATTCGAAGAGCCAAACAACTTATCTTTTGGAGGAACAAATAGAACAGTCCAGTTACATTCTTCCAAGAAGTTACATCAAATTGCACAGCTGAACTTTTAAAGTAGACATTGCAAGAACTGAATGCGTTTTATTGTTCCACCTCCCTTCAAGCAGATGACACGTGTGAAGGTTTTTTCCTTCACTTCCTACTGAGTGGAATAAGGTAACAATGCATATATAATTTATTAAACCTGGGGTATTTTTTCCTGCATTGCATATGTTTTGTGATTGATTTTGCATTTCGAAACTTTTGTTTTATTCAGATGGCCTCTACTTACGTAAACTTAATGTTTGAACTAGTGATAACCCTGCTTTCCTTTTTCATTTTAGTGGAAAAGATGATATTGATATTGATGCCCTTGCTGCAGAGATAGAAGGTGCAGGAGCTGCAAAGGATCAAGAGCCTCAGAAATCCAAAGGCAAAAAGAAAAAAGAGAAGAAGAAACAAGATTTTGAGTAAGTCTTGGTTTTTTTCCACCTGCCTGATCTTATTCCATTATCCAAAAACTCAGTTACTTAAGTAACTTTTTTCTTATTCTAGTGAAGATGATATCCTGAAGGAGCTGGAGGAACTGTCAATAGAGGCGCAAGGAGGGAAAGTTGACAGGGAACAACCTTCTACAGGAAAGGTGAACACTGAGAGGGAGGTGGGCTTTTTAATAGGAAATAGTGAAAATATGAGACACTTCTGTCCCAGAGAACTTCTAGTGTTGCAGTGTAGTTGGAGATCCTATGTGAAACATGTAGCTAGCATGTTCTTTTAATTACATTTGATCGTATTTTCATAGTAAAGTGAATCATGAAAAAAAGCTGTGTCTTCATGCTGATAATTATTCAAAGCCCATCAGAATAAATCTTAATTGTGGGCTGAAGTATGGAACTCTCCACAGGAATAGTTATTGCTTTCAAACTTTGTCTTCAATAAGAGAGGTTTTTCTTGATGTATCTCAATGCTACTTCTTAGCTCATGATGGCAAGTAATTTTTCATGGCTGATTATTGAATTGTTTAATTACCAGGTTGAAAATGACAATGAAGAAAGTTTATCAAAACAAGATAAAAAAAGGAAAGGGAAGAGTAAAAAAGCCAATCTGGAAAATGACTATGACAGTGAGGAAGTGGAAGATAAAGATAAAAAATCTAAAAAAGCTCAGAAAGCAAAACAAGACATGCTTTCTGGCAGTGATGATGATGATCATGAGACACAGCTTAAGAAGAGCAAAGGGAAAACTCAGAAGTCAAATAAAAAACACGATTTGTCAGAAGAAGATGAAACTAACATTAAGAAAAGCAAAGAGCGTGGGGGAGGAGTGTCTACAGGCGAGAGTGGTGATGAATCAGATGATGTCTCCCAATCTAGAAAACGACAAAAGAAAAATCAAAAGCCAAAGTCTGCTCCTGCTGCTGAAAGTGGGGATGATGAAGAAGAACCTTCATTCAAATTAAAAACAGCGGCTCAGAAGAAGGCAGAAAAAAAAGAACGTGAAAGAAAAAAACGTGAAGAAGAAAAAGCCAAATTGAGGAAGCAGAAAGAGAAGGAAGAACTAGAAGGTGGTAAAGAACCAGCAAAGCCAAAGGAATCTCTAAAAAAAGCTGAAGAGAAGGCTTCTCCTGAAGTTACAGCAATCTCTGGCCCTGGGGAAAAAGGAGAGACTCCTGCAGGAACAGAAGGTTTGTAACATGGTTTCTTAAACTGTAATTTAAATACTGTAGTTTTTATAAGGCTAGAGAGGTGCCAGGCAGTAAGGATAGTTTGTTGGTTTATTTTGAATTGTGAATACTGGATATTTGGTAGCCTTGTCTGCCTCTCTGTGTTGGCTCACAGGTGGCTGTGTTTTTTGGCCTGTAGTCTGTTGAGGTACATGGGAAAACAAGCCGGGTGGTGAATTCTCATTACAGTATACAATTACAGTTCTGTATAGCAAGAGTACTTTTTCACTTCCCTGTTACTCTGATACTTTAAGACTTCAGGCCATGACTTAAGAGACAGTTCTCTTGTTTTCATTATGAAATGTTTATGTAGAAGCCAGTGAAAATATTCCTCATTTGATGTTATTTATCATATTTGAAACATAAATTGTACGTAGAGTATCTTTGAAATTTCTGGGATCTTTGAATGTATGCCTCTTCTTTCTGTAGCTGATGACAATGAGGGGGACAAAAAGAAAAAAGACAAGAAAAAAAAGAAAGGTGAGAAAGAAGAAAAAGAGAAAGAGAAGAAGAAGGGTCCCAGTAAAGCCACAGTTAAAGCCATGCAAGAAGCCTTGGCTAAAATGAAAGAGGAGGAGGAAAGGGCAAAAAGAGAGGAGGAAGAGCGCATAAGACGACTGGAGGAACTTGAAGCAAAACGCAAAGAGGAGGTACCATATATCTCGCTCTGAGGATAAAATAAGGGAGAGAGTAACCTTAAATCTGTCTGCTTGCTGGTGCAGTTGGTGAATTAATCCTTAATGTGTTTCTCGCAAAAAGAATATACTTGGGCAGCTTTTGTGTAAAGCATGCTTTAGAGTTTCTGCGTGTTTCTTTTCTTTTTTCTAGGAACGATTAGAGCAAGAGAGGAAAGAAAGAAAGAAACAGAAGGAAAAAGAGAGGAAGGAGCGTTTGAAGAAGGAGGGAAAGCTTTTAACAAAAGCTCAACGAGAAGCCAGAGCCAGAGCGGAGGCTACTCTTAAACTACTCCAAGCTCAGGGTAAGCAGTAAAGTTTAATAATAATTAAAACCAAACCAAAACAAAAAACCCAACCAAACTTCATATCTGTTCTTGCTCTGTGTTTATTTTTTTTTTCCCTCTCTGGAGCTAGGAGGGCGAGTACTGAGTGATTCCATGTAAAGGTGCTCTGTTGTCATGGAATGCAGTGTGTGCCCTCCCTTCCCCTTTATTTTTGAAGTAGGTTTAAGTGTCTGTATTTTCATGTTACAGTTTGAATATACAACTTTTTAATACTGTCTACTTTCAGTTTAAAGACGTTAGTTGTGGAACTTAGGAAAAAGCACTTAAAGAAGTGGTGTAGTCCAAAGGCCAGGAAAAGCAGATGGGCTGTGCTGAAGGTCTTGTAAGACCAGTGATCTGGATCTTGTTGCATTAATTCATGTGCTCAATTGGGCAAGTGCATTGTTTTGCTTCAAAAACAATGGGAGAAGTCCACGGGGAAGATATGTTTTTCTCTGGCATTTGCAGGAGTATGCAAGAGCTTTCCTAATTTTCTGTGAAATACGGTCTGTCTCCGTTGCAATGAAGTAAATTTGTCCAATATATTGTAAGTGAAATGTCCTAAATTGTTCTTGTTTGTGACTAAAAAAAGAAAGTAATTAGTGAGTGCTGAGTGTCTTTGTATTTGTAGAGTACACTATCTGACACTTTACTGGTAGGTGGATGTATAAATGTAGGAGTCTCTGTAGCTAGTAAAATGTTTGGAGCTCTTAAACATACACAAAGGCTATTTCTCCTCGGTCGTTGCTGTAGCTATTAGAATCTCTCTATTTATGTGCCCCTACAACTGGATTTTTATTAAATCTGCAATATAAATCACCCAGTACCTGAAAAAATTTTGAATGTGCAGGAGTAATTTTTTAATTTGTCTTTGCACTAAACTTCTTTTTTTGATTGAATCCCTTCACACATTGCAGCACCCACTTCCTGGTGAGGCAAAGATGAAGCTGGTGAATTGAACCTGGCATTATTTTAATACCTGAAACCATCAGTGTTATAAAATAAAAAAAAACCAAAAAATCTACAACAAACCAAAACTCAAACCCCCAAACAAACAAAACAAAAAACCACGAACCTCCCAACATGGAATAAAAGGGAAAATGCTATTTGCTGAACAACCTTAAGCATTTAAGAAGAGTTGGGTCTCTGAACTACTCCAAATTGTCTGAAATTAGGACCATTGGCAGACAGGTTTTAAGTGAGTTTTTGCATAACACCTTAAATCGATAAACCTGAGGTATGTGTTCATGACATTTTATATAGGTCTGTGGTAACGTCAAACCTGCAGTTGTAGAATCTGATTGGATTTATTGTTTATTTTTTGTTTCATTGCCATCCCCTTCTTCCAGTTATCTGACTTCTTTTTGAGAGCAGTCCAGAGTATCTGAAGACCTATACTTCACTCAAGTTTTCTCGCTTTTGAATTCAGACTTTTAAAAAAGATAAAATATGCATCGAACCTACTTTCTACTCTTTCTTCCTCCATCTTCCAATTTTGGAAAACTTGTTCTTATTTAAACCAACATTTGTTTATTAATTACCTGGATTTTCTTTTTAACAATTTTTTTTGTTGTTTTGCCAGGTGTTGAAGTGCCATCCAAAGACTCTGTGCCAAAGAAGAGGCCGATATATGAAGACAAAAAGAGAAAGAAGCAGCAGCAGCCAGAAAATAAAGAAGGTGTAGTTTGCATATAGGGAGACCAAATAGATTAGTCACATTTCTGGAAATATTTCTGAAATAAGTCAGCTAATCTTAAGCTAATTGTGCTTCAAGGTGCCTCTGGGGTTTTTTTGATATCCCTGCCCTCACATCCAAGTGCTGATGCATTGGGATCCTAAAGTTGTTTTGAAGGCTGCTCTCTTAATCCTTTGTTTTACTTGACTGTTATTTTTTCCTAACCTGGATAGTGTCTTTACATTTTCTAAATGCTGGAGTTGTACAGGGTGTAAAGGCCTTTTACGAATGTGACATTGAATGCTTTGTGTGCATATGCAGGTCAAATACAAAGTAGTTTAAGTAATAATGATTTATGATTGAGTACGTGTTTGTACAGGATGAAAAGGGATTGATCCTAGTTTTAGTACTTTTAAATTGGAGACATTTTGTTAATTTGTTTTCTTGTATATAAAAACAGATTTCAGCTCCTGGGTGCAGGTTGTTTGGAGTAGTTTAAAGAGCTTGCATTTTTGAAATGTTAGAATTTATTGTACTGGTTAGATATAGGTTGACAGTGTCAGTTTTTTACTTTTGTGGTTCGTGACTTTCCTCTGGGGGAATTACTGTGGCTCTTCTCAAGACAAATCCTTAGTTTAAAAAATTTAGATGTATTTCTTACTTAGCTATTTTTTCTTTTTTTTTTTTAATTTGACGTTAGTTATGTGCCTGCTTATCATTTATGGAGTGTGTGTAAAGAATTGAAAATGGTGCTTCTCTGAACTGTACTGCTGATTTTTTTTCTTTTCTTTTTTAGTTTATATTTTTAATGGAACAGTGGGGGAAGTATGGGTAGTTCATTCGTATTATTTAATTTTCTCTTGCCTTTTAAAGAAAGTGAGGAGTTTTTAATGTCAATAACTGACCTATCTTATAAATCTATTCAACTGCTTAGAAAGCCAGATGTTTTCCAAATAAGCTGGAGTGGAGCTGTATGTCTGAGTAAGTCAATTTGCACTTTGAAAGTATGTAGCAACCAACTTCCTATCTTGCAATTTCAGAAAGTGTGGAGGTAACTTCCCCAGCTGAAGATGCTGTAGAACTGGAAACACCAGTGAAAGAAGAGACTCCTCTTCCAGTAGAGCCAGGTTGGTAGTAATGCTAATAAGTTTCAAACACTTAAGCCTGTGTGTCAGTGCTGTGTGATAGTTATCATACCTTGTTGGATGGGGCTAAATGGCCATCCTTTCTTGAGGTAGTTGCCTTTTTTTTTCTTTCTTAAAGGAAGAACTGCTGAAATTTTATGGAGTAAAAGCATGAAGCCTCAAAATGAGTGCATAGAGGTCCCTTATTCCGGGTGAACTCCAGTGTTGAACTGGCTTAGTCAGTTATCTCCACTAAGCACATTCCATGCCTTGTTCGCTCTCCTGACTTTTCATTTGCTTTTACAAGTCTGTTTTGTCAACAGTTGGGTGGAGGTAGGGAGGAAATATTCTGCTTCTAGTATTGCTAGTGCAATATTCACAGTGATTGTATTCTTTATTCCAAATGTTTTGCTTTCGCAAGTACTGAATGCAGAGGATATGTGTTAGCTTGTGAAACTGAGTCATCAGCAAGTGAATATCGCCCTCATTTTTGCCTACACACAGTAGACAACATTTTTTGTCAAAATCACATTGTACGGGACTTCTCCCTCAGCAAGGAGAGTGTTTCAATTTTTAGCCTTATTCTTAAGTCAGACAAATACTGACAAAATGTGCAGCTTTTGAAAACAAAGCTGAATGTGTCCTGTGATTCTAACTTGACTTATCTCAAGATTGGCATTCCCTTGCCATAAGAGAAGGGCTCACTGGCAGAACGTTAGTTCCTAGCTAGTATTCTAGCAGTGTGGAACTCAGTCTTCATTTCAGAGAGCTGAAATTTATGACACATGTGCTGCAGCAAATATATATTGTATAATGCTTCTTTTGGAGAGGGTTGCAAGTTTGCATTTTTCCATTTGTCCCTTACTATAAGAGCTGCAGTCTCTTCATAGATCTTACTGAATTCCTGCTGAATTTTATGCTTCTGGAATCCATGGTATAATTATTTTAAGGCACCTGGTGTTCTTTTTGTAGACAATTTGTATTTTCTCACTGGTTAAATTTCTACCGTAACTCGTATTATTGTTTCTCTGTCACTTTGTTACACGTGGTGACTGTTAATTGGGCAACTCCTTGCAAGGATTGTGATTGTGGTAGAGGTTTGTGTGGCAGGCATTATGCAGGCACTGGCATGATATGCAGACAGGAACTAGATGAGTAGGTTTTCTGTGTCTTTCACGAAAGTTTGTCTAGGCAAAAATGCTAGCACTACATGATTTTTGTGGAGAGAATCGGAGATTATTTCTTAAGTGTGCAGCATCTTTTTATGGAATGTGGAGATAATTTGATAGAATTATGGTAACAGCAAACTTGTAAATTGCAGTTGTCAGTATGTCAAAAGAAGGGGCATCTAAAAATGTTGTGTGTTGCTGGACTGACTGTTTTTTTAACTTCAATGTTTGGTTTCTTAGTTTCAGAAGAAAAGGAGGAAGAAGATGAAACAGAAGATGCAGGTCTGGATGACTGGGAAGCTATGGTTAGTGATGAAGATGGAGAGAAAGGTGGGCATGTAAATACCAAATGTATGATTTTTCTGGTTAAGGGGCTTTGGGCTGAGTTTTTTTTTTTCTATAGAAAACAATATTTTACTTAGGTTTTTTTCTCTGCTCTGTTAGATAAATTGTGAGGTAAGTTTGATGATAAATAGATGTAAGAACCTCTTCTCAAAAGCAGAGCTTTCAGAAGCCACGCAAATACTGCTTAAGACAACCCTTTGGAAATACTGTTACGTGCAGTTACTATCTAAAATAAATGGGTTGTAATTTTTTGTCCTTTTTTATGGGAGTAAAAATCCTCTTCTCTAATATGTGCTTAAACTGCCTCTGGGAGTTCAGGGAAACCTTTTACCTGGTATTGTATTTCTCTAGTAATTGTTCCGAAGTCAAAGCATTTTTATTATGTGAATCTGGCAACATCTAGGAGAGTATCCCTGAGAGAAGTTTTCAAAGAAGTGGGCGACTAAAATGGTGTGAAGGTTAAGCGTGCATGTGTTACAGTAAGTTCTCTCCTACAAGGAAAGGCTGAGAGAATTGGGATTGTTCAGCCTGGAACAGAGAAGGTTTTGGGGTGACCTAATTGTGGCCTTCCAGTACCTGAAGGGAGCCTACAGGAAAGATGGAGAGAAACTATTTACAAGAGCATGTAGTGACAGGACAAGGGGAAATTGATTCAAACTGAGAGTGGGTTTAGTTTAGATATTAGGAAGAGATTCTTTCCTGTGATGGTGGTGAGACACAGGAACAGGTTGCCCAGAGAAGCTGTGGATGCCCCATCCCTCGAAGTGTTCCAGGCCAGGTTGGATGGGGCTTTGAGCAACCTGGTCTAGTGGAAGGTGTCCCTGCCCTTGGCAGGGGGCTGTAACTAGTTGGTCTTTGAAGTCCCTTTCAGCCTAAACCATTCTGTTATTCTATGATATGCTTCGAGAGGCAGGTTTGGAAGAAAGGAAGGAATTGCCAGAACATTCTTATTCCTGTGCATGTGTGCCAAAGGCCATATTCTGTCTGCACTCAATAACAATGTTTATGGGGAACTTAAAATTGTGTGAGAGTGCAGGGATAACTTCTCAGATATTTTCTTCCAGTGGTGGATAGAAGTGTATTTCTGTGAGCCATCCTGAGCAGGAGTTTGTTACTGGACTTAGTGCATCCATAGTGTCTTCATTGTTTCTTATGCTTAAAGACTATTCATCAAGTACTTTTTACTTGCTTGGGCCTATAGTTCTGACACCTGTGCTTTCAAGTGTAATGCTTGATATACAGATGCATACAGCAGAATGGATTTCATTCCAGCACAGGTGTGTTCCTCTGGTGCTTTTGAGTTCTAAGGGCTGCTCACCTTCTTGAGTGTTTGTTTTAGTCCGGTACCACTGTCCTAGAGTGGACATAGCACTTCTTACTGCTTGGATTTGAAGGCTCTGCCAATGGGATCCAGAAAAATAACCTTCCTGGGAATTAGATTTAGTGTATTACTAAGCTGATGGACTATGAGTGTAGCAAGGAAATGTAACTAATCTCTAAGAGCAGTGAGCCTGCCAGCAGTGCTGTAAGGAGGAGAATCCATGGTTTTAAAGTAATCATCAGCTTGCCTCTTATGATTTTACAGGTGATTATAAATGGGAAGCTTTCAAAGAAAGAAAATTACTTTTTGATAATTCTTTTTGTTTGTTTATTGAAGAATTCCTATGGAAAATATTAATCTTCTCTGAACAATCTAAGAAAAACTGAAGATGAGACTTTTTTATAGGCATAAAAGAGACAATTTGTTCTGATTGTTATATCTGCTTAAATGTACATTCCTGATCAGTAGTGTACAGAATCCATATAGTAATGATCTGGAGTATTTTGCCTTTATTAAAAAGGTGTTGGTGCATTATTCCTTTATGAAGTGCACATGACTTCAAAGAATATCTGAATGTTTGCAAATAGCGTTAAACATAAGTGTGCTAATAATATTGTTCTTCACCCCACCCCAAACTTGCTTTGCTTCTGGATTTGAAACACAAGCCAGCAACTCTGAACGTGGAACACTTTTTTTTTTTTTAACTTTGGAAGTTGAAAAATGGTCTTGACAAGCACTTATTGTAGAAACTACTCTCAGTCTTCATTCTTTTCTAGTAGTCTCTTTTGCTTTTTGGTGCCATCTCCCTCACAAGTGTGAACTTAATAGAGAATTTTTACTTTGGATTTCTTTTTTTTTTTTAGCAGAGAGCAAACCTGTCCATATTGAAGTCAAAGAACAAAATGAAGTGGATGAGGAAGAGGAGGAGGATGATGAGGAGGAGGAAGAGGAAGAAGAGAGTGAAGAATCTGAAGATAGTGAAGGCAGTGAAGATGAGGATGAAAAGACTTCAGATGAGAGAGAGGCAGACTCCCAAGCTATTGGAAAACAATCTATGGAAAAAAAGCCCAGCAAGGAAATTAGCTCTGATTCTGAGTATGACTCTGATGATGACCGCACTAAGGAGGAGCGTGCTTATGACAAAGCTAAACGGAGAATTGAGGTATTAAGATACACGTGAATTCTTGTGTTGTGTAACAAACAGATTAATTTTCAGTTAATTTTGTCAAATTTGTCAAAATGGTGGCTGTGTCAGGGCTAATATTTAAGCAGGTTCATAAATTATGTTAATTAAGAAAAAAATATTTGGTTTTGTCTGAAGATAAAGTATTTGTTTTTAGGTAACTTGACCACAAAGATGGCAATTTCAGTGTTTTTCCCCTCCACCTCTATATCCCTCCTGGAGAAAGAGGCTTTTATCCTTTACAGATAGATATTTTCAAGTTTTAAAAGATGTGTCTAAACTGTTCAGTGCTTTCATGGCTGCTAATGTTCTTGGTTTCCTCACCCAAGGTGCTTGTTCAGAATGCACCATCAGCAAAGCTACTGTTAGTGGATATAACAACTTAGCCTACTCAACTGTAACCAGAACCAACCAAACAAAAACTTAACTGTTAGTTGAAAATTTTTGATTTACCAAAAGAGGGATGACAGACCTTAAATTGCCTTGAAAATCTAAGTCCCACAGTTAACTCTGTATTTGTATGTATGTAATCAAGTCAAGAGGTGAGCTGTGGTTTTTGGTTTATACTTACCAATTTTTCTGTGTCTTTTATATAGAAGCGACGAGCTGAAAACAGCAAAAATATGAACACTGAGAAGCTCAGAGCACCAGTTATCTGTGTCCTGGGGCATGTAGACACAGGCAAGACCAAAATTTTAGATAAGGTAAGCTGTGGAGTGTGAAAGCACTGCTTGTGCCTCTTGTTTATGGATATAGTTTTTTGGTTAAAGACAGAAAGAATTAGAGTGTGCTCAGATATAACTTTAGTCTCTTACACGTAAGTATTTCTGGTCTTTTTTTGTCTTTAGCTCCGCCACACTCATGTGCAGGACAGTGAAGCTGGTGGTATCACTCAGCAGATTGGTGCAACTAATGTTCCTCTTGAAGCTATTAATGAGCAAACCAAGATGGTGAAAAATGTAAGTTACAACACTTCAACAACTGCATCTTAAAAAATATGAAATGGTAGATTAATAAAGGCCTTGTGAGATTTCCTGACATGGACAGATGTGCTTTCCCCCCTCTCTAATTTTGGGATTGATTGTTTTTTAATTCCTATCTTTCCCCCACCAAAGGGGAGGTTGTCTCATTTTTCATACATTTGTTAATTTCAGTTAATGCATTGCTGTTTCTTCAGAAAAATATGCAAATACTGTTTACTCTGTTCTGGACAGTGCATATATGTACGTAGACTGCCTACTTTTCAGTATTTTGATTGTAAATTGAGACTTTTGAAACCTTAAGACTCTTGAAACCTCTTGAGTATATTTTCTGTTAAAAACTTACCCTTTGCTGTATGTGCTGAAATTTGGCCGATTCCTGGGTGATGAGTTTTATCGTGTTTCAGAAACAGTTACTGTTCTGTGTTGTTTGTTTCAGATACTATACCCTATTTTTCTTGCAAAAGCAGCTGGCTGAAAAGCCTTGGTGTTGTAATGGCTTTTTCCAAGATTTTACTCAACTTATTAAATATGTAAAGTTAGGGGAGAGGAGAAGGTCATTAAGAGAAGGATGGTACATCTCGCTACCCTGAAATGTTTTTTTTCCTTTGTAGGCTGCCTTGTCTTACGAATTTTAGCTTATGGCCAGTTGATACCTGGAAGAATGTGCTGCATCATTTCTTTAATGTTGAAATGACTGGTGACTGATTTGGTTTACAGAGAATGCTGGCCTTAAAATATGTATCTGGATTTTTGAAGGGCAGACTGTCAGTAATGTTGCCAGCTCTTATTTTGTTTTTTTTCTTCTTGTGTGATCTCTACAAAATGGCTAATATTTTGAAATGTTAGTTTGACAGAGAGAACATAAAAATTCCAGGCATGCTGATAATTGACACTCCAGGACACGAGTCTTTCAGGTAATGGTTTCTCACAATGTTGTACTTCTCAGAACTGATGGCTAAAGCATCTGGAGATATTTTTAGCAAAGTGCGAGGTCTTTGCTTAATTCATTGTGTTAGTTCTCACTTGAAAATAAGTCCAACAAAACCAACTTAAAGTAGAGGAATTAAGTGGATTTGCTTCATTTGCAGGTGCTTTTTGTATCTGGTTAATTGCTGGCCTTTTATAGCTGATTAATTTTCTGTCTTCGTGCCATTTGAGCCATGAATATCTGAAAAAGCATGTAAATAAATAGTTAGTGTAAGAGGAAAGATGGAAGCAGGAAGCTAGCTGGAGGAAAAAAGGTGAGGATTTCAGGTGACATAAGTACTCTGCTATGAAAAATTAAAATTTTTGTCCTAGTTTCTCATTCAGTGTCCCAGTTAAGGTAACTGAGTTCGTAAGACTGGAAGTTACTAACTGCACAAGTCATCCGAGTCTTAGCAGAGATCAAATGCTGTCTTGGAACACCAGTGGCATGCAGGCAAGCCACTAAATCAGCTTTTAAGGTTAAAACATGACATGCGTAACTGAACTCACTGAGGTGAGATCTTGGGTGAAACCTTGAAACAGAAGGATTAAGACTTTGATGTGACATTTTTCAGTATAAACCTTTGTAAGCCTAGAAGTGCTGTGTTGTGGGGCCTTGGTAATGTTCAGATTAGTACCTTGGCATTGTACCTCTTAGAGCTGTCCATCTTCTAGCCAGGTTTTGTTTGGCAGCAAAGATGTGATAGTCTGTTTACGTTGTATTGTATAAAATTGTGACAGTCTTAATGTAGTATATAAAAAAAGTCTTGTTGAGGTTTTACACTCCTGCATTTCACTTTAACTGTCTCAGTTGTCGCTCGGAAAATGATCAGGACATATCTTACTTTTGAAAGCTATATAATAATATGAAAACTTTTGGGAGAATAATAGTTTCTTAGTTTTGCTTACACATTCTTTAATGTATTTTGTTAAGTGAAAATTACAAAGTGTCATTTGAATGGTTTACATTTTTGAGGAGAAATAACTAATTGATGAGCTTTAGCTTTTTGTTTGTCAGTGTAAGTTTGACATTGTACTTGGTGTTTTTATAAAGGTTCTGTTGCTAAATGACTGATTTTTTTTTTCTGTCTTTTAATGTCACAGCAATCTAAGAAATAGAGGAAGCTCACTTTGTGATATTGCTATACTTGTAGTTGACATCATGCATGGTTTGGAGCCACAGACAATTGAATCAATAAATCTGTTGAAATCAAAGAAATGCCCCTTTATAGTAGCTCTCAACAAGGTAGGATAGATTTTTATTCTAATAGTGTATTTCTCCACTCTAATAGTCTATTTGGCTTTTGACAGTTGTCTGTTTTCTTCCTTGAATTGGAATTGTTTTGTGTAAAGTCTGAAGGGGTGGTTCTTGGGTCCTGTGTGTTGCATTTTTTTGTGTCCTTGATACCACAATGGCTCTACAGGAGCTTTGTGGAACAATCAGTTCTTGGAGTCATTACTGGTAAATTTTGTTGCCTTATGTAACTTTTGTGTATGATTCACACTTCTGGAAGTTGTACTTCAATTGTGGGTTTTTTTTCCCTAGTGCCTACTTATATAGATTTGTGTGCATTTTCTGATAAAATTTCAACACAAGCTTCAGTTGACAAGTCATACTTTATTTTAGCCACAGATACTGGTTAGTTTGACTTGAAGACAAGCTGACTTTAAGCCCATGGAGCAGTAATGTTGATCACTGGTGGGAAGTGTTTTGGGCTTTGCAATATTAGATGGAAAACTAGCCAGTTATTTTCAGCCCTGTTTTTAGAAATCCTGTGCATGAGAAATTATGCTGCCTGTTTTTGATGACTCGATGAATTATATAATATATTTATATGGAAATATAAAGATTGAAGGTGGTTGGAACTGAGGAGGCCGTTATCTCATTGCCAAAACCAGCTACTTTTTGAAAGAACCCAGACAACCTCTTGGATGGAGAGGTGTCCAGGCCTTATGGCAGAGTAGTAGAGAGTTCTGTCTTGGTCAGACCTGAAGACCCAACTGTCTTTCATTGCCATCAAAGGCCTACAGTGAGCCTGAAATTAATAGCTAAGAGCTCTTGCATTTTAACTTATAGTTGTATTATTTGACCAGGTTATAATCAATTTTCTTAAGATATAGTTTTGATTTGTACAGCAAATAGTTTTTTGGGCTAAGTCTGTCCTGCTCTGGCAGCTGTCTTGGGGAAGTGTTTCTGAAATACAGTTGTGTCTTTTGAACAGCTGCACACTGGTCTGTCCTCTGTAGCAACACGAGAAAGGGTCCATATTTACCAGTAAATTTTAAAAGTTCTTTGTAAAGGTAGTGTAGTCTCTTTTCAAGAAAAAACACAAACACCTCTGTGGTTTTGGGGTTTTTTTGTGTGTATGTGAATCTATAAACAGGTCTCTTCTGAATGTTTTATTTTAACCTTGATGTAATTTATGCATATAAACTTCTTCCATAACGAACCTAGATTACTATACCTTCAGATTTTAATACCTTTAAAATCTGAAGTAATATTGCTATCCTGTAATACTGCCTGACATAAACAGAGCTAAATATAGCAGCTAAAGCAAATAAAACCAATTTAATTTGATTACTGGAGCAGATAGATAAAGATAACTGGCTAAGTTGGCTGATAAAGTATTTCTCACTGATGATGTGGCATAAGCATAAAGACACCATAAGATGACATACTGATGTATTTTCAAGATTGATAGGTTATATGACTGGAAAAAAAGTCCAGATACAGATGTAGCTGTCACCTTAAAGAAGCAGAAAAAAAATACGAAGGATGAATTTGAAGAACGTGCAAAAGCTATCATAGTGGAATTTGCAAAACAGGTAGGCTGGAATATTCAAGGTTCTTTGCTTAACAAAAGTGATAGTAAAGGAGGGTGGGTGAGTGGTGTGGTTTGTTTTGGGTTTGTGGATGTTTTTTGTTTTGTTTTTTCCCCTTTCCTCAAAACAACTTGGAATATCAAGAAAACTGTTGCATCTCTTCTGACACATTGGTGTTAACCTCTCATAAACCAAGCTTTGTTGTTTCTACATTTTACATAATTTTAACTGCTTCATCCTTAGTGCTGGTTTGGGGAAAAATAGCTAATTGCTGTGCATGGTCAATGGAGTCATGAATAGCAGATGAGGTTTTCTGTCACTGTTCTTTTTCTCTTTGGGAATAGCCTGAGAGAATCCCATCTGTCTCTTTTTCTCTTGGATGCTGGCAGGGTATGAATCACATCAGTTCTGGGAACTTCCTCTGTTGGTGACATACAATGCTGTCTAGAAGCTAGATGGGGTAACTAGCTTTGTAGGGTTATCCCACACTGCTTCCAAGTGTGGATTGAGGCTTCATGGTCCATAGCATGCTGTCAGTAACAGTGTTGGTTTTTTAAACTGGGATTTTAAAAATGCAGTGGTATTTGACTGGGGTTGAATGTTACTGTTAATAATGATGTGTATATGTGCTTTTCCCTATGTAACTATTAATCCTGATTCCAGGGCTTGAATGCTGCCTTGTTTTATGAGAATAAGGATCCCCGCACTTTTGTTTCTCTTGTACCTACCTCTGCTCACACAGGGGATGGCATGGGAAGTCTGATAGCTCTTCTTGTTGAGCTCACACAAACCATGCTGACCAAGAGACTGGCTGAGTGTCAGGAGCTGAGAGCTCAAGTCATGGAGGTAATACAGCAACTCTTCCTTGGAATTCATATAGAAATTTCTCCCTTCCCTGCACTGTTCCTTCTGGTAAAAAAATGTGTGTTTGAAGTGCTTAAATAGGAAGTAACTTTTTTCCGCTTTCATTCAGGTTAAAGCACTGCCAGGCATGGGCACTACCATAGATGTTATTCTGATTAATGGACGTCTGAGAGAAGGAGACACCATTATTGTTCCTGGGGTAGAAGGTCCTATCGTAACTCAGATTAGAGGTCTTCTGCTGCCTCCTCCTATGAAGGAGCTACGAGTTAAGGTATGGTAGCTGGTTACTGTACTGACATTTAGAACCAGGAAAAAAGTAAATCAAGCTTTATAATAGGAGGATGTAGTTGTATTAACAGTATCTAAAGGGGGCTTCAAGGGGAGTGCAGGGTGCATCTGGTGTCTCTTGTGAAAATGTACTTGTATGTTCCTACTGGGGTGTGTGTTGTCACAGCAGTGGCAAAGAAAATGGTCAAGGAATTACCTTGCAGTGAGGATTAGGATATGTATGTTTTAATAAGGGATTCAAGTATGTGGCTACATATGAGAGGGAGATATCCATCTTAAATGGAAACTGGAGTGTCCTACTACAGTGACTTCTGAGTTAAAGTTGTAATATTACTAAAAGTGTTTTTTTAGTGACAAAAATCATATACACTTAGATTTGAGAAAAGTGAACATACGAGTTTCTAGGGCTGGTTGGTGAGTGGCAGTGACCACTGCAGAATCTGCAGCCTCTTGGTGTTTTCAAGGGTTGTTGGAGGTTTTGCTGCCCTAGTCTTATTAGCCTGAGGAGAGACTCTGAATTTGAGATCCTTCCTGCATGGCTTTCCATGAAATTAGGAGGAGACACAGAAACAAAAGGCTGTAAATAAATTAATACATATATTAAGATTAATGCATGCAATTCAAAGATGATGAAAAGATCTGCTTTGATGTTTCCTGTTTAAAAGGGAAGAAATAAATTTCTGCACAGATTTTTTTTTTTTTTTTAAGGCAAAGAAAACCATACAGATAACCTAGGTGAGTGTAATAGGACAGGCTTTAAGGTTTGGGAACCTTGAGCTGGGGAAGAGGACCTAGGGTAGCTGTTCGGCTTTTTTGAGGCAGGCAGTGAGGATACATTTTGGTTCAGCTTGTTCATGTGGAATTGTCATCCTTGAAATAAGACCAGATTTTGGGCTGGAGGGCTAAAGGATAGAGGTTTGCAGGAACAAAGTGCTTACTGAGGAGGGAAGCTGCCTTGCAGTTTTAAGAAAAGGATGGGACATCTAAATAAAAGAAATTAAGAAACAAACCAGAAAATCCTTCCAACATCAATTTAAAGATCTTCAGAAATAACTGTTTTTGTTATGCCTTATAGCCATGCCCTGAGTTTGAGATTCTTTGAGGTTCCCCTGGATGGGGGGAGAACCTGAGAAATTGAACATGGAATTATGCACATGAGAAGGCTGGAAGGCATCCTGTGGGAGAGTGAGACAGCCCTCCCTGCACAGAGCCTTGGGCTGTGTGTCAGCTAAGCTTTAGTGTTTTTGTTAAGCTGTTGGTATCTTCCCAGCACTTGCCTATGGGACTGAATTTGTGGGGTTTTATTAGTGAGTAGCTGCCTAGTGCTGCTTGGTCTTTTCTAGTATATGTTCTTTTTTGGCCCCTTCCCTTCTTTAAGAAGATTTCACCTTGGCAGGGGTGCAGGGGGTATCTGAAGGGAGAGGAGCATGAGGACTGAGACATGCAAATGCAAAGCAGAGACAATCACTGATGAAAGCTGGGAGCTGCTGCACTTCACTGCTCCCCACCGTGTTCTTCAGCTGCTCAGCACTGCGTTGTGTTGCTGTGCACCAGCACAGAAGTCTTTGCTAATGTGTATATTCTTTTTCAGAACCAGTATGAAAAGCACAAAGAGGTTGTTGCTGCTCAAGGTGTGAAGATTCTTGGGAAAGATTTGGAAAAAACCCTGGCTGGTTTGCCATTGCTTGTAGCTCATAAAGAGGATGAAGTCCCAGTCCTCAAGGTGAGGTGGCTGATGTTGAAGTACAACACACTGAGGGTAACTTGAGCTCTCTGGTGATGTAACTCAAATGTTGAGAGCTCAGTTTGGAAATAACTGGGTTTTTTGGTTGTTTTAAAAACTGTTTCAGTAACATGTTTTAGCTTTGTGCTCATGTGAAGCTTTGGTGGTGTGATGTTTTAGTATCTTGACCGTTAGTTTTTTCCCTGACATTTTGCTGGGGTGTCTCTGCTGCTAGAATAAGGTTTGAACACAAGTATTGTGGCATAGTTTGACTCTGTTAATTACTGATTTGGTATTTGTAATAATTTATGGATATATTCTAATCAAATTATATTAGGTACATATCTACTAGTGGAGTTCTGCAAACTCTCCTAATTGCGAAGCTAATTTAAGTCTTTTGTAATAAATTTCTTTTGTGACTTACATGTTAAAAATGGCAAAGGAAAGGATATAGGTATCCTAAACCCAAAACTGCTTTGTGTTTTTCAAAGGCAAGAAGTTAGTTTAGCAACATGTGAGTTTCCTTTCTAATTTACTTCTAATCATAGTCTTCCTTTAGTCTTCTGTCTACTTATTTGTGTCTCTGAAGGGAGGTCAAACTTTTGGGATGTCCAAACACAGACCTTGTTGCTGGGTACATAGGAGTATTTATTTAAAGTGTACTACTGGTAGTAGATACATGATGGCTAAAAGTCAATGGCAAAACCCATTCATCTGCCAGAGGAAGAGGCTAAGTGTTTGGGGTTAAAAGGCATGGGCTCTGAAAAAAAGTGGGGTTTTGACTTCTCTAAAAGCAACAAAATGGCTTTGCTGCTCTTGCATCCTGTTTTGTACCCAGGCCTAAAGAGTGTTCAGGATCCTTTCCAGCTCATGGTTTTAGGTGTCAGCTTTTGTCATTGATCCTCAGGCAGCCAAAGGCATTGCCACGCAATGTGGGCCATGTGTTTGCGCAGCCTTGCCTGCAGAAACTTGCAGTGCTGGGGAAAGTGATGTGTAGTCTGCAGAGAAATGTTACCAGCTCTGAAGGTGGGCATCTGCCCAGTTTTATATGATCACCTTCCTGCAAAATCCTCAGGTCTAGTTCAGCTCAGGCTTTTCTAATGTCAGAAATAGTCACGAGTCTCATAGGCTGTGTGTGACTTACACAGCAGGTCTGTCAGGTGGGACCTATCACCATGGCTGTTGCATATTTTCGGCAGCTCATGAACAGGAAGATTTTGTACCCTGAGGCATGAATAGCAAGAGAACTAAAACTTGCTTTTTTCTCTCCTTTTTTTTTTTTAAGGATGAACTAATACATGAACTGAAGCAAACACTGAATGCAATCAAATTAGAAGAGAAAGGTGTTTATGTCCAGGCTTCTACTTTAGGCTCTTTAGAGGCATTACTTGAATTTCTTAAAACATCAGAAGTGCCAGTAAGTACTACTATGCTTTATCTGATGCCATTGATTCTGTGTTTTAGTCAGTAACTGTTTCCTTTTGATTCAGAAAGATTAGTGACTTGTTTTTTGTGGCTTTCTTCAACAGTATTCAGGAATTAATATAGGTCCTGTCCATAAAAAAGATGTTATGAAGGCATCAGTTATGTTGGAGCATGACCCACAGTAAGTACCTTTGCTTTACTCTGCTGGTAAATGTGCAGTGGTGTTGCAGGAAGGGCCAGCCGTAGCTCTGGGTTTGTGGTGTGTCGAGTGAACTGTCGGGCTCTCTGTTCCCTCCAGGTACGCTGTCATTCTGGCATTCGATGTGAGGATTGAACGTGACGCACAGGAGATGGCTGATAGCTTAGGAGTTCGTATTTTTAGTGCTGAAATAATTTATCACTTATTCGATGCCTTCACAAAATACAGACAAGACTACAAAAAACAGAAGCAAGAGGAATTCAAGTAAGTATGAGCAGTTATATTCTGGATGCTTCCCAAGTAAGTGTCTCTCTTATTTTACTATAAATTAAGCTGTATTTAACTACTTGTTTCCTTATTATTACTTAGCATGTAGCATGTAGTTCTGATGGAAAGCGAAGAGAGGAGGAAGATGGTAGGACAATAAATGGATAGTTTTCAAGAATTCAGGGCTCTGGTCTAATTGTTTAGATCTGGATTAGGCCTAGTAGCATGAGAGCTGTGAAAGCTGTGCAGCAGATACAAGATTCAGCTAGAACTGTTGTGTAATATGGAGTGTTTTTATTAACGTTTCTTTTCTATACTTGGCTTCTCTTCCTAGTTTGTGACAGATGGGTTAGTCTTGCAGAGTTAAAAAAAACAAAGCTAAAGGGATTTGGATTCTATTGTTTCATATTCATGCAATTCCAGCTTAATTCTGACTGCAGTAATATGAACATGTAATCATTTAAGGATTTATAGGGACCCAAAATTAATTTTTGGAATCATGTGTCATTGGGTAGTCTTCAGTAGAATAAGGACAGTCAAAATAAATGAAAATGTATTTCATTTCATATTGATCCCAACTTGAGTTTGTTTAGCCCAGCATTTAAATGTATTTGTTCACTTGGCAAACAAAAGTCTTGACATTTTGGAGTTGAGGCAGCAATATTTCTATTCCTGTGTTCTTGTGAGGCTCTAATTACACTGTAAAATTACTACTCCTTTGGTCTTGGTCTAAGTTGAGCGCTCAGCCTGTCAAACTAAAATCCATGCCAGGCATGCATGATTATTGTTCCCCATAGTTCTTGAAGATCAGCTATTGACTAGAAGTAGCAAGTGGAAAAGAGGTTTTTTCCTGCTTGATTTTTCTCCAAGTAACACTCCTAGAATGAATGCCCAAGAAGTGTGGGAGAAGGCAGAACTTTAATGTTATGCTGGAACAGTGTATGTTTCTTTCAAAGTGCCTTTTCTTGTCATCTTCCAGGCATATAGCAGTGTTTCCATGCAAGTTGAAAATACTCCCTCAGTTCATTTTCAACTCTCGTGACCCAATAGTGATGGGTGTTGTGGTGGAGGCTGGCCAGGTGAAGCAGGGGACTCCCATGTGTGTACCTAGCAAAAATGTAAGTAAGAGCCTCTTCCCACTGCATGTTTGATCCAGCTGGTAGTCCCTGGGGTGATGCACCATGGGAGTGCTTGCATGGCTTTCCTCAGTGCACAGATCTCTGGTAGGAGATGAGGTTCAGACTTGTAGATCAAGTCTTTCTTCTGGTGCTCAAGTATCTCACTGCTCTCTGCCAGAAGAGTTGAGCCCTGGAGTGGGGCACAGGAAGTGTGGCTGGAGGGCACCTGCCAGTCAACCGCTCTCCTTCCCTGCTGCCAGCTGTGTGCTGTGGTGTTGAGTAATGGGCAAAATTGTCATGCCTGGTGGCTAAAAGAGGGAATAACCAACTCCTGACATTTTAAGGGATAACCAATTGATATCTCAGATGAGCTGTGGGAGCTTGGTGTCCCTGCCCCTTTTCAGGATGGAGCACTTGCTGTGCTCTGTTTTGCTTACCCATGCTGAGGCAGCAGCTCTACCAGTGCTGCACTTCCTGCAGCAAGTCTGTGCCTACAAACAGGAGTTTAGAGAAGGGTGTGTGCACAGAGGTTTGGTGGATGTGTTACAGCTGCTTTTATTGTGTTACAGTTTGTTGAAATTGGAATAGTTACAAGTATTGAAATAAACCACAAACCAGTGGATGTTGCAAAGAAAGGCCAAGAAGTGTGTGTTAAAATAGAACCTATTCCTGGGGAATCGCCTAAAATGTATGGACGACATTTTGAAGCAACAGATATCCTTGTCAGCAAGGTAAGAGCAATCTGCATTTTTGGATAGGGCTTAGGACAGGGTGGCAGCTTGCTTGAAGTGGAAATGTTGCATGAAGCCTGAAAAGCATGGGAGGAGCCTGCTGTCACAGACTGACATTTACTTGGGAGGGTGTGTGTGTGGCATTGTGCAGCTGAGGGCTCTGGAGCCATGGTTTGAGGTCTGTAGTGGTGCCCCTGCGGAGGCCCAGAGGAATGAGGGGCTGTGGCTGGAAAGGCCTTGCAGCTCAGAGCGCCTGAGAGGGCAAAATGCCACACTCGCTATTTGCTGACTCTTTGTGCTCAGCAGTCCCCCAGGGCATCACAGCCTGTGCTTGAAATTGCACAATAAATAGCAATCCTCCAGTTGCTCTGATTATGGAGCACTGGGCTTGGATGAGGAGATGATCCCTTGCTCCATCTTTGGCTGTTGGAAGTAAAGCCACAGCTCTCCACCCTCCCAGCTGTCACCATGTCATAGGACACCCTGTGCCACACATGTGCTGGGGGCACGTGCCCACAAAGGGAGGGTGAGTAGGGCCTGGGATAGGGACAGGGTGGGGTTGCTGGTCCTGGTGAAAGAAGGAGACGGCTCCAGTTGGCCTTACTGCATACGGTGTGGGATGGTCTGCCCAGCTGCAGCCCCTCAAGACCAGATAAGGGACATGGTGTGAGGAGAAATGAAGGGAAACATGGGATGGGTCACACAGCTGATCAGTAGCAAACGTGGGCTTGGAATGAGTTTACCTGGTGTGCAGACTGCCCTTTCTTCAGATTAACTGTTTCCAATGTGCTGAAAGCTGCCTTTAATACCTGCGTGTTTCTGATGCGTTTGTCTCGTGTGTTACAGATCAGCCGTCAGTCCATCGATGCTCTGAAGGACTGGTTCAGGGATGAGATGCAGAAGTCTGACTGGCAGCTTATAGTAGAACTGAAGAAAGTGTTTGAAATCATCTAGATAACTTTTACGGCAATGGGGAGGCAGGAATAAATGCACTCTTCCTGTTCTAAAAAAGTTACCAACAACGTCCTATATTGAAGACAGTGTTGGATATATGTTTGGGAGGAAAATATGTGGATAAAATGTTTTCCATGAGAAACCAAGAAATTTACACTGGTTTGACAGTGGTCAATTTACATGTTCCCATGGTTCCAATGTGCCTGTTCACCTCTCCTACTACCCCTCCTAATACTGGCTGCTGTTTTAAAGTTTGCCCTTCCCTCTCTTACACCTTTCTTCCACCCTTTTTCCCTCCTTCTCTCCAAAATAAAATAAAATAAATTGAATTTTTATTACAGAACTAAAGCTCTTTCACTTTTATACTGATGAGAGCAGTACTGCAGTATTTGATTAACCAAGCTTCTGCAGACTTTGTGATTCTCGGGACATTTTTGATGTAAGAAATACTTCTTTATTTATGCATACCTCTTTCCTTGACTTTCTTTTCCAGCATTCTTCTGCTTTGTGCCTATAGAATTTTTTTTTAAAATAGAAAATTAGGCAATTGGATATCTGTATTTGCTTTGTGTGAAACAATGTTGTAAAGCATAGCTGCCCACCTTTTACTGCTTGTACAGTTCATGGAAGTCAACCTGTAATCATTATAATGCAGAGCCACAAATAAAGGAGATGGACATAGCAGCCCATTTGTTTTACAGTTTGCTTCAGTAATCAAAAGTTTCACTTCATGGGCTGTGGCAGATGTGGAAAGGCCAGGCAAGGGCCCTCTTGCCTCTCTCTGCTTGGCACAAAGGTGGAGGCTGTTCCAGCAAAGGTGTGTCCTCTGAATGCACTTCCTGTGTGCTCAAGGTGGCGATGTCAGCATTCCCGAAGCACGGGAGGGGCAGGCCAGGTGTTTAGCATGGCACAAGTCCTGGAGGAGGTCAGAGCTGGCATCTCTTCCCCAGCTGCTGCTCAGGGGTGTGAGCACCTGCAAACAGCTGCCGGCCAGGGAGCTGTGACTTTGGATGCTGCATCACCGCTGTGGAGTCACCTGCCAGCGTGGGACTGAACCAGCTCCAGCATGGATCTTTGTGATGAGCAGGAGTCAGTCTGTAATCCCAGCATTTTCCTACTCCCCCTTCCCCTCTGCCTCCCTGCCTGGGATGACAGGTTGATGTAGTCTTACTCAGGCTGTCTCTGGGTAACTCACAGCTCCTGTTGATGGGAGCAAAACAAACACTCTTCAAAAGCACAAGCCAGAACAAAATCGAGGAGCGTTTATGCAGCTGAGATTTTTAGCATTTAAGATACTTACAAGAGTTTAACATGCAACACACAGTTTGATCAGACTTCTTCTGTCACTTGGATTACTTTTTTTGTTGGAAAAATCTGAATGTTATGAGTGAGACTATGTGGACTCCATTACAAAGGAACATTTAATAACTCACCTCCTTTGCAAATGGAATTTAATTTTCTGGATTTTTTTTTTTTGTTAGACTTTAAACTTGCCATTGAAAAGGACCTTTTCACTATGGTTGGTGTGTGGTGCAAATTCCCATCAGTGGGTGAACAGAATGATCAGAAGGAGGAGACTGCATTTAATTGTTAAAATTTTCTTTTGCAAACTATGCAATCATGAAAACTACACTAATAAAAAGTTCTTAAGAACACAGATGTCAAACAGTGTGGGTCTTGACGTATTCTTCATTGTTTCCTCAAACACATAGGGGTGTTCTTCCCATAGGTAAAAACTCTGGGTAACAGATATGCTACTTTGCCAGGCTCCTGTTGTGGAACTTGCAAATAGCCTGACAGTTGGTTAATGCTGAGTCCTTTTAAAGACGCCGATTTTAAATCTGTCTGAGCACCACTTCCAAAGCCAGGGCTGTACCTGAAACCTGACTGGTAAAATACCTGCTTGAGTTTCAGCTGTACCTGCCTCGCTGGGAGCGGTTGATGTGCTGGTTTTTCTAAACCAAGGGGAAGAGTAAAAGGCAGCTTCAAAAGCAGGAGCTGAAGGGGCTCCGAAAGACCCGAACTAGGAACTAATGAAACTTAAGAGATCTTGGTTCAGATAATGTCCATCTCTAGACACGAATCTATGACTGGATGCAAGCAAATGAGCATCCTCAGGTTCCCCCACCCTTCTCAAGGTCCCAGCTGTCTCAGCCCTCCTTGTGTTGTGGGAGAAGCTCCACTCCCTTAGGCACCATTGGGGCCCATGTTGAGAGTGGGCCTGTGTCTCTCTCGTACTGAGGAGCCCAGCACTGCAGGTGCCTCTCAATGCTGAGCAGAGGGAACAACCTCCTGCCCTGATCTTCCTTGTGCAACCTGGCAGGGCGGCAGCCCCAGGCCTTACTGCAGAGCTGGCCCCTCCCTGGGAGCAGACCCTGGCACCTCTTTGAGGTTCCCAGCACCTGCTGGGTCTCTGGAAGCAGCACCCCCCACTCTCTCAACCCACCCTGTGGCATCAGCAAAGTGCTGAAGGTGCAAAGCCCCATCATCCAGGTCCTTTACCAAAGGTGATGAACAGGACTGGACCTTGCACTGGCTCTGGGTCCCACTTGGGCTTGGTCCCTAACAGGACTTTGTACCACTGACCACCACACCCTGGGCCTGCCTGCCCAGGGAATTTTCAATAAACTTCTCTCTCTTGCTATCTGGCCTGTACTTCATCAGCTTGTCCCTGGGGATGGTACAGGAGATTTAATGAAAAGCTTTACTCAAGTCAATGGCAGCGACATCTCCCACCCTTCCCTCATCCGGCACCTGGCTGTAGAGGGCTGCCAGGTTGGTGCCTTTCCCTGGGTCCAGTATGAGGAAGCCAAGGGCACAACCTAAAGCTAAAACCTTGCTGCCACTGCTGTAAGCTGTGCTGCAGCCAGGGATGTGACCACATAGCTTCCTCTGCCCCAGCTATAGTGTCAGCTGCAGCAGCTCCTGCCCTGTGCTAGGCAAGGTGCTTCCAGCTAAGCTAGTGGTGCAAATCGTGCTTCAGGGTTAGCTCCAGTGTGCATTCCTGCTCTCAATTCTATGCCCAGCATGATGTGGGATACTTCTCACCTCCCCCCATCACTTCTTCAGAAGAGATTTTTCTTACCAACTTGGTTTTCGTCAAGGGGTCTTCATTCCCTCCCAGGTACCTGAACAGCTTTGCTTCAACGTACTGGGCCAAGTACAACTGCGCGAGGCTGGCGCACGCCTGGAAAAAGCAGACTTGCCCGAAACATGAACTGCAGGGACGCGAGCACAGCCCCCGAGCACGGACACACTGATGGGACAGTTTATTTTGCTTCTGCTACTCCCTAGAACCTGTTGTGTTGTGCTGCATGAAGGAAATGCATGCCTCAGGCTGGGGAGAACTGTGGTGTTTTACCCGTGGCTCTATCTCGAGTAGGAGCAATGCAGAGGATGGATGCAGGCCTGAACACTGCTCCATGCTGGCTCCTCCCCTCCTCCTTTACGGTGCTACTTGAGGGTGACTTGCTTTCCTCCAGAAGCACAGCTCCAGAGGTGACGGGACACCCAAGGTCCGACAGCACCCACGCTTCAGCTGACACTGTGTGCTTTGGGGCACCCTGGCTTGAATCTCTGAAGGATGAAACTGAAAGTGAACGAATATTCTTCCCTCAGCTTAGAATCTGCAATAAAGTTAGTGGAGAAGAAACAAGAAGTGGCCAGATACATGTACAGCAGCCTCCTCCCTGTGTTGAGGCAGTGCCACTGTGTAAAACGTTGTGAAATGAATCAAAGCTGCAGCTTTAGTAAAAGGGGTTCACTATATTCAAACTGAAGCATCACAAAATAGAATCAGTACAAAAATATACATACAGTTCTTTATTAAACAACTGTAAACACTTCACTGTAAAAATCCATAAAACTTTATAAACAAACATTTGTAAATAGATTCTATACTACAATAAAAGAATTTTAACACAATTATTTACATGCAATACTGACAAATTTGGCACTTTCTGAAAAGAAATGTACAAAACACTTTGTTGTTTAAAAAGAAATTTGAAATTATAAAAACTCAGGGCATTACTATCATGCACTTTGCAAATACCTCACAAGCACTTATGGCACAGCTAGCAGAGAGCTCCAGGCTCTCATCAAGCTCTTTACTACAAGTTCAGATAACTTTTAATGTGCTTCCATAAGTTTGTTGTAAAACTACCTGAACATTGTCAAGAATGAAGTCAAATGCCATATTCCAAACTGATTCCACAGATGACTGCATTAACCTGAAGGAGAAAAGGAAGAAGAGGCTGAAAATTACCATCACAGAACCAGTCCTTTTTACAATCACTTTTGGTCTTCACACTGGAAAACAAGACCACAACAGTTCCCCACAAACGGAATTTTGATTCAGTCCTGGTAAAGCCCTCCCTTCTCTACTTAAACACACCAAGCCTTACTTAATGCCACAGATTCCTGGTGTGAGCAGTGTCACAGCAGCTTATGAATGCTTGCATCTGGCAGTGGTGTGAGCCTGTGAATGAACTGGTGGGTGACCTTCCACCAACTTCATACCAGACCAGAAATGGCAAGCTTCTGAATCCTGATCTTTGCTTCCTCATCCCAAGAGAGAGATGCTATTTCTCTTTCTCCAAAAAATGCCAAGTGCAACTGACACGTTTAAATAAGATGGTTTGGGGCACTATATTGTTTTTATAGATTCTTTTGATTTTTTATATTTATTGCTAAAAACAAAACCTGATCAGGGAGACCCACAGAGAAGCGCGAGTTCCCCCTAAGATGTGAGTTACTCTTATGATCAGCAGCTACTAGAAGCGAATGAAGGAATCGCCCAAGGAAAAGAGAGCAGCTCTGTACTCTCAGTCTCCCTTCTGGAGAGACTCCTGGATCACTGGCAGGAGAGCAGAGGGTTCCTACACCCACAGCTCTGGGGGCTGTAGCATCAGTATCACACAGCTAAGTGTGCATCGACTGGAGAGACACACTGCCATCAGTGCAGATCCAACACACAGGGACCGGGTATGGGACATTCTGACAATTCTGAAGAGTTTTATAAAGATTTCACTACACAGATTTCATAAAACAGTTCATTGCATTGTGTATTTTGCATTTTCTAAGGCCTAAAGATATCCCATAATACAAAAGCTCAGTGAACCTTTTACACTGCTGTACAGTCTTTTTGGAGTTGATTCATTTTGTGAAACATATTTTGCAGATCTAAAACACAGAAGGCTGAGCCCCATGGTTCAGCTTTAATTAGTAAGCAAGTTATAAATGGATTAAAAACTCCTGAACTCATGGGAAGAGTAATAGAAGCACAATAACAGGAATGGATTTAAAGGTTGGAGGTGAGACAGACTCTGGATACAGCAAGAGAATGAAATCAGGTCTAAGATGCCATGAAAAATGAACAAAAACAGGATGAAGAAAAGGGACAATGCTGATGAAAACTACCATCTTTGTCTAGAAGACTGCTGTCCAGAGAAGCTGTGGATGCCCCATCCCTGGAAGTGTTCAAGGCCAGGCTGGATGGAGCTCTGAGAAACCTGCTCTAGTGGAAGGTGTCCCTGCCCATGGCAGGGAAGTTGGGCCTGGGTGATCTTTAGGGTCCCTTTTGACCCAAACCATTCTGCGATTCTATGAAATACTACTAAATGTTACTCTTAATTTTTCACAAATTCTCTATTTTAACACTCCAAGTTCTTCCCCCAGCCCCAGCTTTTAAGCTTATAAGCACCCATCAATGGCATGTCTAAGGGGCTTGTGGCCTCACAATGAAGCATCTAGTGTATAAATTCTAACAAAAATAGTCTAAAGTTCACAAATACTAGCAATTAAGTTACCTTTTCATGTACTTAACAACCAGATCTAACTTTTCCAAGTCTTTTTCTTCTATTAGATCAGTACAATATTTCACAACCTGTAGAATGTCTTCTTCCATAGGATCTGTAATAAAAAAAAGATTAAAAAAATGAGATATTTTCTCTAAGTATACTTAGAATATAATCACAGAATAATGGGAATAAAATAGAAAGAAATTCTGCAGTGTCAGCACATCAGGGGCCAACCTGACAATTTCTGTGTTTCCACACATCTTCCTGGCATCAGAAGCTGTGCACATAGCAGGACTGTAAGGTCCTGAAATATCTGTCTTGTAGACCTCTTCTTTCTTTTTCAGTAAGAACAACTGACAGCAAAGCTAGCAGTAACCAAAGGGAAAAGAGACTGGCATTTAGAATGGAATGGCTGTTTTGAACCTCTTAGGAGAATAATAACGTCCGGGGTAGGAAGGTCCAATTTCCTGAGGTTTTAAGAAGTTGCTATTTGTTTGACATAATTGAAATCACAATTTACCTAGAGTGTCACAGTTGCACACTTTTTTTTTTCTACGGTTCTTTCCAGCATTTATTTTGACAAAAACCCAAACCCTGCACTCCTTTGCCTCTAAAATTACATCTTCATACAAGAAAATGAATTCCCTTTCAAGAGCTTTCATCTTAGTTGTTGAAATATGTTGGAAAAATACAAAAAACCTCAGACACAAGTAACATCAAGGCATAGGACAAGGGCCTGACATATGGGTTGAAGAGAGAGCATCTAAATTTTCATGATGTTAAGCAATACACAGGAGCTGGCAAAACCACAGAGTAACAACTGGTAGAAAGAATCAAGTTCTTCCGAGACTGCCAAGGCAGTCAAACTTCAAGAGTACTGTGAAAAATAAGCAGCAAAAGGAAGAGTGAAGGAGGAAGGAAGAAAGTACAAAAAGCCTACTCAAAGCAGTTTTCCTTGTGATGCATTGCAAGATCAGCCCCAGTGTGACATCCCGCACCTGAGATAGTTGTGATCCATTCTTTCAACAACGTCTTTACATCGTTGAATTCCACAGCTCCAGCGAGGTTTGGGGCTTGAGGCCTGAATGAGCTCGGCTGCTGCTCCGTCTGCAGAGCTGACGGGGCTGAAGAATCCGAAGTTGATGGAACTGCTTCTGCCTGTTGCAAACACAGAAGTGCATACTGCTCAGTCTGACAAATATGGGAACATCACATACATAGAGAGATAAGTGTCAGTAAAAAATCCAGTAAAGAAAACCATGCACTTGTGAACATGAACTCAGTCTGAAGAAGCAGACACAGCTTTACCAAAAGCTGTTCATGTTAAAAGTACCTGAGCGGCCGTTCCTCCTTGTTTCAAGAAGCCATCTATTAGCTTCTGTGGGCTTCCAGATGTAGCTGGCATGTTTTTTGCAGGACTACCAATAAGTTTGTTTTTCAAAGGACTCTGAATCTTTTTTACAGGACTGACTGGATTTTTTTTCCGTATTTTTTTCTTATTTTTCATAGTTGTATGCTTCGGGTGTAGAAAAGGATTTTTTGACACTGAAAAACACAGGAATAGTCAGTGGTTGATACATTAAAATTTAATACTTTTCCATTGAAAGGGGGATTCCGTATCTTCCACAAAAATCTAAGAATCACTTGAGAAAACACAGCCTAGATAAAGCAACTTTAACACACACACCATTCCAGATCCTGGCAAGGTTTCAAGTATTTGAAAAGCACTCTTAGACTTTAAGTGTACTCAGAGGATACTCAGCTATTCATAAGCTTTTTAATGTGAGCATTTCAATTCTTGAATATAAGCAGCTGCTGAAATCTGAAACTACTGGACAAATTGCCTCACCTCAGTCAGAGCACTGTCCCACCACTGTCACCAGCAAAGCCAGCAGCGTAAAGCCCCCACACTGCTTTTTTCACAGTTTATTAAGGAAATTGCTCTCATTCCATCATTCTAACATATCTGCATTAGTCCACTGGCTATGAACTCAGGGTGTGATTATAATTACAATGTAGTGGTTAACTGGCAATCAACCCAGTAACATTTACAACCTATTTTTATGACAAAGCATGTTCACAGGGAATTAAGTCTTATTTCTTTCTACTGATTACAAAAAGGAGACCTGGATGATCAGCTCAGAGTAAAGCCACCTGACTATCAGACATACAGTGAGATGCAGCACAGCTCTCTCTAGCTGCCCAAAAGCCATGCCAGTGCTGTGGGTTTCAGGGAACCACGAGAATGCTCCCTGAACCGTTTAACTAACTTAAGAAGGTTAAGGCAATACTTTAAATCACAAGACACATCAAGTTTAGATTCCACTCTGCAAACATATGGACGTGGGTAAGTTTAGTGTCACAGTCCCCATGAATTGAATTATTTGAATTAAATTACCCATCTCAGTAAAGCTGGGCACCTGTTTGCAAATGGAAACCATGGCTGGTTGTAACTGACAGTCTGTCAAAAATAAATACAGAAATTCCATTGAACACAGCATCTTCAGAGAAGCTTTGGTTATATTTTCCAGTTTGTTACTTAGGGTTGCATAGCTGTTTGGATAGTAAACAACTGCTATACCAGAAGACTACTGCACAACTACATATTCTCACCTGAAGTGTTAGCAGGCTGCTGCTCTGATTGCTTTTGCCTTTGATCATATGCATCTTTCAGCTCTGCTTGCAACTCAGCAGGTAGTGCAGCAAAAACCTCGGGGTCCACCTGAACAGTAACAAAAGATTAATTTCATTATTTTAGCAGTGAGCAGCACCGTTTGCTTCCTTCTAGGTCACTCCCACGAGAAAGGTATTTACATTTTATGCAAAGCAAAAAGAAATGAGATATAACTGAAACACTGTAAAACACACTGTACATTTCCTTTGTGTATTTCAGCTTGTAAAAGCAACAAAATTTACTATTACTCTTGATTATTTAATAAAATCACTATTATGAGCATATAATGCACTAACCATCTTTACTCACCTATTGATACCCAGTGCATTAAGAGCAGGATTAAGCCTAACTTAGAGAGCACTCCCTTCAAATTTCAAAACACAAACATTGTGACTACCACACTTTTGTTCCTCCTTTTCTTTTGATACTTCTATTTCCTGCAAGCTGCTATATAACTCAATATTCTAGGAAATGCTCTCCCAGGAAAAGCCAAGTCCAGCTATGTCATATTTTGAACTAGCACAAAAGCCTTTAATCTCTTTCTCCCACAGTTGTCCACCACTTGCTTGACTGATAAACGCACAGTCCCTTGCAACTGTCCCAGGGACTTGAATTCTAGACAGGAAATAATTTGATGCCAATTGCCAGACACACTCATATGGACAAAATAAAATTTCTTGTATTATCAGTTGTTTTTTCACATTGTGTGTCTGAAGTACAAATCAGTGACAGACTCATCTTGTGTTTGGAGTTTCCCATTATTACTGGACAGTGTTTTCAGCTCATAATCTTCAAAATCTAATTGAAAAAAGCAAACCTATCATTCAGTAGATTAAATCTGCCAGTGGCAGAGTGCCCTTCATTTCACTGGTAAAATTCAGAGATGTGCACAAACAACAAAAAATTAGTCAAAACTACAGTTACTATTCTGAGGCCACAATGCCATTTCTATCATTATCTGAGATACTGTATTTATTACATGTCAATCTGCAAATGTATTAAAATTTATCTCTTATTTTCAATAGAATTTTCTTTTTTTTTTTAAACCAAAAAATGTATCCTATGACAGGGAGATACAGTTCACACAAATGATGTCTAAATAATACAGATCATAAACACAAACACGCTCTTACAGGTTAAAATTCATCAATTTCGCACAAGTTTTTTCTGTTCTCAGAACTCCATGAGTCAGCACAGATTTTTCACCACACAGAATATGCACTAATTGAAGGAGGAAACGGGAACAGCTCTGACCTCAATAACCGCATATATTGTGCAGAGCAAAGCAGTATAGTGGAACGCAGCCAATTACATCACAGGTGTAAGTTATCTTTTTAAATATAAATTTTACTTAATTAAACTTTTTAAAAAAGGTTAGTGTTCTCTGGTAAAGCATTTGAGAGTCAAGGAGTTGGAATGCTCTGAATTGACACTTTTTTGTGTACGCCACTTAATGCAGAAATAATGCAGTACACAAACGGGACGCATTTTTGTTAGTCCCCCATCACTGCTGTCTCAGAGAATAACGTGGTAAAATTCAGTTAGAGGAATCATCAGTCGAATTCATATGAATTCTCCAATATAACTGGAGTTTCAGGTAACTGATTGTACAATGTCCTAACATTGTGATACAGGTATGTGAAAGCTTTCACGTTATGGATTACCTCAGTTTTATAAAGTCATGGATGACCTCAGCATACAGCTATCAGTATTTCTGATGTGCTTATATCATTTTTCTCAGGAGGAATCTGTACCATGTCAAGACAATGTAAGGATGAGATGAAAACTTGCCACCACTAACTAACACCACTATTACAAATGTCATTCATTTCCAGGCATCTGTAATCTTTACTTTTTGAATCCTACATTTCTCCAGGATTCAGGCTAGAGATATACAGCAGCTATTCTAAATTTTAAGATTACTTCAGCAACTGATGGAAAGGAATACAATCTATATGGATTCCTTTTATAGGGGAACTCTACATAACAAAGGAAATTTTCTAATGAATAAATCACTATCAGCCAATTAGCTTTGCACCTGATCATAAAACCTCAGCTCAGACAAAAGGAATGAAGAGTTGAAAAACAAATCTTATGAAGCTATAAAAAGATGGCAGGGCATAATTTACATCTGCTGTAGCTAAAATACTCATTTTGGAGCGGTTAGCAGTATTTCTATACACAAAACCTATTACTACTCATTTCACTGCTTCATGGGCCACAAAGTAGATTTAAATGTTTGTGTGCAGTCATACCATATACACTCCCACAAAGACTGTAAGAGAAAAAATGTGTCAAAATATATTTAGAGTAAGATGGTATTTTTGAATTAAGTTCATGTTTGATGTTAACACAGAAAAAAATCCTCCTGTATTAATGAACTGGGTTTTGCTTTTTTTTCCCCACCAAGCCTACAGGAAGCTTTTCAACCATATTATTCTAGGTATTAAACTTGGACTTAACTCAGAAAATGAAAATTGTAAATATCAGTCCTCTTTTTACCAATAAAGAAAGCTGAATGGTTTTCAGGAGAAAATCTGGAGTATGAGCATAAGGCACTCTCAAATAGATTGTACAGATATCCCTGACAAATAAATAGGAATTACTCAATTCTTCTTGAACTACATCTTCAAACAAAAAAGCTGCTCTACCGAGCTGCATTTTTGGATCAAGTAACTGGGTCACAAAATACATCTGTAGATAGAGCCAGAAAAAAACAGTGCAAAAAGCTAGTGTAAATTAGATCCTTTTAAGAAAACTTCAGGAAGTAATGGTGTTTTAAAAAATAACAATCAATTCTTGACTACTTAATTATTACACAGATAAAGCATCAACAAACTAAAAGGAATTTTTATAGAAAGACATATGCAGTTACCGTTCACCCTGAAAACCAGTACTGAGTGGTAAGCCAGGTGTGGAGGGGTGCACTTCAGAGCACAGCCTAATTTAATACCTATCTTGCTTACAGACACATGTAACTACAAATTTTAAAACAGCGAGGGCAGAGAGAATTCAAATATTACTTGCACATTAATCCCATAGGGGAAACCAAACTTCTCAGTTCAGGAATAAAAACTGACACAACTGCTTCCGAACCAATGAACGCAAGGTGAGGAAATTTTAGTTACAGAATAGACTACCTATTTTTTAAAATAAGAATTACGCATTAACTATTAAGTGGAATTTCTACACGATTTTCTCTGGATTTTTTGTCAGCTAAGCAACATTATGCCTTAGAAACAGCAACAAATCTCTATGAATGTGATTAAGTGGTATCACTTCATTTGAGAACAGCAAAGGTGCAATGAAACAGAAAAATAAAAACTGCTCCATTTTAAATGATGCAATGCAAGATAGTGCATCTCTTGGTAACCCAATCTTTGATTTTTAGTTTTTTTTCTTTTCGTTTTTATGCTACATTTGTTCAGCACCATCTTGGACTGAAGAGCGGAATAACATTAGAAGCATCATTACTGTTACCTGCTGCCCCTTCAGGTCCCTATTTAGACAACCATCTTTGTTCTTTTCTCATCCTGGACATGCTTTGTATGAGTCCATTTAAAAACTATGGAGATATGCAAAACCTTTAGCCATGACTGCCCTTTTCTCAGGAATGTGATACTAACAACCACATCTACAGAAGAAGCTAGTAGAGGTTGCCTTTACCCCGTAAGAACACACACTTAAACAGATTGAGTCTCCTGTGACTTAGCTAAGCAGATTTTAGGACTGCTTTAGACTAATGGTTCAGTGTAACTCAGATGCAATACAGAAAAAAAAGCTATTTACAGACTGGATTACAAAGTAAACTGTATATGAGGGGGTTTTACATTAAACAACAGCAAAAACATAGGCATACTGATGACTATAATCTTCAATAAATACTATGTTTCTGACAGATAATGTAACATTTAAAAGCAGACTTTTAAAAGACATTAAAGGACCAAGAACGATTTTGGGAAGTCACAGGTTCTAGTTAATGCTGTCTCAAGAAAGAGCTTTTAACTTCCTATAGATGAAAAGTAGCTGTTTATAGATACCGTGCAAACATCCTACCTGTGAGAAAGCTGGCAAGGCTATTACATTGATTCCCATATTGGTATTTGGTTCTTGGAGCTCTGGTATTTGTAAAAGCACTGTTCCAACTGGTTGTGACAGAAGTGCAGTGTTACATCCATTTATTGGCTCTTTTTTGCTCTCTCCGTAACTCTCTCCTTGCTGAACGCTGCATATTTGCTCTATTTGTTCTCGGAGATCAGGTGGCAGAGCTTCTAGCACAGACTTATCTAGCTACAAGCATATAAAGGCTTTTAGATTTTTCTAAGCAATAGGTAACAGAGTTATTTCAGTCAAAAAATTAGATATACAGTTCCTGAATTTTACAAAACCTGCTACATATTAACTTGTGTATGCAAACATCCTTAGGAACCTGAGAGTTACACTCTGCAGCAGCAAAATGTCATTTAAGACTAACCAGCTCAGTAAATATGAATGCTCAGTTTTATCGTTTCACAATGATCAGTCTTCTTACCAAAAATCATAGATCAGGTTTCCTCTACAGTTACCTAATGATAAGGAAACCCAAATTCTGAGTTCAAATTATACAAGCAACACGTTGTTATACTAAATTGATGTCTGGCACAAAGCTGTAAGCAATTAATTTATTTCTTTATACAGTTCTAGGGTGCATGTTATTGATTTACTTTAGTAGTATTACGTATGTTTGCACACTGTCAGACTTGCCAGAGCTGGATGATGGAATAAGCACTTACTTACTATCAGTTATTCACTTGAAACAACTGAGATAACCCCTCAGTGTCCAGAAGCTGCTGCATACGACAGCTGCACAAGCGACTGAATGAATACCACTGACGAGCAGATGTACAGCATCATTTTTCTCACAAGTGAAATTTGAATAAACTATGTAAAGAAATGCCAACGTTTGCCTCTAAGTTCTGCTGAATAAGACTGCATAGCAGTGTTAGAATAGTTTATCTTTTACCTTTAAGAAGGAAATTTGGAGTTTATGACCAGATTCTGGATTTACAGAGAAGAACCACAAGTATCTATGAAAATCTACTTGGCTTGGTAACTGAGAGGTTTTGATGAAAACCGTCTGTATTGGTAATCACTTCAGTTACTCCTCCATGTTCCGTTTGTATTCACTCATCCCAAATTTGCTGCATATGTAACTCTATAATCATTTCCTGGGAATCCTGGGTATAAAATATCTTGCTCTTACTTTCCTAGCACAGTATACAAACAGCAGTGTGGCACTCTCATCACTCCTTCCCTGCACTGAATTTTTTATTACATTCCAGATTATAATATGGTTAAAAGCAGAGAGAAAGATATTGTACCATAACACCACCAAAGTTTTAGGAACTCTACTGCACAGCTAGTGCATTTTTCACTTGTTTATACATATTCCTCTTATGGCAGCATCTGAGTGTACAGAGCTTTGCATTGTTCAGTCAAGTTACTTTTAGATCCTGAGCTGGCTTGGGTACTGCATTATAGGAACAAGTTTCCTGCCAAAAGCATAATTTGCTTCTTAAAAATGGATAAGTGTTTGAGAAAGCTGTTAAAAAAAGCCATCAGAAATGCTATTACAGATTTAAATTACAGACACTTAAATTACAGACTTTTACAGAACAGCAAGTAAATCTGCTTATACCTAAAATACCTGCAAAATTCTGTGCAGCTGTTTCACAGCAGACCCTTCTAACAGATGTCTGCTTGAACAGCATGTGGAGTGGAAATAATGAAGACTGTGCATTTGTTAAAACACACCTAAAAAAAAATCCCCAAATCCCACAGAAATATTTTACTTAAATAAAGATTGCCCTCCTCTCATCTAAATAGTGGTATCCTGTACAAATGTTAAGTGTGCATCCTAACTTCAACATTATTTATTTTATTAAGGCAAAATATTTTTGCATCAATAACAGTTACTTACTGTGCACTGTACTTTACTAGAACTCTTTTTATTTCAAAAGAGCTCCTTTTGGGTCTATCCAAATAAGACAGACAATCCCAAGTTATTACAATATACCGCAGATATTTCATATTCTCAGGTTTACCTGGGAAGCAGATGGAACCTCAATACTCAAATTGAGCCTGGATTTTACACTGATAGGAGAATGCACGCCATTCCACTTGACAGCAGACTCGGTGTTGTTGGCATTAGAATTGAGACCAGGTGTGAGATTGGTACCACGAGATGGAAGAAAAGTGCAAGTTCTTGAATTAGAAGATATTTCAAGGTCCATAGCAGCCACAAATACTATACATATGGAAACAAAATACAGAATGATAATCTAACACTTAAAAACACTTTGAAGATTCAAGACATAGTAAAAGGTACTTTCTAGCATTATTTCCTGAAGAGTTTACACCATATATAGCACAATCATAACACTTTCTATTTCAAAGTATCCTCCTTCGGTTACTATTAACCGAAACAACAAAAACAAACAAAAAGATTGGATTAATCCTATACAAAGTTTTATTGGCAGCGTTTTCATTTGCAGCAGCAAACCCCACTCTCAGAAAGTTTCTGTTGCATGATTTATCCTGGTATAATACTGAATAAATATTCCAAAAAGTGATCCATATTGGCATCCTTCAGAACTGATCATTATCACACATGCAAAGTACAAAGCTTACTGACCTTCCTTATGTTCTTCTTCTGAGCGCTTTTTTGCTTTCTGAACGTGAAAAAGATCAATAACTGAATGTGATCCACCAGGTAAACGTCCAGATTGTACTGTTGAGTGAGCTGAAGTTGTTTTACTGATGGGAACTAGCTGCTGTACCTGAATCCCAACCTAAATCCAAAACATAAATGCATTCATTTAATGAAGTCTTAAATATATAAAATAAATTTTAAAAATCTGTAATTATATCATAATAGCATTGCCTTCTTTGGAATTGGCTGCCTGTTGTGGGTGGGGGAGAGGACAAATAAAAATATATTGATATACACATAAACGGCCACTAAAAACAGCCCAAACAAATCCCAGGATTATCCACCACAATCCAACAACTAAGAAATTACAAAGATACTACCATCTTAACTTCTCTGATACAAAAAAGTGCTGTCAACTTCAGATTCATGAAGCAATGTGTTTTTAATGAAATTTCTTACACACTAACAAATTCAGAAACAGTGACAAGAATGTGGTTAGCATTAAATCTGCCTAAAAAAGCAATGCTTTGCCCCAAGGACAATCTATACTAAATCTATCACTTCAGTCTACAAATGAGAAAAACACTGTTGTTTGACTTGTAGACACTGTTTTTGCAAAGTCTCAGTGGATGAAAGTACTTTGGTAGAAGTAGTCTTTTTCAGATGAGGTGTTCCTCATTTTTCAAGACATCTTAGTTTTTAATTTAACTTTTAAATACCAGGGGTTCAAAATGTGTATCTAATTCAGAATGCACTGGTGCACTGTGTGAGTTCATTGCCAAACCTACAGAATTTTAAAGAAGAAAACCTGACACTTAGAAAAACTTGTATATGGGACTCAGAAAGCACGAAGGAGCTAGTGTATATATTCCCACCAGGTTTTCTTCTATAATTACACAGTAAGATTTTTGTTTCTTAACACTTTCTTAGTTGCAATAGTGGGATATGACATCATCACTGTAAAAGTTCTTCTCTGCACTTTTATCTTTTTGCTTTGAAGTGTTTCTAAGTTTGAGTTCTAGAACTTAAATGAAACCTTTGGAGTAAGTACTGTGTTTGTTGTGCCATACAACTTTGCCTTGGGGTATTTTTTTTGCCTTCTAGGACAAGAGTTTGAGTGTTATGTGAAGTCTATGGGACAATTGAGTGCATTTATCTGCCCAAGTGTGGGCAAACAACTGAGCGTATCAGTTCAGGATCTTTTCTAGATAGTGACAGAAAAAGAAGACTTTCAAGCATGACTCACCTCATGTGTAAATAAGGCTTAAGGGGACTAGCTCCCATAGAGACATATACACTGGGCATGTCTGAAATCAGTTGAAAGGAGAACCACTGAAGGACCCTAGATAGATCGGGACTTGATCATATAATCTAGAACTGAATGACCCCTCCAGCACTCAATAGAGCCACTTGGTCAGCAGTAGTACACTGTTTTGTAAAACATCATGTCCAAAAACTAGGGAATACTAACCTTAAGAATCGAATCCTCTCCAAAGAAATAAAGTGAAATAGAACGACATCACATATCAAAGACAGCAAAGGAAACAGACAAGAAACCAGAAAAATATAGGGACAGGATGGTTAATATTTCCTCAACTCCAAGCCAGGGAGCTGACTTTGCAAGGCACCATTGTGAATCAAAACCCTACTTCTACATCCATATGAGAAATTAATGCAAGTTTGTTTTAGAAATTTTCTGTGTTCCATTTCAACACATGGCTGATGTCAAAACAGCGGCATCGTGGGGTCACATTGCTATGACAAAACCACTGACATGAGCAAGAGTTCTAAAATAAACCATGAATCAAAAGAAGCAGAAAATCACCTTCAAACAAAGGCCAAACCACAGGCTGGTAACTTTTCTTGCTCTAAGACTTGCAGTCTAGAACAAAAGCTCCTTTAATCTCCATCTTTGACTGGCATTACAAACAATATTTGTATTAACTACATAATTAATGTATGGCAAAAGTTTACAGAAAATTCTAAGGCAAAGTAAAATTTACATGTGCTGATAGAACCGTAGAAGATACAGTCTTACTTCGTTACCTTGGGCTGTTTTAAGTTGTGGATTAATTTATATCACAAAAAAATTTAATTTTTTTACATTTATGGCTTAGTAACCATGTTTTTCAAAGGTTACAAAACATATTATGATTGCATATACTAATTTACATAAGCTTTGTATTATCTACACTTTTGCTTAAGTTTGTTTATCATCTACCCGGGGAACTGAAAATCCATGGAAGACAGTAAAGCAGGTTGATAAAAAGAACAAATTTCAGTTTTCCCATTAACTCACCCCTCGCATATCAGCTATGTTCAGCTTCATTGTGTGAAACATGTTCAGAGTTTCTTTCCCAATGACTTTTGCACTGTCTGTTGCATGGTCTAGAGTCACAGTCCTAGAAAGAACAAACATGTATGGTTAAAAAGGAAACTGTTTCACAAATCCTAAAGACAAAAATTCTGTACTTGTTCCAGAGAGGACCTTAAAGAAAGACAGATCATAATTTCTTGGCATATAGAAACAGAACACTGTTTGTATTGTGGTTTCTTTTTAAAAGTAGTTAAAACTAAGCATGATCTACAGAAAAAGTAAGAAAAGCAGAATACTTACAAATGAACGTTCTCAGTTCATTTGAATGAAGTGTGCAGTCCACACATTAAAAGGTCAAATTTAGTATATATTTAGGTACATGCAATCTATTGAAGCCAGACAAAAAGTTTCACAAGAAGTTTACAGTTCGCACAAAAACACACTTGTGCATTTCTATCTTTCACTCAAGCTTAGTTCACAGAGAGTTTGCTCAGTACTATTTCAGTTGTCAATTGTCTACAGCAAGAGTTTCAAAAGGAACTCAGGGGAAGCAGATATAGGCTTGTGCATGTGGATTACAAACAATAAGGAATTAGAATTAATGGCAAGTAACCTTAAACAACATTCCAAATTATCTTAAGCTATGGGCAATTTTTTGCAACAAGTCTCACAAAACAATCTGGCTGTGAGTTTCACAAATTACCACTTGAGAGTATGGCAGGGCAGCAGCAGTCCTTGGTAGTTCTGGATTCTCTAATGGCCTAGCCTTTGACATAGTTAAGGACAGAATTTCCAGTGGCTCACCAAACATATGTGAGTGATGTAAAGTCTTCTCACTGAAGTAACTGATGCAGTTTTAGCTCTGATGGAGTGGGCTCCATAAACAAAACGAAGTTCGGTGTTTTGACAGGGTGCCATCCTGACAACTTACTAAACAATTTGATGGTGTTACTCTGCTTTTGAATCCGTCAGAAACCACCATGAATAGCCAAGGGATCTCTGGAAAGATCTAGTTCTGCCAATATGAAAACAAAAAAATCCTCCCACTGTGAACAATATGAAGATCTCCCTAAGCTTTACATGTTAGTATTTTTAAGAAAAAGGGGACCAGTATCACTATGCGTCTAAAGGTACACATCATTTCAGAAAAGTATTTTTAAAAGGTCTATGCTGAACTACCAGGACTGGGTTTCAGGGATGCAGTAAAAATACCATTTAATCTGAAAAGCTGAATTTGATTTTAAGTGTGTCTGCAAGTCTGAATCCTTTGTAGCACTATGATTATAATCCTAGGGAATCTTTACCTGTAGGATGAGAAAGCGCAGCAAGCCATTCACCTGTGAGGTAAGGGGGCAAGAAATGGGTCATGAGCTATAGCTACAGAGAAAATCTTAAACTGAAGAGAGAAACTGGCCACCACCACTCTGAGATTCTAATCCATTTGCTTGGATGCAACTTTTGGAGTTTACCCTTCCACTGCTAAAATGCCTTTCACTGAGCTGAACAGAAATGCTCTAAACAAAGACAGAAATATAGCACCTACAGCATAACCTGGATTGACTGGGGTTGACAAAGTCACGGGAAAGCCAGAAGCAGAAACAGAGACACCACCAAACAAAATCCCGGCACCTGAACTGCTTTAGCCATGTATGAACAATTTTGCATTCTTGGGTGCCCCCTCACGTTACTGAAGATTTCATGAATTAGGGAAATTTCAGGGCATGTGTACATTACTATGCCTGATCACAGAAAAGGGGTACAAAGCACTGATCTGTTAATGAGAAAGCACTCTGACACTAGTTAAAGTAAAGGAGGAATAAAGCTCTATCTCAATGCGCACTCAATACTACAGATATGTTCTTAGGCTGCTAAAAGTAAATTTTCAGCTCGAAGAATTCAGGACAGCCAGAAAAAAGTATAGACCGATGGATTTTCTTCTTGATACATATACCAATTCTAATCTGATGAGCTTCTTATAGTGAAACATGAATTTTGTAGTTTCAGTTTTTATTACAGCTGAATTCTATGTAACAAGATCACAAGCATGTGACAGGCTCTATGCATGCAAGTCCTACTGTTGAACTCTAAACCACTGAAAGAACTCCTGGGCATGTGGATGGTGCTATGCAGGGCCAGCACTTGGACGTAATGATTTTTGGGGGTCCCTTCCCACTCAGCATATTCTGTGATCTGTGAACTCTACCACCTCTTCTGTTATCAGCAACTCCGACCAAATGACCCTTCAGTTCAGGAGGGATTAGTCTCTTACAATCACCTGAGATGGAAGGAAAAGTAGAAAAGACCTATCGTCTCTCAAAAGTCAGGATCATCCCGTACAGAAGGAACAACTGCTTTGACAGAGAAGTGTATGCCTGAAAAATATATGTGTATTTAGAAGGTTCCATGACAATCTTATATGAAATCTTGTATGAAACAGCATATGATACTCTATGCCTAGATTATATCCCTGTGTTTGTATACTTATGCACGTCTATAAATAAAATTCAGATTAAAAAAAATTCAGTCAACATCATCCAGTTGATCAATAAGGTACAAAGAACAATGAAAAGGAGTAACAGCACTGCTTGTGGAAGCTGAGGGTGGTACTCCTTTGACAGCAACCTATCAGTTGACTACCCAGGCAGAATAATTGGGTTATCACATTCTTTCAGGGATGGGCAGCCACTACAGGGAGCATCTGGATGAGATGTGCTATGGAGAGCCCACCTAGAATGAAACTTTTTTACATTGATAAGGATACACAAGAAAACAAAGGCAATTCTGATGAGGAACTTACACCTACATAAAGAAATATAACTGTGAAGGTCAAGAGACCTGAACAGACTGCCTTTGTGAACAGATGAAACATGGGGCACCAGTCTTTGCCCTTGCAATTCTGAGATTCAGCTTTCTAAGCTCCACTTCAGAACTTCATTGTCTCTTCTAGGACCAAAAAAATTCTCTGCAGATTTACTGGTAAAACAACAGGAAACACAAGATTCAACACTACCAAACTTGCCTGTACTAAGACAACTGACTTCAGTCCAAGGTGTCTGATGCCAGCTCCATCTTCATAACTCGAAGTGGCCTCTCTGTCTTCTGCAGCAAGTCGTTCTGCAAATATTGCTGTAGCTTCCATACACTCTAGACTTGAAGGACTACTGTACTATCAGACACCTTTCTTGGTAAGTACAAAGCACAATCTTCTCCGAGAACTGACTCCAACTGTCACAATCAGTAAGAGATTTATCAAGGAACAGCAGAAAGCCTCTCAAGAAAAAGGAAAGTACCCAACATCTCACAGCTCAGGGCGAGAGAACGCTATGCAGCACCAGTACCTTTCAACTTGGCTGGTTACTGAAAGAAAGAAATGCTGCTGCATGTGTGTCATAGTGCAGGATGTAAATATGTCTTCTTCAAACACTCTAAGAAAACCCTCATCTCCAATACTGACCAAGCTAGAGAAAGGTACACCAACAATAAATAAGCATATATGTCTTACTGATAACCAGAACACTACAAATGTACAACCCAAACACAGAGGATTTTTGATAATATTCTACTTCTTATTTTGGTGCAAGTTTGATATGTAGACAAAGAAGTACCAAACACTTCGAAATTTCTGTCCTGTCTTCCTATAAATTTTAGATCCTGCAGAAGTGTGTTCATGCCTAGTGGTTACCTGGCAATATTATCACAGATTCCATGACCTCCGTATTTTGCAGGCTCCACTGGTGCTCCAGCCTTTCTGACCATAATTTTAAGGGTCAATCGTTTCCCCTTCATACCAGCAGCTTCAAGTCTACGCTGGATTTCTTCTGAGAGGCTCAGAAGGAAAGCTTCTGCTTCCTTAGGCTGAAGGGGAAAAACAACACGTTTAGATAATTACTAGTTTTCAAATACTGAAGGTAAATCATTAAGGGTTAATATGATCCAGATTGTGTAAACTGAGAAGAGCAACCTGACTCACAAGCAACTGTCTCATTTAACTTCAAGTGTTTTGTTTACATTGTAGGTCGCTTAAATTAGGAGAGATGGTAGATTCCTATCCTAATGCTGAAAGAAGTCTTTAAAAAATGTATTTAGAAACCCCAACACAGAATTGCAAGTCTAACTTTAAGCACAAACCTGGAAGATGAAGAGCATAGGACTTAAGATATTTTTCACCATGAGGAAAGTCAAGCAGTGGAACATGTTGCTCAGGGAAGTTCGCAGTCTTCGTTCTTGGAGATTTCCAATGCCAGACTGGATAAAGTCCTGAGCAACTGGTCTGATTTATCAGCTTCCCTGCTTTTAGCAAAGGTCCAGACTACGCAACATCATCAGGTCTCTTCAAACTCATTTTTTTTCCTATCATTTCTATAAATACTCAAGATCTCAACAAAGTCCTGAGTTACTTATAAACCACAATTTTGTTAGTAATACTCCCCCCAAACAGTATTTGTGAAAGTCTAATAAAAATGTATGGGAGCAGCTGGTGGTAATTTCAGGCACTGGCATCTTCGAATAATCAGCATTTAAATGAAAGAGAATGCTAGGTGCTGACAAACCTACTGCAGTTCTCTTTTTCTGTACCAGACTTGTATAACGAATGCAGAATAGCCAGCTAATTTTGTGCAAGCTTCTTTTCAGTCCAATACTTTTGCAGTCTCTCCTCCCATTTTATCGTTTGGTCTCCTACTTCTTCATTTTCCTCATTTCTATTTCGTGGCTAAGATGGTGCTCTAACAGATCAAAGTGTAAGTGAAAATAATCAGAATATGAGAAGATTCTTCTACAGCTGAAAGAAGTCACTGCAAAAAAAAGCAAGTTTAATTTACCTGTGTAAACCTTATTCCATAGTTGATTTCTGCTGAAACAGATTTTCTTTCTTTTTCTTTACGAACAGGTCGGTCATCCAAACCACGACAAAATCTGTAGAGCATTTGTCCTGTTTTTGGACCAAATTCTTTTTGTAGTGTTGTCATTGAAGCACACTGCAGATCTCCACAGGTTTTAATTCCCAAAGAAGCCAGCTTAGATTCCATTGTCCTGCCAACTCCTAACAGCAAAGCAATTAGTTCTGTTAAGCTTACACAATTCAAACCCAGTTAGGTTCTGACTACGTAAAATTTTTATTTTTAAACCTATATTAAGTCCTATCAAATTAACAAATAAATATATATAAAATAAATTCTGCTCCATAAAACATAGTTTGAATGAAAACTTTTGCTGTCATCACCAGTGTATCTTCAATCTGTTTCATGTATTTAGTTTAAAGTGTCACACTGCAGTATGTTTGTTTATTTTTAGGTGAAATACAAATGACTCCTGCTTGGAAATTGTCTTGACAAGGTACTGCCTGTAACAGATTATATTGCTCTGAATCCCCACAACAACTCAGTCCAAAAGGAGTGTCCAACATGTAATATGTTTTCCCCTCATGTACAAGTGATTTAATCTAAAAGAAAACCAACAAATATTCTGACCACCGTTACACTGCTTCCTAGGTAGAAAAATAATATTTCAGGTAGAAGTGATAGCATACCTGTATCACTTGTGCTTTGAATTACCAAGCACTCGAATTTGTAGGTATCCATGGCAACGGCACATATGTAAGTCTGATAAACTGAAGTATATTTCTAGGTTTTGGAGAGGTGGCCCGTTACTTCCAGAAAATATTAATCCTATGAGTTCACACTACCAGTCAGCAAAAATCAGAAATCTTAGGTAATCAGATTCAATTTTTGATAATCTGTTTCTCTGCCGGGGTGGTATTATTAACACAAACACTAAAATGTTTTTACTATGAACATGCAAGTGAATTCTGAAAACTTTAAAACATTAAAGTCAAAGCACAGTACTATATGAATAATATTCTGGAGGAAAAATATCTCCTGTAAGTTATGCCAAAGAGAAATGGCACTGTGCTGTAAACAGTGTTTGGCCACAGAAGGGGTTACACAAAAAGAATTTCTGGCAAATCTGCACCTGTCTGTGGATGCTATTTCTACCAATCTTCCATTTCAGTGTCTATGGCTGCCTGTTTTTTACTGCCCTTCCCTCCTTTTTTAATCTTAAACAGATAAACATACTATTTTTTACATTTAACACTAAATAGATGTGGACACATGCAGTCTGAGGTCAGCTGACCACTAAAAGCATAAATGAGTGCTTACTCAGCACTGCCTTGCACCATGACTGTGTCAGATTATGTACTGAATAACAATGTACAGTTACATGCCAGGAAATGCTTTATGCTACAATGCTTTCAAGTGTTTTCCTGGAACAATAAAAAAAAATATAATACAGCCTATTTTCATACAGGTATATGCCATATGTCTTTACTGCCTATCACATTTTGGATCATAAACATGGAATAGCAGCTAATCTTGTTTGACCTAGAAAGCAAATTTGTAGCTAAAACTGGTTTAATATCAGGACGCAAAATGCCCTCTAAAAGACAGGAGTACCTGGAAGACTGGTAACAAGTTGCCCTCTGATAAAATCATCCACTTCTTCAGGTTTTAAGTGATACTGTCCATCTGGTTTTGCTTTACGAGTTGCCATTCTGGCCAGCAGAATATTGGAACCTGTAAAAACAACAAATTAAAGCATGTCTGTGGTAACTTCTCTTGGTTCTCAAGTAGAATGCCACAGTTTAACACTCAAGGAAAAATGCAGAAAGTACAGTCAAATTCTTTAACTCTTACCAAGAATTTAATGAAATATATTCATATGTATCTGCAGTGTCTACTTTCAAATGATCAGCCAGCAGTATTTGCTGTAACAGCAGTGAAACTGTAGTGGTAACTGCAATTGCAAAGTTAATAACGGAAGAATTCTGCTTACAGTCATGAATTTCAGCTTGTCTCACAAGTGGATTTCACACACTTATACACTCAGTAAAGGTATGTACAGATACTTTAGTATTAATTAGGAAAAAAAATGAAAGGAGAAAAGAAAGAGCTAAGTAAAAACAAATCAAGGAAGTCTTTTCAGATGTGTGATTTCATATACAATACCTACTACAAATCACACAAATCTTTGCTTCCGATACCTTCTAATAACTACGCAAAATCATGTCAGCCTGTAAACTCTTACTGCTATCTCCATTAAGGAGCACAACCAGTGCTCATTTTTCTGTTTACTGGAAAAATACAGTAGCATTTCATAAAAATGAATGCAAGAGTAGAATTTTAGCATAGTGTTCAGGTAACAGAGGAGAAATGATAGCTGGATGGCCGTTCACTTCAGAATTGGACTTGATCATCCTTCTGGGTCCCTTCCAACTCAGAATATCCTGTGATCTGTGATGTGGAAATTTCATAAATTTTCGCTTGAGACTTTCAACTTATGAGAATTTTCTAGCATTTTTGTTCACGCTAATTTAATGTAAATGGCAACATATTCCACAAACACTTAGGAGTTTTAGCAAACTTACATAGATTTGATATATCAACAAAAGCAGTCACTGCTTGTAAACAGAAATGAAATTACTTACCCATCCCAACAGAAGCTGTGCATTTAGTTTGGTCTTTGATTTCGGTGCGGATAGCGTTTGCAAATTCATCAGGAGTCAGTCTGGTCTCTGTAAGGATTTCAGTGATATCTACTAGTGCTTCATCACAACTGACTGCTTCGATGTTATGAGTATAGCTATCAACACAAAGTAAAGGAGGTGAAACACCAGCAACAGCTCACCATCTGTTAAAACAAATATGTAGCAAATAAAGTCTTCCTTTTGTGGTGGCATTTCCCTGCCTATTTTGTATCACACATCACTTAGACATTAAAAATGCTAAAATAGCAAATCACAGTAATATTATTAATATAAGACTAATTTCAACATGAATCTTGATTTTAAAGGAACAGCTGGAGAAGGAGTTGAATATTTACTTTTCATTAACAATAACAAATTTCCAGTTTTATTTGAAGTGCATTTTAAACCAGAAAGTAGCTTCTAATAGATGTTACTCTAATAACATGTTCTTAAATTACTCAAAAAACATCTCTTGGAAGGATCTCCCTTCTGAGGGATCTGCTTCTCACTATGTAAATCAGTAAAAAATTTAACAATGACTCATTTGGAAGTCAGATGTTGATTGTTTACAGGATTTGGCTTCAAGATAAAAGAATGCTCACAAGCCTGGTGCTCCAAGTAACAAAAATACTAGAAAGGAAGACCTCAAATAGGAATAGCTTCATTGAAGCTGAAGAGTGGGAGATGAAAATATAAAATGAATAATAGCATTCCATAGTGGCAAAGAAAATATGCTTGATAATCTTACCATGAAGATCATGCAAACAAACAGCACATTACCTTGCTAGTATTTCATATACTGTCCGTGCAACTTCTTTGTATGCATCAAAATCGTATGAAACTGCTTGAAGATTTGGACACAACTTTTTTGCTTGGCCAAAAAACATTCCATTCTTTATGCCAACTTGTCTAAAATTACATAAAATAAACCCCAAGTAAAGACAGTGCAAACTTTTCCACAAATTAATAGAGAGAATTTTCAAATTAATTATTTGTCTTTTCCCACAAAAATGGGAATAGGAATTCAGTCAACAGGTAGAAATTTAATAGGTTAAAAAAGTAACTGCAAATAGAGTATTTGAATTAGCTGTGTAGTAGCAAGCCATGGAACATGAGAAACCTGCCTTTAAGAAAATGCTAAAGACAACATTCCAGGAAGCACACTTTCTATCTTCTGTTTCAAATTAAAACCACACATATGCTACAGTGACTAAGGTAATGAGATCTTATTTTCCAAGGTGCAAACTTACATAATTAGGCTTCTCTTAATAAATAAACTCTTTCTGAGATACAAATAGAAGTCTGCCTATCCTAGCAAGCCTAAGAAAGGTACCAATGAAGGAATGATTTCTGGAGTATTATTTCCATCAGGGAAAACCCCCTGTATTTCTAACACTATGCTTATATTTATAAAAGTTGTTTCATATTCTAAACCTTTGTAAGTTAGGTCATTGGAGATGGTCAGCAAAGTCTCTGCAAAAAATGTTTCTTTAAGTTCAGTACTCACATTTTCTGTTTGAAGTAAAACCTTCAGAATGTGTCATTAATTCTATAAAATACTGAAACTTCGATACAAAGGCATGATGATAAGATGAAATCAACAGTATCAAAGTGAAAGGCATAAGGTTTTTCTTAATGGGCTTTATTTCAAGTTATATGTAGGCTGAGTTGAGAGCTATTGAGCAGCATCTACCAAGCAGTAGCATCCACAGGGAAGACCTTCTGTTAAATTCTAACAACCTATATAATTGCAACTTTTGAACAGAAACTTCTCTAGATAAGTTTAACCACTAATAACCACTATTTCTGGACATCTTATTCCTATCTGTACGAGATTTTCAAGCAAACTACTGGGTAACTTTTACCTACCTGGCTTCGTAACTACAAGAAGCTATTTCAGCCATGGACGGAACAGTGAGATCGAAGTCAGCTCCATTCACATGTGTGGAATCCGGCTGCTCCCAGACTGAGTCCAACTGATCAGGTACTCTAATTTCTGCTTGAAAAATAAAATTTTTCTTTATGTTATTTTTCCTAAGAGTTCAACAGAATGAATGCAAATAAAATAAAAATTACAGATTTTATTTTATACAATTTCTATACTGTTATCTGTTGACGAAGAGGTTCTTAATATTGTATTGATTCATATCGTGGTCCAGAAAAAAAAAACAGACCCCTTCCCCAAGTAATATCTTTCAGGTTTGTACATACTACCAAGAACAATATTAATAGAAAAATGGTGTTTCTATTTCCCCCAAAATTACTAGACAGCAGCTCTTTGGTGACTACATACACCATACTGTAAAGTAAGAATGATCTTAGCTTTACTGACCATAAAAACAATCAAACACTTGTGGCTAACTGTTACAACCATATCCTGCCAACAAATTCAAGACACAAAATTATTTACCAACTGCTTGACTAAACAAGAAGACACTTAGCCATGTTCCTTTTTACAAAAAGCACTCCCAATACCAGAACACTGAAATTTCATACAGATTATAAATCCACTTCATATCATACTTAAAACTATTTTTCTAGTAGTCTAGATACCACAAAGTGATTTTTAAGAAGTGAAAACCAGAATGCAATTGGTTTAAATAAAAAACACCAGCTAGAAACTTGTATTTCCTTTAATATTCTTATGGGGATATTAACTGAAAAAACTTCTGCTTTCACTTGCTAATAATTCTCTTACTAGGGTATGTCAATTTCTTTCAAATATTACCCCAAACTTATCTTGGATCAAAACAATACAATTATTAATACTGCAACCTCAGACTTGAAATGAGACAGACCTTCCCTAATCCTATAAAACTTTACTAGATATTCTTATATAAATTTTAAAGGATCCTCCAGGCCCACTGGGTACTAGGTACTAGAGAGAATTCCATGACACTGAATAGTGGAAACCAGCAAAAGATTTTCTAGTTCTTTCTACTGGGGTTTTCACAGAATGTAAACCTTGAAATACTTGCTATACTCTGAATATGGATCAGCTTGAAAAAAATCACTAGATGCAAAACCTATTATGCCTGCCCAAACTCCCATCAGAATCCAAACAATGAGGTATCATATAGATAAAATGCTTCTATTTATTTAAAATGAAATCCACTACACAGTTCTTTTTCATTACTGTAGTCTATTTAATACCATACACCTTTGTAATATTATAAATGGGGCGTTTTCTGCAGAGTGCCACAATGCCTGACTATATTCCACAGTACTAACAACTTACACACCGACAGTCTGACTGAAAGGAAACGTGGTGCTATGTGCACATATGAGTAGCTATCAAACCAGAGAAAGTGGTATAATGAGTGAGTGGAGATACCAGGGGTAGAGCCTGACTCATGTGGAAAACTGCTTTTATTCAAAATTTCTGCTAAATTTGTGCACTTTTAAATTTCTTAAATATATTAATTTACGATGAGCTCAATAAGTTACCTAAGATGTCTGCAAGTGAAAATCAGAGCAAAATTATGCCCCAAATAAAGATAAGAATGACAAGAACAACTTCTTTAGTCCATGCCTTCCTGTGCCCTGGCCTGAGATGATGCTGTCATCTTGTCTATCTTCACTGGATTCGTCGACTTTTTCCACATCGCAGCAGAGCAGATCCCCCCATGAGCTGATGGAGTCACTTCATGTGAAATTCAGGGCAATGCAGAACACATTGTCCTCAATGGAAGGCAAGGTAGAGAACCTCTCATCAAAAGCTGGGAAACTAGACAGGCACATGGTGAATGTGGAGCAACGGATGGAGAAATCAGAGGCCAGGACCCAAGTCTGTGAAAAAGAAATCGCTGAGAATAAATCTGTGACTAATATGATGGTTAAAATCTGCTGCTCTTTAGAATGAAAAGGGAGATTCTAGGGTTGAGGGAAAGGAAGTCTAGAAAACATTCACATCTTGGGCATCCTGGCCATGGAAGAGACCCCAAACTATGAATCCTGATTAACATACGTTAATCTTTTATCTTTAGAACATGAATGTTAAAGATGGCATGTATGTAGAGAAGTAATTTCTACTATCTAGAAAGCCTATCTCAAATTTGGTGATTTAGGGTGAGAATGATATCAAGTTTTTAAATTTAAAAAGTTATGCATTTTTAGATGAATTAATACAAGAAAAAGAAAGTACTTCATAAAAGACTGAAGATTCTATTGACATTAGGTATTTGTCTAGCAATGCAGATCAAAGTCAGGAACCAGTATCACTAAAGAAGTAATTAAAAAAAAAAAAAAAGAAGAAGCTGAAGCAGCAGAATTCAGTATTTGGTCAAAAGTGATTCATAAGGGGTTTGGGTTTTTTTTTACTTTGGGTTTTTTTTCTGGTTGTGTTTTTGTTGTTTTTTTTTTTTTTTGAGGGGGTGAGGTGCTCTGTTTCTGTGTTTTTGGTTGGTTTCTGATTTGGAACCTTTTTTCAAATAAGCAAGACCTGGAGAAGGCAAAATCAGAGAACAGCCTGGAAAGTATGAAGCACCAAAAACTGAAGTGGGTTCCATGTTAAAGCATGGATGTAAAAATATGCTCATGTTCTATGTTCCTCCCAACTACTTTTCTATTTCATTTATATAACATGTCCCCATTGTGTCTGCTGTTAACAGCCTAATTTACCATTCTGTATTTCTGATATTTAAGAAAAAGCGTTTTTGCATGTAATGCTTGTGCCTACTGGACTGTATTTCCCTCTGGCGCAGCACAATTAAATGCATGCTGTGAAGTGTGCCACTTTCTAAGATACTGTGATGTCTGAGAAGCCTAATCAGCAATTCCACTTTTACATCTAAGACCATCACTAATTGTAATTTCTTTACCCCAAAAGGAAGACAAACCATGTACTTATGAGAAAATGCAAGCAGAAACAACAGGTTTGGGTTTTTTTTAATTGGTAAAACGATTGTACATGGAGATAAAAATAAACAGAGACTCAAAAATATTATGAACTGCAGCTAATGAAACAGAGACTATAAAAAGAATGTTTGGAAAAAATCCTTTCACCAAAACAATAGGCTGCACAATCAGCCTAAGTATCAAGAAAGAAAGAGCCAGCTGCGTGCCTGCATGCAAGCCAGTTGAGACTGGATGCTGAAGTTAAAGAAATGAATCTGTGATATCCAGAAAAAGCTGCCACAGTAAGAAACTGAGCTTGTTATACAATGAGGTTGAAATCTGCTGTACACTTAAGCAATAAATACAGTAGAAGAGATACTATTGAATTTGTGAAGCAAAAGAACATGCTAGGTATCAGCTAAACTTCTGTAATTCAACCATCTAACTCTCCAAACCACTCAACTGTATAAAGCCACACCCTGATCCAGGTCAAGGCCCTAATAAAAGTTAGGACATCACTGTATAAACTGAATTACCATTAAATACTTCATACACAAGCTCTACTACAGAAAAGCCAACTCCATAAATACCACAGCTATCTTTGTCTGGAGCATACTGAGAAGCCCTTAAAAGCTTAAAGGCCAGTGGGTTCCACAAACATATATTCTACCTCAGTTTTTTGTTCTTAAACTACAGCAAAAAAGACAAATGAAATGACATCACTTCCAGTAATACCTTGCTTCTGAATGTCTCAAAAACCCCCAACAACCCACCAATTTCCAAAGCACAAACATTTCATAAACAACCATGGAAGAACAACCTGTCTTTTGCCCCCTCTTGTATCACCAAAATAAAACACTGAGGTGTAAACTTTATAACAAAAGTACTTACTACCATAAGTTTGGTAAAAACTGCATATACGAAAGGGCAAAGGAGAAACTCAACTTCCAAATCTAAACCAAAATTAAATGGCAGCTAAGCCGTGTATATGCGCTTTTTACCAACCCTGTGGTAAGAACTACACTTGTAGATAATTAAACAGACTGTTGCTGGCCACTTAAGTTGCCAATGTTTAGCAATATACTTTCTCATACTAAATACAGTTCAGGCAGTCTAATAAAACTTATTATCAAAACTTTAGTTTACATTAGGACACTACTACTTGAGGACACAGAAAGTAACGAATTTCTTAATTACTGCAGGCAATTATAGAATTCTCAAACTACAACAGACGCCCTGGTTTTGAGAAAACGAAGTACTGAACAAAGAGAACTCATGAAAATTGCACAGACTTTCCAGCAACCTAAAACGCTCTAAGGACCACCCAAATTAACTAATTGTACACAGATATTCTACATGTGCAACTCAAAAGCCAACTTCAATCAGTTTCTCACTGGCCATGTACTGTTGTTACTACTTTTATAGTAAAAAAACCCTGTAGTAGACTTTTAAAATTTGTTTCGTACTTTCTTCTCTATACTCGACTTTCTGAGAAAAAAGTGATCCTGGACAACCTGTATTTCTTTCTCATTTTAAATAACTACTTAACATTCTATCTTACACTCAACCTCAAGAAAGTGAGTAAAACCTAAAATTACTCTAAACTAATTTACCCATACTGAGCAAAGCTAACTAACAAGAAGCCACAGTGGCCTGCTATTACTGAGGCCACAGAGCACGATGTTGTCCAAAGATACTTCTTTTCCGAAATCCCCCATGTGAAAGAAATAAATTTATCCATGGTACACTTTATGAATAATTTTAAAGAAAACGTCTTCTATAACAACAGTTAAAAACATACATACAGACAGACTTATCTGTACCTGCTTTGCCATTCAATAGCTTTTTCTGGTAATATTGCTGTTCAAGCTGGGGGTTTGCACCAGGGCGCCGCAGTGCCTTTCCTGTACCACTGTTACTAGTAACAGCTACTGGCTTTCCTGTGGAGAAAAAATGCATATACTTACAGGTCAGTACCTATAATAGCTTACATTTTAGTAACAGCACAATTAGGATAAGATGATAAGGATTTTCAATTTACTTTTTATAGTTTCTTTCAAGCTTAGATGTTCTCAAGGCATTAAAGAAGGAACAGCTACAAAAGTGACTTGGAATTGTGACAACGAATCTGTCTTAATTGCAGTCACATGTAAAGAAGAAAAGGTTTTCAAGAGTGAAAATACAGCCAATTTGTCTTCAATAATAAATATAAATGGAAGCTTTAAATTTCACCAACAACCTAATGATTCATTAGTTTAAGATACAGCAAACACTGGACTGATCTTAAATACTTCAACATGTTTATTAGCTTAAGTAAATCAGAAAAATATACACATGCCAAAACACTTAGTTTAACTGTACAAACCAAAATTTTTAGTAAACTTTTGACTTTCCTGTAATATCAACACCTCCATGGTGTTTCCAAAGAAAGCTAATTTATGCACTAAAAGTTCTGGCAGACTTCTGTGGAACAGAAAAAGTATTTGCAGGAAAGTCCTACATTCTTTATGTTCCAATAACGGAATTTGAAACTTGGCAGGAAATCAAGCTTTAAAGAAGCAAACTTAGCCGGAGTATCTTTGATACAGCTGCTCCTGCTTTTGGGCAGAAGAGAGCAATGGAACCACACATACAGGTTACTCTTTCCCAAGGTCTGTCAGAGCTAGGAGTGTGAGATGGTCACCACTGCACCAAGTCTTCAAACTTGTGCACCCCTAAAGTTCAGTGTTTGCATAGAACTAGGATCTCCATTTCTGAATGGCACACTTGTAAAAAACAAACCCACCAAAGTTTGTTAAGATGCTCCACTAACTCTCCTATGTCTTAAGGATGATCACACAACTCAGACTTGTAAATGCCAACTGAATTGTTCCTGAATCCTACAGGTCTTAAAATATTTCATGTGTAAGAGCTTAGAGAGGAAAGGAAAGGAGAAGCAAATTTCTCTTGAAAAATATGCATCAGGCAGAGACAATTAATTCTCAGGCTTGGCCTTTCCACTTTTCTAGTTAAACAAAGCTTTTTAAACAGGAAGATTATTAGGATATCCCATTTTCTTTTCTTTTCCTTTTTTTTGTTTAAACAGACAGTGCCCAAACCCCACTTTTAGCACAACCAAAATTCTATTTCCGATTTCTAATATGGTAGAGTAAAATCTCAGTAAGATTATGTAGTGCCACAACCTACCACAAATAGTTACTACAGATTTTACTTCTCTCTTCTTACTTTAGATACTGAAAGGAGATAGCAAGGAGAATTCCAGTTCTCTCCTCCACTTGCTTTTGTATTGTGAGAAAGTAAACAGGAATATGAAAGTTGCACGGTCTAACTATTGAAGATGCAAGAAAAAAGATTAATATGCCAAAATAATTTTGTAATTGTGTAAGTCTGGTTTTCAAAAGGCTTAACTGAATAAACTGTAACACACAGACTTAAATACTAACCTTTGAGATCTGGTCTATTTCGGATAGCCACAGACACAAAGAAGCAATCCATATCCACGTGCATTATACAGCTCTGTGGCTTGGCTGAGCTCGCAACAGACACATTACCTAGTATGAAGATACACCAATAGAAAACTTGAACCCTAATTTATACACTTTGGTACTACTCACAGTAGTCATCAAGGTCTATTATCAAGTTTTTACCACCTCTAAACCATAAATATTTTTGCTTCCTCTCACCAAGAAGGTATTTACTCTGAGAAACATAAACATAAGCAGCAGACAAACAGCCTGAACAATGAATTAACTTCAGAGTTTGTTTTTTATTTTCTCATGATTAACACCTTCTACCTAACAAGTTCTCTGAATGCAAGGAGATTAATGCACGTAGTTGACACTGGATCTTAATTTTGCTATGTTAACACTGAATCAGGAACAGAATTTTATTCCTTTTTGCTCATCGATCAGAAGACTGTTTCAAAAGATAAAAATATAAGTTTACCTGCACTAAGAACTACCATCATTCTTCATGAAACACACCACAATTAGTTTTAAAAGTCCCATGCAACTGGATTTTGTTATTGCTGTACTTACATGCATGCAAACATTCAGCAAAGATGAGCAAGATAACTCCTCACTGAAAAATGTACAAGCCTAAAACACTACAAATACTTCCTAGAAGTTCAAGTCTGCATGTCTATGTTGCTGACCTATCAAAGGTGGCAATCAACAAAAGAAATTAATTTGAACAATGCATAAAGCGTAACAGTGAAAAAGTACTTCAATACATCAAATGAACTGTTCCACTTAACATCTGAGTTAATTACTGAGTAATGAGAAAAATATCCTCTTGGTTTTAATAATTTACAATTTCAACTCATTCTTTGAAAAATAAGGACTGTCTTATAATGGGCGTATTTACAAATCAAGCGATCAAGTTAAGGAGCTGCTACTTGTCAACCGAATCACAGGCATTAACTATTGGAATACTCCAGGCCAAATCAAAGAGAAAATAAAAATATATTCGCTTATACCACATTTTGATTTAAAAAAATACACATTAGGTAGTTCATAAGCTAACATGTTTGATAACTGGTGTGTCCTAACACAAACACAGAATCAGTTAATTCATTATCTAACAATTTTTTTTTATGTGGCAATTTATCTTCAAGCATATTTTATGATTACAAGTGAATAATTTTACAGCACAGGAGTCAGAATCTCTTTAATGGTACAGAGCTGACCTTTTAATTTAGTAAGACTGTAAACCAGAGATTCTAAAGATGCAAAATATTTTATCTGTAACACTTTGACTCTCATGAATTATACATTTTTTTCACTTTGGCCCTTGATGCAACGATGTAAAATATTTCTCTCCAAGTCAGGTTCAAAAGTCTCATATGACACTACTACCCACTTTAACAGACCCAGAGTTATGTAATTCTTACTAACAAAAATAATTTAGATTTTAACTCACATCCAAATGTTACTCATCTTTTAAATGCTCATGCTGAACAGTATGATTTTTTTCTTCTCTTTTTTTCCCTTGCAGATTTTTCACACAGCAACTACAGACTTGTGTATTTAGATATACATAGTATTTTACTCCCTTATCAATCCATGTATCTTGGTAAAGTCAGGAATACTATTTCTACAAGGAGGAATTGAATATAGACCAGAGTATCACATTAAGTAACATTTTAAGTAAAAAAAACCCAAACAAAGCCAAAAGCAGTTGGATCCATTAGTGTTCACTGCATCAAAGTCATCAAGTTTTTCCAGATAGACTGACTATAATATGACTACTCAATACTAAACTATGTAGTCTCATTTGGACATTTAATGTACAAAGATATAAGGAATCTTCTTAACATAAACCTTCTTAAACAAGTATCTACCTGTGTCAGTTTTAAGTGCAGACCTGCCTGCTTTCCATTTTTTTAATTTTTCCCTTCCTGGAAAGACACCGCTGTTTTTTCTCTGCAGGCTGTTGACAAACTCTGTCAATTCACACTTCCACGTTGATATATGATGCAGTCTTGAATGTGAATAAAAGCCAGAAATAAAACTACAATCTGAAGTTTTGGACACAGGTAAGGAAGCTGCCTTGCTAGGAGCAGGTACAGAAGTGCTTTTTGTGCTTGAAGGCCCCTGAACAGTTGAGTGGTGAGCACCATTTATTTTAGCATTACTGTGCAAAAATGAAGATGAGGATGAGTTACTCATAGTCCTGTGTGGACTCCATGGAAAGTCTGTATTTTTGTTGCTTCGCTGCAACTGCTGCACTGTGCAGTCTCTAAAGTCAACCATGCCTTTGTCAGTCTTCCCCTCCTCCTGCACAGGGCCTGGAGAGAACCTGCTCGCAACACCATTGCCGGAGGGCACCAAGCAATCCTGTGTCTTTAAGGCACTGGTAGAAGTGTGGGTGTGTCCATTAAAAAGGGCAGTGCTGTCTTTATGAGACTGAATCCCATTTTGTTTCCGTATTGGAAAAATCTCCTCCAGCTCTGTAAATCCAATATCGTCACTTTCTTCTTCCTCTTCTTCATTCCAGCTGCTTATTCCATTGGGCGTGATTTCATTTTCCATTTCATACTTTTTAATATGATTTCTGAAACAGATACAATAATTAAATACCGTATCTTTCATAAATAAAGGCACATTTACAGGTAATTTCAAGCTTTTTCTTCCCAATTGTTCTCAATATATACTTCTGTTACATTCCCAAGACAATCTCAAATTCTGAGCCACAGCCTCTCAATGGCACAAAATACAAAGCCATACCAAAGATTTTACAGATTTCATGTATTATTAACTAGGAGTTTACATGGGAGTGACCATGCTCACATTAGAAAAGCTATTTCCAAGGCCTTTAATCTGGCAGGCAGTTTCCAACTGAATTACAATAATTATTTATTTGTTAACAGAACTGTACCGCCATAGACAGCATGAATGTTGCAGGAATATGCAAACCATCAGAAGGAGTTGTCCTTTTATCAAGAGATGTGGTTTTCCTTAACTAGTTACAAACAAACAAAAGGAAAAGAGAACGTAGACACAGAGAACTATTTTTTTAGAAAATTATTTTAGATTAATGTGTTAGATTTATTTTATTTTTTCTCAATGAAAAAATCTGTTCAAGCTCTAAAAATCAAATGTATACTTAGCTTTGATAAAAACCACAAACAAACTAGTTTTTAGCTTTTAAGCATATAAACCAAAATGTGCTAGTGCACTTGTGGCAGAATAAAGACAAAGCTTTCGTTCAAAAAATTAACTCTGGAAATTAAAACCAAAGTCTTCAAGAGTTCTACATGCTCTTGATCTGCTGGAAAAAACCCAACAAACCCAACCATCACTCCCGACTCCCAAAGCTAGCAATTAAAGTACACAAAAAAAAGTGGGAAATAATTAGGTATTCAGTATGCCACTGAAACCACAAAGCCAATTATGCATGACAACAATTTGGTTAAGATTATCACAAACATAAATTACAGTGAACACAATATTTTTGAAGAATTGTGTGGTTGAAAATGTTATATTCAGTGGTACATACTTAGTGGATAGGCAGGCTTTTAAAGTCATGTTTTTCAGACTACACTGAGATTTTGGGAAGTCTGAATATTCCTCTCATTTAAAAATCTTTAACAATGTAATAGTAAGAGGTGATGGTGATTGTACCACTCGTTGTTTAAAATATGGGTATGAAATGCTGCTTAAGATATTAATTTTGTGGGAATGGTTTTATTTTTCCTAAATGTAGACAAATCCCACTTATGTGGTGAAGTCTCCTCAGCAGTATGCATGTCTGGATTTTACAAAAATCAGCAGACTGTGGAAGAACTCAGATTACCAGTACAAATCAAAGTACAGTATCTTGCACAGTATCCTTGGCCCTGTTTGAGCTGTAGTGTTGAACCAGATGACATCCAGATATCTCTTCCAACCTAAAAAAATTCTATGATGTTATTATTCTTGCCTATCAACAACAAACATGTACTTCTAAAAAAGATGCAAGAATTTTCTTATAAAAAAAAAGTCTATAGAAGTGTTCAAATGGAATGTTTCTTTCCAGATTCCAATTCCTCTGCCAGTTAAAAAGTTTCACTGGTGCTTTCTCTTTAAGTCTCTTCTCAAGGTCTTAGGTCTCTTAGGACACTTTTTTTATATTGTAATTTCATTTTTTAATCCGTCTTCTCTCTCAAGCATGACTTAAACCTTGGTGTTAGCATACATAATGTATGCTGTGACTTTTTTTTTTTTTTGAAGAGGCTAAAGAAAGAGATTAACAACTAGTATGCATTTATATTCAGTCTTAGGCACCTCTAGCAAAAGTAGCCATCAGCTTTTTATTTTTGAAATAAAGACCTACTTCTCAATGTCACCAGTCAGAATCCTTTAATGCATGCCTGTTGCCTCCATACAGATATATTACATCCTAGGACTCCAAGGTCATATTATCAAGCAAACTGTGGTCCAAAGACTAGAGAGAAGGCTTGGAGTCAAGGTAACTGAGTGCTGTCCTCAACTATTTATACTGCTATACCTTAGGTTTAAATTTCAGCACCTCAGAGCTTGCTGAAATTAACTTTAAAAATGTTATGTATTTACAAATGCAAACCGATTACAGGTGAATGATGAGCATCTGCATTACAAAACCAGAAACACTTACACCCTGTTGAGATCTTTAGCGATATTGCTTGGACCTGGAATGGCATCTTCAGGTTTGCATAAGCTGTTAAAGTTGAGACCTTTCTGACCACTTGACTGCTTGGTGTAAAGCTGATATGGAATGTGCGAAAGGAGACGTCCAGCTTTAATGCTGAAAAAAAAAGAAAAGAAAGAACAGGTTACTACTTAAGAAATTAAAAAAAAAAATCCCAACCTTCTATGCTAAAAAAAACCCCAATCCCTACATGTACTTGTAGTTCCTTCCACACCTTTCTCACCTCTAAATGAATTGAACTGAAAAGTAGTTTGTGATGTGGTGACTAGTACAACAAAAGATATTTGCAAAGATGTGTTGGTCAGTTGTCTACATCCATTTCTCTTTCCAACTGACACACACAAACCCCAAGTATTTAATTTAAACAAAACAGTCAAAAAACCCTTGGTGACTGGTCCAGGTTATTCTACCTGAACAATGCTGACTGAGCTCTTTAACGTGGAACAAATTAGGGTAGAATTTGAAAGAGGTCAGCTAGGATGTGGTTCACTATTAAAAATTAACTACTTTTTCCATTCCACAAGGCTAATTATTCCTTCTTGTAAAAAATTCACTGAGACAAGCTAAACAGAAGAATAATTTTCAAACAGACCTTCCATAAATATCTACAGCAATCATTCCAGTTATGTCCTACTGTGTTCCAATGTATCTACCTCTTCTTTTTCTTCTTCCACTGAAACTGCAATTATACTTCAGTAACTGCTAAATTCCGTAGGGAAGCCACACACTTGGAAGTGAAATTGTCTCAAAAATACACCACAGGATGATTTCATCTCTCCACCCCAACACCTGTTGCTGGCAGTAGAGATAACAGCCTTCCAAGCCTACACTTCACCTCTTATTTGTATACAATTCTTCATATTCAACACTGGGTTAGAGATGCTGGGGCTTCTTCCAGCAGAGGAAACTCTCCCATATCAAAGTAGATTAGTATTAGTATTTAGTTTTGAAGATAGAACTGGAGTCAAATTTTAAAGATAATTTAGCTCAGTGTTTTTCTGTTCTTCAACACTCAGATGCTTTCTCTTGCTTGAATCTGTACTACTGTCAAGGGAGGTGGACAGTAGAACAAAAGCCCTTAGGAGCTTTCTGGCTGCAATTAGAGAGAATATAGCAGGAGATCACGTTTCCCAATTAGATAAATTAAAACTAGTTAAGCATATACATATATCTAGTAAGGTTTCTATGGAAATGGGATAGTAAAACAGCCCCAAAAATATATCAATTAAATACTGTTTGATACATGAATATATATCACTCATAAAGGAACATAATTTGCATTAAACATTGCCAGAGTTAAAAATACACCTGGGAGAGTTCCAAAGCTCTCTTGTACACAAAGTGATGACACAGCAACTAAGCTTTTACAGTGCCTGATTTGACTGTTTCTTATATGACTGTGTGAACCTAGGTCCAGAACCAACTTGCTAATATTTCAGAGTAATTGCTACAATTTCAAGATGATTAAACAAACCCACATTTATTTAAGAACTCGTTCACGACTTCAAGCTTTTAGCTACTGGAGTAGCTGCATTACTAGATCAACAAAAAGTTGCTTTTTTCCAAACTGTATTAAGATGCAACAATAGGAATCCTAGTTTAGATGCATAATTCAACATCCTTCCCCATTCCACCATTCCTGTGTCACAGAATTCATAATCACTAAAAAAAATCAGGTTGGAAAGGACCTCTGGAGGTCTCTAGTCCAAACACTGATCAAAGCGTTATCTTTAAAGTCAGATCAGGTTGCTGAGGACTAAGTCCACTCAAATTTTGAGTATCTCCAAAGACACAATTTTCACAACCCTCTCTAGGCAGCTGTTTCACTGCTTACTCTCTTTTACTGTGAAAAATCTTTTTCTTACAGTCAAGCTTTTCTTTGCTGCAACTTGTGACTATTGCCTCTTGTCCTCTTGTTGTACATCTGGAAGAAAAATCTGGCTCTACACCCTCTGTAACTTCCATACAGGTAATGAAAGACAACGATTAGACCCCCTCCTAGTCTTCTCTCCAAGCAGAACAGAACCAGCTTCCTCAGTCTCTAGTTATATATCACAGGCTCATACTGGTGGTACTCCTCTGAATTCACTGTAGTTGTCAGTATTTCTTTCACTGAATAGCCCAAAATCTGACACACAACTCCAGATTTAACTTCAGAAGTGTTGAACAAATTAGAAGAATAACTTGCCTTGATCTGGACTGTGGTCTTGCTAATGCAACCAGCATGCTGTTAGCCTTTATCTCCACAAGGCCACAACTGCTGCTTCATGGTTACCTTTCAGGGTAAGACTTGAGGGTTCTGGTGGATTACAAGCACGTGTCCTAGCCAGTGAGTCCCTAGCCTGTCTGGTTGCATGGAATTAGTTCTGTCTTGTGTTCAGGACTCTGCATTTGGCTTTGCTGAATTTCATCAAGTTTCTGCCATCCCATTCCTACAGTTTGTTGATGCTCCCAAAGGGAAGCCCTGCTCTCCAGTATATCAACTGTTCCCTTTTAAGTCATCCACAAACTTGCTGAAACTACTTTCCCCTGCATCACCAATGTCCATGTTTTTAGTGAAGACATTAAACTGCATCTGCCCCAGTATGAACCCTTCAGAAGTGCCCCTTGTAGCCATCTGCTAGTTTGACTCTGAATTGCTCACCACTATGGTGACCAAGGCAGCTGGGGCAGTACTTTCCTCAGCCAGCAGCCCACTATCCAATTCATATCTCCCCAACTTGTCTTCAATAATGCAGCAGGGGACTGTGTCAAAAGCACTACTGTAGTCATAGCAAATGGTATCTAGTCCTCTCTTTTGCATTCAGAATCCTCATGAGAAAACTAGGTGTCATGCCAGACTAATATTTTTTTTAATTATTCTAAACTATTTTCTTCACATTTGTACTAGATTAACACAGTTCTTTAGGAAAAATATTCACCTAATTTGAAAATCAAAATAAGGAATCCGCAAATTCTACTGGTACCTCATGTTAGTCATCCTCAGTCTCTGAAAAGTGGTTTTATTATAAATATCAAAGAATGTTAAAAGAATATTCAAATTTGGAAGTCAAGCTCTCAGATCACCTAAATTTGGCTTTCACTGCACAACAATCTTTCCAAGCTACATAATGGTGTGGTGTATTTTTCAAATAAAAGAATATTGATTTAGGAAGGAGGCCTGCCTGTAATCTTCTTCATTTATTGCAAAAATAGGTAGCAAAAACACACAGTAAGGGGCATGCAGAAAGAATGATTTTGTCACTACAACAACCACACTATTACACTGGAAACTGGATTTTGCAACTACTGTTACATAGGATCTCTATGGAATGCTAATTGAACCAAAATTCTAGAACTACTTGCATTTAACAACAGGTTTATAAGAGTCTGACTTTAGACCATAGTTCAGAATATGCAAAGCTTTTAATGCAGCAATGAAGTTCTACATATGCCTTATGATCTTTGTGCATGTAGCTCCGCAGAATCTTATATAGTTTCCATGGCATATTCCAAATTATGAACATTTTTGGTGTTTTACTTAAATGTCTTTTCGGTGGCTCTCAAAAAAAAAATTAAATAATAGCCATTGTGATGGTGCCACGTTACGTTCATTAATCTTTGGAAAGCAGACAGATGCTATAGTGATAAGCAGGAATAAGCAGTAAAAGACAGGAATTAATTATTCATTTCATTACCAGCAAAGAATTCGAGTCACATGCAGGAAGTAAGGAACAGGGTTATAGAGACAAGAAGCAAAAGCCAAGTCACTGTATTAGCAGTTTGCAACCTGAACTCAATTTTTCTGTGCAGAGAATGTGGCAGGTGCATAGTGAAAAAAGATGGCATGTGATCATGTAATTAAGGACTAAATCACAATACATGCACATAAGAAACAAATCAAAGCTCCACAGACAAATGACTTCTTCATTTTGCAACCTTGGGTGACAAGACCAAAGATTTAACAACACTGTTTTACCAGCAGTTTGTGACAGCAACATTTTAGGGTAGATTCTTAATCAAACTGAAAAAATTACAAATCCATCACATTGCCTACAAGAGAACAGGAGAGGGGCTTTTTAGAGGGGTAGTGACAGGACAAGGGGAAATAGCTTGAAGCTGAAAGAGGGTAGGCTTCGATTAGGCATTAGAAAGAAAAGTCTTTACTGTGGATGGTGAGGCACTGGAACAGGTTGCTCAGAGAAGCTATGGATGCCCCGTCCCTGGACAGATGAGGCTTTGAGCAACCTGGTCTAGTGGAAGGTGACCTAGTCCATGGCAAGGAGGTTGGAACTAGATGATCTTTAAGGTCCCTTCTAGTTCTATGAAATTGGAAACTCTCCATCTACTACATTGATTTTTACCAACTGATCTACTGAGAATGTAATTTGGTATTCCATATACAGAGATGGATTATTTAATCACTGAGTATTCTTTAATTTTGTTAAGAAGAAGGGAAAGAAAAGAGAGGTGGTTGTGAAATGAGCTTCTATTCTAGATTCTGATATGAACCCTGTTGTGCTGAGACAGTGAATTCCCCACTTCCTTGTGCCCAAACTCATGTATCTGTCTATACTTGGTTCTTTTGACTTATTCTACAGTGTAACCTTCTAGAACCAGGATGCAGAACCTGAACACAAGACATCAGAAGAAAAATTTTAGGAGATTTCATATATTAGGTTCTATCAGGTTTCTACTGAATGTATAGAAACAGATTTTTCCATCTTGGTCAAAATCACAACAAGCTCTAATAGCACCAGTAAAAAACAGTCACATCTTCCAAATAAAATCACACCTACCATCAGTTTTCCAAGTGCTTAAAAAACTGGCCCTAGAACTGTTGGAAAAAAAATGTATCTAAAGTCTTTTTCAAACTGAGAAATTTATAATTTGTAACTAAAGTTTAAAAAAATTGACCATAAAGATACATAATATGAAACAGCAGAATACAAAGGACTGAAAATCAGCAAACTGCAAATAAGATGTCACATATACATTGCAGAACTGTTCCTTGCCTTTTTCTGCTCGTCATCTAGGAAAGAGGCTACTTAAGAATAGCATGACACTGACAGGATAATTTCTAGAACATGTTCTATTTCCTGTGGGTTCCTCAGATGGAAGAAGATAGATGCAAACCACATTAACTGCTCTGAGCTTGGCTATTGTCTTTATCAAGGACCTAAGAACAATGTCAGTGGATTCTGTATATTCCAGTGCATGGAGAAACCAAAGAACATAAATTCTTTGTAAATAAAATGTGGACTTTTTTTTCCCCTTTTGTTTTTATTATTTTCTTACAAAGTCACAACACAGTAAATGTTTAGATGGATTAGTTCCAATTTTATGGGAACACTTTTCAATTGACATCCTTTATATACAGATGACATGAAATTTACACAATACACAAGGCAAGAGTTTTAAAAACAATCACATATTAATTATTTAACATCCTGAGATGAAGTCTGGTCAATTGCTTAGATATTAAATAGAATTAACAGAATAATGTTCAGTTTCCCAATATGCTTGAGACTTTCTGAATGCTCTTGGTGAAGTTTCATAAGCAACAATCCCTAGAGAAGCAAATCTTTAATGTAACAGTGGTATTTCTACTCAGCTGTTCTACAACTTAAGCTAAACCATAATCTCAAAATGCAATATTTTTAAACTTTTCTTTTCTCCCCAGATTTTTCTTGGGGTTTTTTTTCCCTAAAAGGAGAATCTCCAAATGCAGTAGACCTAAACTTACCTTTCCATGATCCACTCTGGCCGAACTACTTTTTCTCCTTTCAGTTCTTTTATTTTGGCATTTGGAAGATTGGTGGCAATAATGTGAGTTGTTTTCGATCTGGAATAGTACACATGGTATTGGCCTCCATGTAACATCATCAGCCGTCTTAATTCATCAGCTGAGGGATCTATAAAGTTAGAACCAGAAATATTCCTGTTTAGTGCCAGCAAATATTGTAAGAAAAATAACTTTAATTGATAAATATGATGCCATGATCAGAAAGAGTGCAAACCATTGCTTTATTCCTGAAAAAACCTTAAAATTTCTTCAAAGAACTAATCAGAAAAACATTTTGCAAGAAATGCAGAAAATTGTGTTTTTGAAAACACTGGTTCAAAATGTGAACATTCTACTTGCTATAGAGGATCTTCCCACAATATGTACGGTGGAGGGCAGGAAAAAATACTCAAGTAGATGTAACGTTAAATTACATCAAAAAACGCTTTACATCCACATAATACAAAACTAGCTTATCTTTTCGTCAGAGTTCAGGAGAATAATATATACCCAGAAGCAACAGAAAATAATTAATATCAAACGGGTTTAGCAACAGCACAGAACTCCCACTATATAATTTCTGATTTACGAAGCAGCTAACTCACTCCTTCCTTACCAGGTTATTCTTGAGTTATAGGGAACAAAGAATAACATAAAAACTAACAACTATTCTGATCTCCTCAATCGTGTTAAAAAGAGTACTTACTTTGCAAGCAGAGGTGGGGAAAAAGAAGAAAAAAGTGTTAGCTTTGGAAAATGTTTGCAGTGGTGTCAACACAGGCACCAATGATTTGGGTCAGCACTAACAGAATGTCTGAATAGTGAATCTAGCACAAGATACTTTACAAAAAAATCTGAACAATACAAGAAGGATGAAAAAATTTTTGAAGGATACAGTTACAATTCCTTCCTGTCAACTCTCAAAATATGTCTAACACTTCATTATACCTCTAACTTCTAACTAAAAATAGCACACACTTTCTCCAAGTGTTATCTTTCCTACTCCAGCCTTTTGGACAACCATGTTCTAGAGCTCTGTTTAGGGACTAGCAGCTTGAAGAATACACAAATGCTGGATTCTCACTAAAGGAACTGCCTGCATTAAACAACCAATCCAGATGTATTAATAGTTTAACATATCCACCTTAACCTTTTTCAATCCGTTTGAGCCCTGTGCTTAAACCAGCACTAATCTATCTCACAGAAGCTCTATGCATCAGTTACATAATAATCACAACATTCCTGGCATAGATCCCTGAAAAAGGCTTCTGGGGAGTTTCCAAAAGGTTATTAAGCTGCTTTACAGAAGTAAGTAGAAGTATGAACATAAGCATGGTAGATTAAAAATCTTACTCCAGCTAACATGCACTATCAGTCCATCACAGATGGTCCCTACAATGCATAAATGTCTTACCCCTTCTCTTGTTCCTCCTTCCACTAGTAGCATGTTCTGTCTCACACATTATGCCACTGAGCAAGGAAACCTCGACATATTCTCCTAAACATAAATTTAAGGCATACAATCTAACCATCACTAATTTGAGATATTAAAAATTTAGTAAGTGTAGGAGGATGGAGGAAGTTAAAAGGTTTCATTTCAAATAATAAGATCACAGAAATATGGAAAGATCTTCCCCTATTTCTACAAGTTATCTCTTGTAAGTGATATAGTAAAGCAGTATTTATATTCAGAATGTAAATCTGATTTTTTTATTGAAAACCTTAATCATGAAAAACAATGGAATATACAAAACATGTACAGTAATTTTCATGTATTTACTTAGTTGCAAATTCATGTGTATTACAGTTACCTCTACCCAGGATGGTAAACATGAGAACAACACAAAACAGATCCTTAAAAAAAAAATAAAGGTTCACCTGTCAAGCCATTGACGTAGATAGCAACTCCACTAAAGATACTTGATGAATTTCCATCCCTCTGTTGTTGTATGGCTGAATCTGACTGGAACTGATCCTCCAGTTTCTTAACTTTTGCTGACATGTAACCACCCTAGTTTTTAAATTAAAACAAAACACAACCCATGATGCCAGTCTTATTTCCCAATGTTTACACAGAGAAACTGGTCAATTATAAGACTGGAAAGGTAAGCAACATTCCTCCAAACTGAATTTGGTTGACACACAAAATACATTCTTTTTCCAAATGAAAAACAGCTAATGCTCCACCATAAACTCTTATCTAGAAGATGACTGCACCTTGTTACCAACATGGCAGGATTTATTTCGTATTTCTTTTATCTTTTTGTTATAGGAAAGGATTCTATATATATAAAAATTCTCATAGAATAAAAAGAAAGAAGAAGAAAGAATGGGATGATGCAAATTTGGGTGCTAAATTGGTGGCTCATTGCCTAACAAAACAATGTGGTTCTATGTATTTTCAGTTCTTAAATATACATGAGACAGTAGTATTCTAAACATTTATGTAAATTAAATGCCTCAGTTATTGTTCGTCCAACTACAGAATGTGGTGGAGACAACCATAAATAGTTTTCAAATTAGTTTATTTTTTAAATGGTGATTTAAAGCTATTCAAGGGTCTGCACTTACTAATAATGAAATTTAGGGATTATTGTGAACACAGACTTCAAAACCTGGTAATTAAAAAATTTCTTTCGAACTTAATTATGTGTTTTCAAGTAAAGCAAAAGGGTTTCATTTATAGCATCCCTTCAGCGTGTATAACAAAACTGTAACCCCTTTTTAACCACAGTGCTATTTACCTCTTTAAAAAAAAAAGCCACTAGGTTTTGAACATACCCATATTCCCCATCCATCGCCATCGGCAGCTCGTTTCCGCCATCCACCCCGCCTCATACTGAAGCTTCTGCATAGGAAGAACAATGCTTTATCAATTAAATGTTCAGCATTATCATCAACGATGGCACTACAGGCCATTTACAGATTATCACAAAGATTAAATTTTTTCAACCAACTTCACTGAAGTATTTGAGTTTCACAGCCAATCTGGAAATGCGAAATTGCGTAAAAACCTGGGTTCCTCAGTTTTGTTGTAATGCATACTGTGGTTCCTGCTATGTATCAAAAACCACACATGCACACTTTGCTTTATTCACCCTGAACATAAAAAACTCCTTACGATGTTCACTGTCCATTATAATTTATTAAATTATTTCTGTTCTTCACACATCTCCTATAAAAAAGAGGAATAATAAAAGGTTCTGAAAAACAACTGCTAACATCCATGCAATATATTGTCCAGGTCACGAACAATCTTTTATTTCCTATATGATACGACAGACATGGTGTGATGCAGGCAACCACCTCCTGGTATTAGAGACTGGATTAATTTCATCAATGGATTTACAGCTGATTATAAAATGTCCAAGGACTTGTTGCTATAATGCAATACATCACATCAAAGCAAAAAACCAAAGGTGATTTTATTGTCAGAGAAAAGCCACCTGTTTAAGTGACCTAGTAGGATCTACAGTTAGATTTGTGATTTGATTCTTTGGGGCTTTTTGTTTGTTTGCATTGCTTAATAAATAAAAAAACCCAAAACAAACCCAACCAGCCAAACTGCAGTTTTTCTTTATGCACGACACTTATCCCTGGACCATGAGCTGCACACAGCCATGTCCCCACATGAGCTATTAGTTGGCTAGAACAGAATCCTTGGATAGAAAAAGAAATGCTTGGACTGTGGCCAACTGCTCACTGCACCCAAGTGATTCATATTTACTACAGCTGTTGTAACACTGATTTTAGAATATTGATTAATGATGTAGTAAGATCATGAGGTCACTACCTGCTATTACATCTCTCTCTTTCCAGCCAAAATAGTTTTCTAAATAAAAAGACAAAATAGTCTTTTGGGTCTACCAACTCTTAAAGGATGAGGACAAGACTCTGAAACTAAAAAAAAATGACTGTCTTAAGTCTTCTGTTTCATTAAATATTTTATTTATATTCTTTTATCCGCCCTAAAAACTACGCAAAGCTACAGTAAATATGCAGAAGGAAGTCAACTGTTTTTTTTTTCCCATCCTTGCCTGGTTTGGTGTCTCTGGACTATCTACAGCATTGACCAGTAGCAAGAGCACAGAAACTTCACTCTGTCTCCAGCTTACCAGAAAGCACATACAGTTGGTGAATGGAGATGACAACACAATCTGGTCACTTTCCTATCCATGCCTTCTACTGCACTGTTCTGGACACTGCCTCATTTATTGTATTAACATTCTGTTTCTTATGAACCTAGCTGAAAGTGAGTTCTAGCTTTTGTCTCTTAAATCCCTTTTGGACCAAGCAGGCATACTCTGATATCCAGTTAAACCACCTTAGACTGCAGGCAGGTTTGACTGCAAAATAAGACACAGCTGCGGCAGAAGTTTTCGTAAGTACTATCATTTTCAGGGGCTACTGCAAATATGCCAAATTAGGCAACCACAGAATTATAGTCAAAGCAGGTAATGGGTACCTTGAAAAGACAAGCATCTGTTTTATGTTTCAGGACCCCTACAAACACAGAAAGATCATGATGCACCTGGTTCTATTCTAACAGTTGCTCTTACTCGATACACAATCCGATATACGCATCGTTGTATGTGCAGTTATGAAGATCTATCCCATGTCGAGGAGATGAGCTCTAAACCAACATCCAAAACAAAGCAACCCCTTCTTAGATTGCTGTATTTTCTCTCTAGATACCTGCATTTCTTACCCAGAGACCTATTTCCAAGACATCAGGCCTTCTGAAATTAAGCTTTAGTGGTCTGGATTGTATCTAGCAGATACCCCAGAACGCTTAAGGAGCACTGAGGAAAAAGAGAGGAGATGAGCTAGATGACCACATAAAATACAAAATTGACTTTTTTCCCGCAGAGGACAGTATATACTGAAAATGGCTTGATGATTTCTTTCACATGGAAAATTTGTATTTTTCCATCGGCTGAAGTAAAATGTAATTCACATCTATCACTTCTGGCTAAGAAATTCTTGGAAAAAACAGAGAAATGTAAGTTCACGAAAAAAGAAAAACCATTATTGAAAATGTCATCCAGTTTTTTTAGATACTACAGATATCAGTGTATGAGCTCATAGGAGACACCAGAATTTTAACTAATGGTTACTCTTTCTCCCTCTTAATAAAGGATGACAAAGTCTTAAAGGGTGGCTACAAAAAGGATAGAGGCTCTCTTCATAAGGAGCCACATGGAGAGCACAAGAAGCAACGGATATAAGCTGCACCAGGGAGTTTAATCTTGGCATAAGAAAAATATATTTTAGAGTGAGAACTATCAATGACTGGAACGCAGGGACACGGCAGAGTCCTCATCTCTGGAGATTTTCAAGCTGCAATTGGACAGGATGCCAGATAACCTCAAGCACACTTCCCTACCCATGAAAGGCTGGACTAGATACTCTTTCGAAGTCACTTCCAATCTGGGCTGTTCTGTGATTCTAAGACTATCAAATAGAAAACCTCATACAAATATAAACTCTTACTCTGAAAAAAACAAAGACTGTATGAAATGCATACTCTAAACCACCACAACTCCAATCACTGAGAAGGCAGGATTTGATAGGTAGTTAACTCGGACCCCTATACAACAACCTCCTGCTTAAACTAAAATATCTAATGTTTGATAAACTGAAGAACTGCCTTCGTAAGAGTGACCTTTTCTGGAACCTTGAAGCACATTTCATTTTTATTCAGGACACTGGAAGGTGAGGAAGAAAGATCTCTAGTCTAAAAGTGAAGCCAATTAAAATCAGAATCATGGTTACATGCCTAGTTTGATTAAAATTAGAAATCAAACAAAACTGCTCAGATCAGGTGCTAAAAACATGACATATCTAAACTGCTCAGAAGTTGTCTTCCTAGAGCCTGCAAAACTAGAGAAAGTAGGCTGTAATGCCTACTTAAAACATCTGATAGTGATTTACCATTTCCTTAGCAGATGCAATTTTTGACTCAGTCCACTTAAGCCAGTCCACTTGAATTCTAAACACACAGGTTAGGAACATGGTACTTCAGTGATTACTAGATGCCTCTGGCTCAAGTCTTCAGGGTCATGGATTATTTTCTTAATGCTGATATGAAAACCTGGGAGACTAGTTTCTCCCTTTGTAGTTCCAGGAGCTGAATGATGAACCAAGGTTTCTGGACTACAGAGAAACCTCACTGCTAGACTTGTGCTTACAGTGTGAATTTTTCCTTGAAAATGAAGGTAACCTCTTACAGCTGCCTTGCTGAAACCTATGGAGGAAATGAGCATGAGAAGTATCTTGCACAGGATATATTAAACCAGAGGAAAAATTAAGCAAGATTTTAAACGTGCTCACTGGTTCAGGAAATAAGAAATGTAAGGACGGTGTGATGCTTCCCCCCATAGGAATCACGATGAAGGGATGAGTAAGAAGACACTTTGTAGAGAACCTGTGAAGGTGGGGAGTAGATGGGGGTGTGGGTGGGTGGAAATCAAGACAGGACTTTAAACAGCCATCACAAACAGGCCAATTTCAGACAAGAGTTCATCTTTCTTCTAGTTCTTTCTCAGAGTATCTAACTTGTTTCAGAACAGTTTTCACTGTTAGCACAAATTCAAGAGCACAAATTCACAGAGACTCAGCAAACCACCATAGTTACTAGTTTTTAGGTTATTTCTAGAGCCTGAAGGACAAAATACAAAAGTGACCCTCTGCCCAGAGAAAAGCTTTTAAAATAAAATTCAAATGCTCGTATTCTGGCCCTGTGAACATAAAGAAATCTTCTGCAATTAAAAAAAAAAGACTCCCAACCAACTCTGAAACTCCACAAAACCCTGTAAAGATAAAAACAGTACTCCTAGGAATGCATTCCAGTTTTTCAGTGCAAGATAAATAACTTTTCAAGCAAAAAAGTCAAGTTAAAAACTCCTGTGGTCAAAATTAGCATAATTTGGCCCTGTATCTCCTTCTAGACCACATACAAATGGAAAAATCTTCTCATTCTACAAAATAGGGTTAGCTAAAATTCAAATTTCTATTGGATGATCCTTTTCAAAACTGAAGCTAAAAGAGAAACAAAGAGTTTTGATGCTTTGTACATCACTAGTGACTCAGAAATAGTCAACACAGCCAAAGGGATGTTACATCCCTTTGCACACTGCTTCACAGGCCTAGTATTATACTTCCCAATACACAACCACTTAATCCCGTTACTAAAGACTGTTAATCAAAGCCCACAGATCAGGTAATGGAGTGAAATGCTAAGTGTACATTTTATAAATTCTATGAACATGTCTGTGTGCATACAAGACTTACAGAGCAAGGAATGTAGATGTGAATGTTGACGTTAATATTTGTTTTAGTCTCAACTTTAGCACACACTAAATAAAGTTATTTCTTTAAAATATTTTTAATTCAGGATGGTGTGATTGTAAGACAATGGCTTTCCATTATCCTGGGCAGTTTGGATAAGGGTCCAACCCAGACCAAAACCACAGCTATTATGGGGAAAAATGGTTGGGAGCACAGAATACAAATCTCAATGACTCTGTAAGAAGTGAATATGGATCCTCATGAGCTTTTTAATTCCAGTACAGTACCGGAATTTAATTCCCTGCTTCTGTCATACGCTTCAGCAGTCTCTTTGCCAAGCATGTATACAGTGCAGAGGTATTTTTGCTACCTCTTCAAGTAGCCAACTTGAATCTGGCAGAATATAAACTTTATGGCTCTGCTCTACAAGAAAGCATATGAACTGTTTCCAAAGACAAAATGAGGCTGCACTGTGACTCAACAAATAACCCTGCCAAAGTTGTGTCTAAATACATCACACAAGTAATGTTCCATCCAGATAATCCAATTTTAAGTAACTGAAAGCTGTATGGAAGTATAACACACTATAACAGCCAGTCTGCATTTCTGACCAGAACAGACATGCTGTCAATGTCCTCTGATGCAAAAGAATTTGATTTATTTAACATATTCACATGCCAGAAGCCTATATAGAAGGTGTAACTCTAGAGGAAATACGGGTGTCTCGGGCCACTGCTAATGAGTATCAGAGTATTTTCCTTGAACTGTAGATTGAATCCATCCCAGCTCAGCAAGGCTTAAAAGTTTTTTCCATCAAGTGGGTATTTTGTGGCTTGAGTTTCATGCTTTTACATTCCAGCTCCCACATCAAACTCACCACTCTGTTTGGCACTAGTCTTCATGCTCTTTGAGCAAAGAACTATCTTACGTGTTTACACATTTCTCAGCACAACAGAGTCCTGTTCTTGGCTGAGTCTCCTGGAAAAGAACTGATACTACAGGGTATAAAACTGTTTTCTACCACATATTGGGAAGTTCAGAATCCAGCAAAAAGAACTGACATAAAAAAAGTCAGAAGTTTTTTTAAAGATACTATATGCTTAAATGCCTGTGATTTTAGACAATTCAGAGTTAGCACTATTACTGAGTATTAAAATTACTAATTAGTACATTGCAAAGCAACTGAATTTTACTCCAGGTGGGAAATGAAGTCTCAGGATGAAGATTCATAAGATGTTTGAGTCAACTTGTTAGCTGACTGCTACCAAAAGGAATGGTTCTGCTCTTCAGCCTCTGCCGGCCTAACAGGCTTTATCCTTGTTCCCAATCTCTACACTACTTCCAAGAATGACCCCTATGTTCACACTGGTGCTATGTGCAATTCAGCTCACTAAATCAACAGAAAATTGACATGATTTTATGGTTTAGCTTCCTGCAAGTTTAGCCAGACGAAGTGACTTACAAAAGCATCAGATAAAGCCAAAGCGGACAGGCAAAAAAGGAGGAATGGATGGGATCTTAAAATTATCTTAGCTATTTCTAGAAACCAACCTTTGGGTCATGGCTATAACTAAGGGCAGTGTAAATGCAGATACAGAGTTGCAATGAGCTGGCTACTCTTTGCTAAGTAGTGCTGCTTATGTTTTTCCCCCCCCAATAAACCAGAGGAATAGGCTGCCTCACCTTTTCCATAGGCTTTAAAAAAAAGTTACAATCAAACAGCTCCACATCTTATGCCACCTGTCTCCATAGGATAAGCACTCCTAACTACAAGCACCTGATGTTACAGGGTCAACCAGCAAGTTCTGTTTTGCAGTTAATTCTTTGATGGTATTTTAAATCAAGAGAAATTAAATTAGCTGAAGGACACTTGAAATAGGTGTCCCCAAAAACACCCACCACCACCTCCATGTCCTGTGAGTAAAGCTAAGAGTGTAAATTAGGAAAGAACAAACTTCAAAAGTCTTGGGCAATTTAAATATTAGAAAAAACAGTTAGTATGAGAAATTTAGAAATACTGTTTATCTAAAATATGAGCATCCATGGCATTTGCTAGAAAGGTGAAATACCATACAATTCACATAAAACATGGAAAAACCCCCACGTCCTTCAGAATCAACTCCTTATGTGCAGATTACTATTCTAAAACTATGTTCTACGCATACTTTCATTTGAGGTTGACAGAAAAGAAATTATACTCTGAGAACCTTCAGTTCAATCAATGCCTCAGAAAGAGATGCTGGAACTCTTTGCTAAACTAATCCAGTTTCCAAACTGATTATTTTTGCAACTCAAAATGGTCCTTATTTCAGATTAGTTTAGTTTACAATCATGGACTAAACACTTTACACACAAGTAACAACTAAGAAATTATAGATTTCTTTTCCTGGCTAAATGTCACAGTAACACAAAAAGCAGTTGTACAGCAGGTAACTGTTTATATGAGAACTGTACAAGACAAAAGTCTTTATATCTTTTCACAACTAGTTTGGGAGTCTGGGACAGACATTTGTTTTAATTGTCACAACTTGAGGAAGCGTAAGCATGAGGTCCAGAAACCAGGATCACTGTACAATCCACACCAGCTTTGAACAATCTGTTTTCAGGATATCCTTTTTGCTTTTATACATGGCATTTGAGATGGTTAATTCTTTGAAAAATAGCAAGACAGATTTGAGACCAACTGTCAATTTCCCCTAGGAATAACACTCAGTAGCAGCTACAGTCCATTTAGAGCTTGTCACAAGTAGTGGTTTAACTCCATTGAGTTTTTCTTCTGCTTACAGAAGACTGGCCTTCAGTTTCAACACTTCGGCATTTTTGGTAAAGTCATGACCTCCCCAGCCCCTTCAGAATTCTTCAGTGATGAGTAGCTTATCTTCACAAATGTTCATTGCTATATGTAACCATGTACCTAAATTCACTTTTTAGTTCAAATATCACTTCGTTGACACAAGGGCTCTTAGTGCCACAATACACTGGTAAGTTTCAGTGACCATTATCGACTGGCTTCATCATTTCTTTTCTGTGCTTAAATTCTTCTGGGGCTTCAACCCCAAGAGGACATGGCACATTCACAGTCTTTATGCCAGCTTCTAAATGCCTAGAATCCAGAATAAAAACCATTAAGTAAAATCAGAGTAAGAAGCATAGTTTGTGGAATTAGGACTCTAAATAGCAACATAGTGAACGGATTGTAAATCACCAAAAGGAAATGCTGTCTTGGACTTGAGTATCTGAAAAAATAAACTACATGAGCTTATGAGCTGGGTAGTCTTCCTTCAATCCCCTCTGTTTAGCTACCTATAGTATTTGAGAAGAGAGAACTATGTCTCTTTTCTTTGAAAATGAAGACTGGGACGTTAATTTTCTACCTAATAAATCAACAGAACTTGTTTAGAAGGTTTTTTGGTTTGTGCACTCAGTATGACAATCCAATCCCACAACTCCTGTCTTCCCCAAGCAGCCTATGCTAAGGCAAAGGCCAAGAAGTCAGTAGGTAGCATAAGCAAACCATAATCCCCACTCCCAAATAATGGTAAGAGTTACTGCTGATGAATGATATGGGACTTTCTAAGACTTTCCAGGCACAACTGAAACACCCTTATAAAGCTAAAGAAAAACTTTAAAAGGCAGAAAAAGTGGGTAAGTGGAGGTGTAATTACTCAAAAATAAACAACCGTAAAATTTTCATGAGGTGATCAAAGCAAGGAATCTCTGGATGCTCTGAATTTATTAATATCAAATTCAAAGGAACTGTGCTCATGAAAGCCTCTGACATATACTACCTTCCGCTTCCCCAGAGTTCAGCCCAGGAGACAAATGAAATCCTTCAGACGAGACTACATATTTTTGATTGAATTTAGGGATTTGACTATACACATATGTATGGATATCTGTATGTATGTGCACACACAACAAACTGATCTTTGTTGCTGACCAGTGTGACTACTCGCTACCCAGACCGACCACTATGGCAGTAGTGAATGGCATAGAAACAAATCCTCGCTCTGGGCCAGTGCTGTAACCAATGTAATGAGGGGGTACGTGCAGTTTAACAAGGCCAAGCACAAGGAGCTGCACCTGGGTGGGGGCAACCCTTGGAATCAGCACAGAGAAGCAGATTGAGACCAGCCCTGAAGGACTTGAGGGTGCTGGTGGACGGAAGGCTGGACATGAGCCAGCACTGTGCACTCACAACCCAGAAAGCCAATCATACCCTGGGCTGTGTCAAAACCAGCGTGGCCAGCAGGGTGAGGGAGGTGATTCTGGCCCTCTGCTCTGGTGAGACCCCACCAGGAGCGCTGCATCCAGCTCTGGGGTCCCCAGCACAGGAAGGACACAGGGCTGTTGGAGCGAGTCCAGATGAGAGGCACCAAGGTGATTAACGGGATGGAGCACCCCTCCTATGAAGAAAGGCTAAGAGAATTGGGATTATTCAGCCTGGAGAAGAGTTGTGGCCTTCCAGTATGTGAAGGGAGAATACAAGAAAAAGGGAGAGAGACTATTTGCAAGAGCATGAAGGGACAGAACAAGAGGGAATGGCTTCATTCATGGCTACTGAGAGTAGGTTTAGATCAGATATTATGAAGAAATTCTTTTCTGTGAGGGTGGTCAGGCACTGGTACAAGTTCCCTAGAGAAGCTGTGGATGCCCCATCCCTGTAAGCCTTCAAGACCAGACCGGCTGGAGCTCTAAGCAACCTGGCCTAGTGGAATGTGTCCCTGCCCATGATGGAGGAGCTGGAACTAGATGACTTTTGAAGTTCCTTGCAACCCTGACCATGCCATGATGATTCTCTGATGAAGCTGGGTTTTTTTAGGAGACATGCCTAAGGCAGTTGTGCTTTATGGACAACCCAATGTTATCACTGAGCAAGTGTTGATCCTGCCAGGCTTTTCAGGGAAAATGAGAGAGGAGACATCCACTTTGCAAATGGTAGATGATGCCAGATACTAAGGACTCTTTACTCACATATGGACAGCAAAACTCTAAGAACTCAACAACTTTACCAGCAAAAGCACTGAAACTACAGATTCAGTATTGAAATAGGTAGATTTTCTGTTCATAGTAAGTTTTGAATGATATTACTTAATTTTAACTGACATTGCATAGTCAAGTTCCCAAATGCTTTTCTGACATTGCCTTTGAATCTCTCAAAGCTGCAAAATCTTTTTTGAAGTAAAATCTTCACAACATAAGGCTTCTGTGCTTAGCCTTGAAGTTTCAAGTTTCTACTCAAGTTTTCTACATCTTTCGTTAGTCCATGGATACTACTTTTTTTCATCAACTTAGACCAACAAGACTAGGAAGAATCAGATGAAACTAGCAAGTGGAGAGATCAAAAGAAATGAAAATATTTTTTTCATCTATTGCCAAGTTTATTTGAAGATTATCTGACATTGGATACCAAGGATGCTAAAAGTCCGTATCTGTTGAATAGATAAATAGAACAAAAAGACATTCTATTTTTTTTAAGGTAACAAACTACAGAAGCTCAGAACATAAAGGGAAAGTATATCAGTATGTTTGTTTATTATTAACAAAGCAAACTTCTGGTCTGACCTAACATATTATCAAGTTTCCCCCTAGATTCAGAGAAAAATAAAAAGAGCACAGTGCTTCTGTGTTTTCCACAAAAAATACAGTTCTAAGATCTTGTGACAAAACAAAAATGCTCTAATTCTTCAAGATCCTTTAATTTAAACTCAAATCTGAATTGTATTCTTGGCCTGAAGTGGTTCTAAGTTGGTATTTTAAGCACCTCTGATATAAAACCAACAATGTTACACTGCTGCTTAGTGGAGACAGATCAATACAAAATGGCTACAGAGCAAAAATGGCCTATCCCAAGCAAACACAACACTTGCAAAACTTGGGTTAAAAATCAACTATAGTAGTTACAGGAATCATTTGAAAGGACAACACTTTAAATCAGCCAGAAATTATAGTAAAAAAATCATTACAGCCTTAGGTCTCCCCTACTGTTGGTTTATTAAGAGGATTCTTGGAATTGCTTACCAAATAATGCAATTACAGCATGAAAATCAAGGAATTGTGACTGAAAAGGCACTATTAGAGACCTATGCTCTAATGTTTCCTGAAAACAACAGGCAGATTCAGAAATCAGGAACAGTATCCTTTCGATATAGATCATTATTTTAGTTCTTCACTTCAGCTGGGAGTTGCACAGAATGGTAAAATACACTCACACTACTTGGAAAACTGCACTAATCAATTACCTTACATGCCATGGGGTCAGGGGCCTTCCTGTTTGTAAGAATTACCAGCAATTCCATTACTTCCTTTAAAAAGCAAAAGCTTCTAAGTTTCCAAAACGACATAAGTGGAATACAACCATTTGGCCAAGATGCTGACTCATCGTGCCCTGAATGAACACCTGACCTGACACAGCTCAAAGAGGTGAAGTCATGAACATGGTGGACTGAACTTTATTTTACTTTGGATATTCACTGACAACTAGACCCTGACAAAACATACTATCAACAGTCCCCAAGATCCTGCCAAAATACACCACATACGTCACCCTGACAGAAGACTGCCAATCTCTATGTTAATATGGAAAAACCTTAGAGCTGTTCTTGACCTTACTCCCCGCAGCTTCAGCACTGCTTTCTTGCTTTGGCATTCAAACCAATCCACCTGTATTTGCAAGAATGACTCTGCAAGGTACCTGAGCAGTGTCTTCTCCTAAGAGAAACCACCTTTCTCTTTTCCAGGATTATTTACTTTCATAAATCAAGCAGCTGAAGAGATGTGCATTAATTGAGGCAAACCAAATAAGGAGGTTACAACAAAGAACTCCATTACAGTGGGACTTGGTTAAAGTATTTACAGATAGCTGGGAACAGAAAGCAAAACCAAGAGAAGAGTTAACCACAGCATGGCTAAGTTTTACTTCTGCAAGTAACTGAATTTCAAGTCACCAGGTTCAGCACTACTAAATAGGTAGAATACCAACTGGGAAACCTGCAACTTTGAGATAGGAAAGGAGTTGCTTTCCCCAAAAGCTAACAGTGAAATTCAGGGACCACAGTCTGCCCAGGCATTTAAAGCAAGGAATATGGACTATACAATCCTTGCTATGGGTATACCAAACTAAAAGTATCTCCTAGGGGAATTTCATGGTCTCGGATTCCTTAGCTACAATAGCAGCAGTCCTTAAGTTGATTTTGAAATAAAAGGCACAGGAACGGAAATTATCATTACAGACCAGAATTTAAAGCTGTTCTGCACATTCACCTCTCTTCTGCTGAAGACTGACAAAGAAGCGTTTCCTAATTCTGACTTCTATCTTACGAGGACCAGATATTCCACATGAAATACAGAGTGAGGAGATCACAGACACAGCAGGCCCTCTTCCCTAAAAACATTTGTGTGTCCAATTAAAATGCTGTCTGGTTTCCACAACAGAGCAAAAAGCTGCTCTCGGGGTAGAGCACTACAAATACCTATCTGTTAGACAAAGACACTTCCACAAGTATACTGTATGACACATCTAAGAATTCCTCATGATTTTTTGCATCTGCTTAAGATTTGCTCTCTTTACTTCCAACATTTTTTGTAACTCCATGGGCACTCTAATTTCTGTTTGTTTCAATTTTTTTCCTCATTTTGCTATGCTTAGGTAAACACATGGCACTATCACCAAATTAATCTACATTGTATTCTTGAAAAAGGGTTTCAACATCTGGATATTTAGCTCCCTTGTTATATATATACACACCAGGCAAGCCTAAGAGCTGACAGAGATCTCAGAGATGATAATATAACCCTTTAATTAAAAGAGAAAAATGTTGAATTAGAAAAAAAACCATTCTCTATGAAATAAACAATAGCTAACAAATTAAATGGGGAAAGCACATGGCAGGGTCAGGCAAGTTATTTTTTTCCTGCTTGTCCAGGTTATTAAAAAAACGGTCCGTGTAATCATATTAATTTTCTTCTACCTACTCAAAACCAGATTTCATTCTTACTTTTTTTTTAGTCTCTCTAGTAAATGAAAGAGATGGTAGAAAGATTTAAAATTTGCCATGAAAATTCTTTCAAGAAGTCATGTGGGTCAAGGGATCAGAAACGACTAATGAAAATTGGCACTCTGTTACAACACACTGTCACTGTACCAGAATGGCTGTAACAGAATGTATGTACTATTCAGAAAGATGGACTGGTGCTAGGTTTGAAGGGTCCATTACTAAATAATGTACTGAAAACACACATACAGAATGTACAACCACTTTACAACCGAGGCTTGAAATATATTAATGTGTTTTTCCTATTAGCACTTTGCTTTTAAAACGATCTTTCTTCAAGTAGTTAGACATCAGTGAGTCACAAGGTAGGTGTCTGTACTGTGCCTCTACTAACACTGTCCTACCAGTGACCTCCAGTGTGACAGCTTGGGATTATTTACTAACAGGGATTTGGTACATTATCCAGCAGAAGAAATGGACTGAATGAAAGACCAATATGGTGGGAGTGGGTAATAATGCTTGAGGCAAGATGGCAAGGAATTTGTCAGAGATTTAGATTTCTGTCTGATCTTGGATTTCATTTGTATTAAATGTCATAAACCTTAGTAAGACAGGACTATTCCAGAAATAAATTTTAGGTGTAAGCTCTTACAACTAATGGTTATTAGGTAACTGTTCAAACCAGTTCTATTTGAGCAACAATTGCATCTAAACGAATAAAGAATTCAGATCATAAAATTACAATCCCATGATTTTGCTTCTTTGGACTATGGTGTCAAATTTGAGGTAGGACCTGGATTTTAGATCAAGATGCATAACAAACATCAACTCATCTTTTCATTAAGACAGTTATTAACACAAGCAGAGTATTCACAGCTCTGTCATTCTGAAGACTGTGATGTTAATTTTAAAGCATCGGAAATAATGGAATATTACAGCACACAATACACAGACTTTCTACCAAAAAATCCAAACGTGCTGATGATACTATGTTCCTCTTCCTTCTTAAGGTTAACATGTCATTACGGCGCATTTCCCATGAAGGGCTTTTAGCTCAGTATGGCAGGTCAAGTCAATCGTAACTGTATACTAAAAAGCATCAAAATCAGACGCGGAAAGAGTCAAGATGTGAACACATCTGTCCATCAGTGTTGGTAAGCACGGGCTTACTCATCAGGCACAGGTCCTCTCTCTTCCCTTCAGCACAACTGAACACAGGTCCTCTCTATCCCTCCAGCACTACTGCTCAGCAAATACAACTTGTGACAAACACTACGGGAAACCGCAGACAAGATACACGCTGCTACAGCGCGGGATGCATTCCAGAGGGCACGGCCGCGCCAGGGCTCGGGCTTCCCCTCTCCTCCCCCTCCAACCTATTTCCCTGCAGTGACCCCTCAGCGCTGGCAGAAAGCTGTGGCACAGCCTCGCTCGCCCCGGCTCTGCCTGGGGGACCCGTGTTGTGTCTACAGCGCAGGCCCCATGTGACAGACACACATACAGACGCACAGCCAAGACAGACAGACACATGCACAGGTGCGGGGAGGGGCGAGTGACCCGGACACGCGCACACCTGGCGCGCACCCGCGGCGCCTCGCGGGGCGGGCGGGGGCGCGCACAGGCGCGCGCACAGGGGTCTGTCCCCGTGTCCCCCCTCTGCCCTCCCGCGCGCGGGCAACCGAGGCCCCCACGCGCCGGTTACATAACGCCGCGCGCCGTTCCCCTTTCCCTTCCCTTCCCCCCCCTCGTTCCCGCGCCGGGAAGAGAACGGGAAAGGCCCAGGCCGCGGGCCCAGGGAGGGGCTGTGAGGCAGGGCAGCGGCTGCGGGCCCTGCGTCTGCCTCCTGCTCCCCCTCCCTTCCTCCCGCCTTTCCTTCTCCCCGTCCCCGAGCCACCCCCGCACGTTCCCCCCGCCATGGGGGCCGCCGCGCCGTGAGGAGGGGGGGGAAGGCGCCCGCTCTGCCAGCCCCGCCACCGCTCACCTTCCGCCGCGTCCCAGACACACATTCCCGGGGGCGCCGCCGCTGCCTCCTGCCCTGCCGGGCCGTGTGTGTGCGTGTTGTGTGTGTGTGTGGTTTCACATCGCGGCTCCCCCTCCGGCACGGACGGACGGACGCACGCAACCGCCGCCTCCT